>CAUYUJ010019895.1:97500-168703 GCA_963575745.1 Prorocentrum cordatum | reverse complement strand
GGTCCAGTTCACGAGTCCTCCTGGAGGCAGGCCCAGGAGGACCCGCGAACTGGACTGTGAAGAACCGTGAGGTGGGGTCCCATTTAACTTTGATGTCTGTCTCGTTGATGCCGCAGCCAGTGATCCACTTGGTGAGGGTCTCCGTGGCTCTCTAAAGCGTGACGAGGCCGTCGGCGTGGACCTTGATGATCGTGGCGTCAATCTCTCTGTCGAAGTCGCGGTTGATGTGCTGGTTCTGCACGGGCTGCTTGTGCGCGACCTCGGGTGCCTGCTGCAGCACTCTGATATGGTCTGCCATGGCTGCGATGGAAGCGTCGGTCCTGCCGCGGCGGGACTCCAGCTCGCCGACGCGGGAGTTGAAGATGTCGAGCTGCTGCTGGAACTCCTTGCGAGTGGCGTCGATGCGCTAGCCGGCCGCCAAGTTGATGTCTTTCTCGATCTTGCCCGAGAGGCCTTTGATCCCTGCACGAGCGGCTTGCAGGGCGGCGGTGATGGGGCCCGTGGCGCCACCCACCGCGGAGGAGACGGTGGTGTTGATGGGGTCCTTGGTGGAGCTCTGAGTGCTGTCGATCTTCTTCTGGAGGGTCTGGACGTAGGCCATGGTGGCGAAGGCGTCCAGGTCGATTTCTTCATTCGGTGGTGGCGTGCGAGAGCGATCGCCTCTGAGGCCAGAAGCAGCAGCAACACCGTCACCATGAGTCGTGCGTTTCGATACGCCGCCCCTGCGAAGCGTGTTGTCGGGCGTCGCAGGGTGGAGATCCGACATGCGGGGCGCGAAATCTGGAAGCGTTCAATAAACGAGGCGCCCTCGCCTCGAGTATGCACGAAAGCAGTCCGCGGACTAGCGGCCTCCATGCGTTGGCACGGCCAACTCAAAACCTTGAGCCAGAATGGCTACGGAAGGAGGAGGAGGAGGAGGAGGAGGAGGAGGAGGAAGAGGAGCAGCAGGGCATTGAGAGGGAGATGGGGGTGGGGAGGAGGAGGAGGAGGAGGAGGAGGAGGAGGAGGAGAAGGAGGAGGAGGAGGATGAGGAGGAGAAGGAAGGGACGAGGAACAGGAGGAGGCGGAGGGGTGTATGAGAGGGAGGATGCGGAGATCAAGGAGGGAGGGAATTGAGGAGGAGGAGGAGGAGGAGGAGGAGGCGGAAGAGGAAAGGAGTAGGGGGATAACGAGCAGGAGCGGAGGAACGAGCAGGGGGAACAGGAGCATCAGGGCAGAGAGTGAAGGCGGGAGCAGGAGGAAGGGTAGTGGCAGGAGCAGGACGACGACAGAGACGAGGGAATCTCTCGCTCTTCAACCAATGAGTGCCTCCCGCCTTCCCAAGGCGCGTCGTCCAGGCATCAGCTCTGCCTCGGAACGGGAGAGAGCCCTTGCACAAAAAGCTATACATCGAACTGTGCCGATCCCTTCGAGCAGCCCGTTCCCACACGAACACGTGCGCGGTGTCTCGCGGATCAGAAGTATAGGCGGCGGGCGAGGGGGGGAAATGAGAAGGAAAAGGCCTTCTCAGAAAGTGGCGGGGCTTCTCGGAAGCCCTCGCGCCTTCTGAGAAATTGTTTCCGTCTTTGGGGAAGGCTCAGGAAACTTCTCAGAAGGCCGCGGAACTTCCGAGACTTCTGTGAAGGCCCACCCTTCTCACTTCCCCCCCTCGCTGGCCGCCGACCGCAGGGAGGGCCAGGGCAACGACGACGACGAGGGGAAAGGAGGAAATGGGTGGACAAGGAAACGGAGCGTGAGAAACAGGAAGGAGGAGGCCGTGAAAATTGGTATGTCCCTCAAGACCTCGACAACCGCCAAGAAGGAAAGGGGGGAGGAATGGAGGTGATGAAGAAGAGGGAAAGGCGGAGGACGAAAGGTAACTAAGGATGGGGGGCCAGTACGATGAGAGGAAGGCTGGAGATGACGAGGACTCGACGCAGAAGGGCGCAGCGGAGGGGAGAGGACGGTGAAGGAGACCCGCGGCCACGAGCGGGCTACTGCCACTGTGCTCGACCCGGCCCGAGGCGGTCGCACCGCGCAATTGACCTCACCATCGCGCCGCGCGCGCACGCCACATGCCGCAAGGGCCATGGCTTGCGACGTGCCCGGGGCACCGCCATCCCTCGAGGGCGGCCCGCCGGCCGCGGGAGCAGCCGCTGAGAGTGCTGGCCCGCCAGGCGCTCCGAGGCCCCCCGCGGTGCTGCGAGGTCACGAGGGCGAGAGCGGCAGGGAGGCTGGGGGGCAGGATAAGGGGGAAGGGGAAGAGCAGGAGGGAGATGCGACGAGCCGAGGGGGCGGAGGGCGACGAGCAAGAGGGGGAGGAGGAAGGGTGAGGAGGGGGGCGGGCACGAGGAGGAGGGCGGGGAGTGGATCCTGCTCTCCCTGCTCCCCCCCATCTTTTTTTGTCCTGCTCCTCGACGCCGTCTGCCACACAGGGAGCGCGACCCCGGCCCGTGCCTCTGCTCACGCCACCTTGACGCGCGCCTCGGGCGGAGGCTGAGGTCGGGCATGTCCTCCCACAGGGGGGTGTTAGATGGAAGTGTTTGAAACAAGTAACCAAAACATGTCCAGCAATAATTAAACATACGCCACAAATCGTGCCCCACTATCTTTTGACCATTTTGGAACAGTCCTCCTGTAGAACGACAGGCCCGACGGAAGCGGAGGTGGAGGAAGAGGAAAAAGGGAAAGGGATGAGGAGGAGCACGACCACGAGGAGGAAGGGACGGCAGAAAGGGATCCTCGGGAGGAGGGATATGGGGGAAGGCAGAGGAGGCGGCGGCGGAGTCGGAGCGGCAGGGGCGCGGCAGGGGCGCGGCGGGGGGCGAGCGAGCTGGAGGGGAGGCAGAGCGGAAGAGGAGGGGGGGCGGGCGGAAGAGGCAGAAGAGGATGACGAGGAGCAGGAGGAGAGGAGGACGACGACCAGCAGCAGCACGAGCGAGCGGACCACGCGTCGGAGGAGCGTGAAGAATGTGGCGATGATGCTGATGATGATGACGACGACGACGACGATGATGATGATGATGATGATGATGATGATGATGATGCTGATGATGGTGGTGATGGCGACGATGATGATGACGACGGCGATGGTGATGATGATGATGATGCTGATGATGATGATGATGACGATGGTGATGATGATGCTGGTGATGATGCTGTTGCTGATGATGATGGTGGTGGCGATGATGATGACTCTGCTAATGCTGATGCTGATGCTGGTGATCAAGACGATGATGATGATGATCATGATGATGATGATGATGATGATGATGATGATGATGATGATGACGATGATGATGATGAGGATGATTATGATGGTGATGATGATGATGATGATGATGATGATGATGACGATGATGATGATGAGGATGATTATGATGGTGATGATGCTGCTGCTGATGATGAGGGTGATGATGCTGATGAGGATGATGACAATCATGATGGTGACAATTGTGATGGTGCTGATGGTGATGAGCCCATACGCCTCAAACGGTCCGGAGCGAATGCTCGCACTGCCGCCCTAGCAAAACGCATTGCGCTCTGGTTGCCCTGCGCAGCGAAAAAAAAACGGCCCACCACCGCAGCGGGCCACGCACACCGCACGGCTGCGCAGGGGCAGCGCTACGCACAGGCACGACGAGCACACACGCGCCGCCAGCCTCGATGGCCAAGCAGCACTGCAGCACAAGAAGAACAAACGCCATAAACATAAACTTTTGGCGCTCCGCGCGGAGCGCGCCTGGACCCCCCTCCCTGGATCCCCCTCCCTGGCGCGCGGAGCGCGCCGGGGGCGGCGCCCGAGGCGCCGCCAGGGGAATCCAGCGCGGATCCAAGAAATCCGCGCGGAGCGCCAGAAGTTTATGTTTGCGGCGTCTTCCTTCTTCGATGCAGGGCCGAACCCTTGCGTATGCCGCATCAGCGGGGGCTTGCGCCAAGAGGTGGGCCCTCCGCCAGAGCACGGCGCCCGACGGCGCACGGCACATGCGCTCGCGTGAGCACCTGCCAGCTGGAAGCAGCCGTCACCGCTACACATAAACACACACACACACACATTCTGCGTGGCACCACGGTGCGCATGACTCGAAAACACGCCAGAGTGCCGCAACCTCGGCTGCCCACGGCGCTCGTGTTTCGAATGCCCGCCCCCTCGGATCTCTGGACGGCAACATGCGCACGCACCGCGCTCGCATGGACCGCAGGGCCCCGTGCAGCCGGAGGCGGCGGCTGCACCGAGACGACAAGAGCGCGGCAAGAACGGGGCTGCTGCCACCGCTCGCGGGGCGGCGCGCGCGCGGCCACAGCATCACGCGACGCCGCCGCGCTCTCAGCGCAGCCTGGGCCTGCCGCGCGGTCACCTCCGCGCCGAAGGCATGTGCGCCGCGCTGCGGCAGCACCTTGCCCGACCGCCAGCGCCGCCCGACGCGGGCAGGCTCCACGCCGAGCCCTGGACCCCGCGCCCTCGACGCCCTCCGAAGCCGCGACCCCCTCGCGTCGTGAGAAACTCACGACGGGAGGTTTGTCGCTATGTTCGGCCTCTGGGGGCCCTCACCGGGCCCGCCGCGCGGCGCCCGCAGTGCCCCGGAGCGGAGGCCCCCGCCGACGCACGGCTGCTGCTGAATCTATAGCTCCCCCTATAGCTCCCCCAGCTCCCCGGGCTCCGCGGCCCCCCATCCTCCACAACCTCGGGCCGGCGGCGGGCTGCCAGAGGGTTCCAAAAAGGGTTTTTTGGGGAAGCGGTTTTCCAGGAGGGATCCCCCAGGGGCCTGGCACCCCCTGTTTTGATGAGGTTCCGAAGCCCCTGGGGGGATCTCTGGAAAACCCCCTCCCCCCCAAAAAACCTTGGAACCCTCCGGAGCTGGTGTGTGGGGAGGGGGGGGGGCACGGCTTCGACGCTCCCGGGCTGAGCGCACCCCTCGGTCGCTCTGGCGGCCGCAGGGTCGGCCGGCCCAAAGGTCCCACTCACTTTCACCTCGCTCTGCAGGTGCAGGCCGCAATCCTTGGCTTTCTACCCGCTGCTCTCGGCTGTCCTGGCGACAGCCGAGGGGGCCTCGGAGACGAAGCCGAGACGAGGAGAAACTCGGGCTAGGATGAATCGATCGAGAATCTCCGAGATCCGGCGGCACTGCAGGATGTCTCGGGCGCCGCGGCCTTCGCAGAGCGTGCCCAGACGCTCTGAGAGTGTGCCCGGGGCGCTCTGGAAGCGATGTCTCCTCGTCCTGGCTTCAGGTAGGGCATGTCCTCCTACAGGGGTATTTCGGAAAACAAAGAAAATAGTCAAACACTATTGAGAACCACCCAACGATAAAGAAAAACATCGAAACATCGTCGCTATCCTTTTTTATTTAAACATATGTTTGAACTTTCCTCCTGCAGAGGGACCTGGTCGACTTCATCCTGGCCCCGTCCGAACCTCGGCTCCCGCGGCCTCGTGGGGCGAGGGAGCGCTCCGCCGGGGCCCAGTCGGGGTTCTGACCCGGGTCAATCCAGACCCGGGTCAGCAAGAAACCCAAAAACTGCAATGCGGGAAATAAACAACTGCAACGCAGGGCTTCGCAAACCCGGGTCAGCCAATACGCGCGGCCGCCTCGCGGCCACGAGCGGCCCGCTGACCCGGGTCAGCCAGAGGGGGTCTTCGCAGGATCTTGCAGGAACCAGTGCCCTGGCCGACCCCCGTTTGCATTGACCCCCGTCTCAAGGCTCCCGACCCAAGGGCCAGCTGCGCCACCCGGGTGGCGCGTGTGTGCAGCGCCCGGTCGAGGGCCAGGCCGCGGGCGCTGGGGCTACCCGCGCTGCGCCGCCCGCCTGCGCGCGCCCAGCGGTGACGGCGGGGCGCCGCTCCCCATCGGGCCTGCGGCAGGGCCTCCGGGAGGGCCCCGGGCGATCGCGGCGAACAGCTGGCGGCGGCGGTGGTGGCGGTGGCGATGGTGGTGGTGGTGGTGATGCTGGAAAGGCTGGTGATGATGGAGGAGGAGAAGGAGGAGGAGGAGGAGGAGGAGGAGGAGGAGGAGGAGGAGAAGGATTACCAGGATTACCAGGATTACCGCCTTCACAAGAGTGAAATCAAAGCTACATGCTAAGGCCGCCCCCTGAGCTCACCCACCAACGAGACGAACCAGAAGGAGGAACCCAGCGAGAGGTACAAGTAGAACGCGACACCGAAGTCCATGATAACATACCATGGCGAATCCCTCCAAACTGACTGGCGCCCTCGACAAGCGAAACGTGATAAGCTAAGCTGAAATGAGCTCGGCTCGATTCGGCCCTACCGTAGATAATCGGGCAACCTCGCACGTATATCATAAAGATCGCCTCATCCACAGACAGCCTCGCAAAACAGTAACGCAATCGAGAACACCAGCCAAAGTGTTCATTCCTTCCAGCCGAGAACACTGCCCCCACAAACCAAACGCTGAATTGAAATAGCTCCAGGAACCACGCCCCAGCGAAAAAACCGCCGCCCGAGTGGGTCTTAGATGGGCTCGAAGCCCCCGTGCCCCCCGGTTGCGGACGGGATGCCGATGAAGAGGTCCAAGGAGAGCACCACGACGAACACCGCCGCGCTCCGCCGCCCGAGTGGGACTTAGATGGGCTCGAAGCCCCCGTGCCCCTCGGTGCGGACGGGATGCCGAGGAAGATGTTCGGGAAAATGTTGAAACACAAATTCGCTTCCCTTCGTCACCAGGAGGGGCTGAACGATGCCGTTGCGAGCAAAAGACTCCCAACACTGTCCAGACGCCCTGGTGTCCCCCAAGCGCCGACGAGGAGGCGGGAAGCTAGGCTAGCGCGAGCGAGTGAGAGCCAAAAGATGGCACTACGCGCCCCGCCCACCTGTGCTTGAGAGGAGGAGGAGAAGGAGGAGGAGGAGGAGGGGGAGGAGGAGGAGGAGGAGGAGGAGAAGGTGGGGGTGAGGATGCCTGATACTCATGATGCTGCCGATGATGGTGGCGGTAGCGATGCTGGTGATGCTGATGGTGATCCTGGATGTTGGTGGTGATGACGCTGCTGATGCTGATGCTGATGCTGATGATAACGATGATGCTGCACATGCTGTTGATGATGTTGATGATGGTGATGCTGATGCTGCTGCTGGTGATTATGCTGCTGCTGATGATGATGATGATGATGATGATGACGATGACAATGATGATGATGATGCTGCTGTTGCTGCTGATGATGATGATGATAAGAAGGAGAACGAGGGCGAGGACGAGGAGGACGACGACGACGCTGACGCCGACGCGCCCTGGGCGCATCCGCCAGCGCCGGGCCCGAGGCGATCAGCCGCAGGCCGGCGAGCACGGGCAGCACGCCCAGCAGGTTGGCCGCGGGCTCCTCTCGGGCTCCAGGGCTCCAGCGACGGGGAGGGGCGCGAGGACGACGAGACCACGACGAGGGCGAGGAGGAGCAGGAGGCGCAGGAGGAGGGCAGCGGCGGCGGCGGCGGCGGCGGAGGAGGTCGAGGGCGGAGCCGAGAGCGAGGGCGAGGACGAGGAGGGCGACGACAACGACAACAAGAGCGGGGGCGAGGACGAGAGGACGGCGGCGGCGACGGCGACGGGCGCGGCTCTCCGTGCCGCAACCGGGGGGATGGCGAAGGCCGCCCAGGGCCGCCCCCAGATGCGATGCCCGGATGCGTTCAGGACGAAGCCCACGGACGGCCCGACCCTTTCCCCACGATCGGCTGTTCGGTCGGGGGTGGAGTTCTGGACGGTCTCGGGGCCTGGCGAGGGCACCCAGAGGCCGAACACGGCCACAAACCTCCCGTCGTGATGTGCCTTCACGACGCGATCATGTCTGGGCCGAGGGGCCACCGAAAGGCCGTCACTGGCGGCGGCGGCGGCCGCGGCCCCTGAGATCCGGCGTCGCGAAAAAGCTGCAACACCCTACCAACAAAAACTCAACCGGAGCCCTGGACTTGAGCAGGGACCGACCGTCCCGGTATGCCTGCAGGCCGACCACGACATGTCTTTAGAGCCCCCACATTTTCTGAAAACAAAGACAAGGTTCTTAGAACATAGACCCGATGTGCTAAAGCAAGACAGTCTCAGCCAGACATGTTCGAAAAACATTTCGCGCAAACCGCAGAATGTTCTCATAACATTCGTTGGTGGGCCTATAGGGAAGTCGGGACGCTTCGCCACTGCTTGTTGGACTCCTGGACCCCAGCTTCCTGCTGCAGCTGTCCAGCCCGATCGATTCATGATAGGGCCCCAGGGCCCGAAGCGAGGCAGACTCGACCGTGGTGCAACAGTCTGCGACGCCAGCATCGTAGGGGCCGCCGTGGGGCCGCCGAAGGAGCGGCGGCCCGCGGCGGTGGCGGCCGCTGCGGCGGCCCCTCGAGGGCCGCCGAGGGGCCGCGCGAGGGCCCGCGGAGCGCCGCCGAGGGGTCGGCGAAGAGGCCGCCGAGGGCCTGCGGAGGGCCGCCGAGGGGGTCGCCGAAGGGGCCGCCGAAGGGCCGCCGAAGGGCCCGCGGAGAGCCGCCGAAGGGCCCGCCGAGGGGTCGCCGAGGGGCCGCCGAAGGGGCTGCTTCTGGCGGCGGCGGCGGGCGCGGCGACGGCCGGCGGCGGCGGCGGGCTCTCCGCCAGCGCGCCGCGGAGCCCCGGCGCCAGCATGAGCACCACGGCGGAGAGCGCGGCGCTCATGGCCGGCTGCTGGGGGCCACGGCCGACTGGCTTCCCCCGAGGGGCGCGAGGAGGAGGCTCGGGCGGTCGGGGAGCCGAGGACGGTCGGCAAGGAGCGCAAGGGGCCCTTCAGGGCCCCAAGCGCGCTCTGTTCGTCACCCAGCGCTTCTTGCCCCTATACGTTGCCGGCCGGCCGAACCTCCATCACATCCGCGCGTGCGCGGTCTGGATGCCGGGCCGCGATCCCGCGAAGAGGCGGTCGCACGGATGCGAGCAAAATGCTCCGCAATTATGCGCGGGGACGCGGCCCAGGGGCCCAGCCCGCGAGGCCGCGGATGCGGGTGCTCTTCGCCCACGACAGACTCCAGGAGGCCCTCGAGAAGCGAAAACCAATATGTTCGTCGACTTTCAATGTGTTTCACATTCCACGCTTTTTAGTAGTCCATTTGGGGTCTTCGAAGGCCCCAAAAATCCAATTGACCACAAAACGCCCCGAGCAAGCCCAAAAAGGCCGCTGGAAGAACCGAAGACGGCCTACGAAAGACCCCGACCGGCCCTAAGATACTCCCCAAACGGGCAAGATGGCATCACAACGGCCCCAAACGGCTTTAAGACTGCCCAGGAGGGACCAAAACGACCGGAAAAGTGCCCAAGGGGCCCCAAAGACTTGCCCAAGGCAGCCCAAGGACTGCCCAAATAACCTTCGCGCCTCAAAAGTCGAGACGGAAGGTGACACATGCGAAGGCGTTCCAAGCGGTGCTCGCTCGTGTTCGTGGTGGCGGTTTACCGCATGCAGTAGGTGGACCAATGCGCGAACATATGGTGCCCTGCTGACGTGACGATTATCATCACATGTTCAGTTAGATGGTGATCCGTTGTGTCCTATCGCAATACGCACTGAAACTAAACTCATGTCGGCAATTTCAAGGCTCCGTCCGTATCCAACTGATCTGCGCGAGCCACCGTGCAGCAACTATGATTTATTCGAGCGCTCTGGTATTGCCTCAGATTGGGGATATGATGCCATCAAACCAATCTCAAAGCTGCCCTGAGGCGTCTCGTACGCGACGGCCCCGGGTACTTTGTACACTACGGGACAAGGGAGGAGGAAGGCAGGAAGAGGGGTGGAACTGGGGAGGAGGGGGAGGGAGAGCGGAAAAAGGGGCAGGAGGAAGGAAGGGCGACGAGAAGTGGAGCAGGAGG
The DNA here is from genome assembly GCA_963575745.1 of Prorocentrum cordatum. NCBI lineage: Eukaryota > Dinophyceae > Prorocentrales > Prorocentraceae > Prorocentrum > Prorocentrum cordatum. The sequence goes on along the minus strand of CAUYUJ010019895.1, from coordinate 158,898 downwards.
GGAAGGAGAATAGGGGGCAGGGAGACAGGAAGAGGAGGAGGAGGAAGAACACGAGGAGGAGGAGAGGAAGGGATGACGACGGGGAGGAGGGGGGAAGCCGACGGAGGCCCCAGGAGGAGGCCTAGGGAGGAGGAGGAGGAATGAAAGAACGAGTAAATAGCTCATGGAGTCCTGTCCTGGCATCTGCCTGGCTGTCGAATTACTTTAATCTGACATACGTCGAGAGAGCAAGGGTTCTGAGTCGGGTTACTTGTGCGCCCCCAGACCACTTACAAATTTGACCGTCGCGCCCCGCCAGAGCGGCACAGGCCGACCTGCACCCCTGGAGTCGGGCACGTAGCCCTGGGGGGCAGGCACACAAGGCACATGGGCCCCGTTCGCACGCCCCGACCCAGTCCCACCACCCACCGCCGCTTCCCTTCGCCATTGGAACCTGACATGGACTTCGCACGATGGACGCATATTGTCGGAGTGAGGGGCTGCGAGCCAGGCTTGGAGGCTGCTGCATACGAAGTTCTCCTACAGGCCGAGTCAAGGATCTCGGGGGGGAACCACTCCACGAGGAACTAAATCCTGAAAACACGCACTGTTTGTGAAGGCGTCCCGAGCCCTGGTGGCGCTACATATATATATATATATATATATATTATATATATATATATATATATATACATATATATATATGTATATATATATATATGTAATGAGCAGAGGGCCTCGACGGGGGGCTCACTGGGCGGGCGGCCCACAACTGCACTGACTCTGTTTGCGCGCTGGCTGCTGCCATCTACCACTTGTTCCTGGACCCCACCACGTCGCCGATCTCCCTTGCCAAGGGCCCTCTCGGAACCGTTCCCGACAAGAAGACCCCCCCCCCCCCCCCCCCCCCTCGAACTCCAACAACTTGTCCATCTGCCAAGTAAAGGCGGCTCCGACCGTCGTGCCCCCTGTGGAACGCCATCGACTGGATGGCCTCCGGGGCGTCGCCGTTCGCCGCCTTGAGCACCTGGCAGCGCAAGTCCGGGATAGCGCGGCCGATCTTCATCGCGGAGAGGCCTGGGCGCATGATCTCCGCGTTGTAGAAGAGCTCCTGCATCGCACCTCTGAGCTTGGTCTGATCTGGATTGCCACCTCGGCGGACTGCATGCCCGCGCCGCGCAGGGCGGCCGCCATCGCTATGCGCGCGCGCGGGTAAAGCCTCGCCGCGTGTAGTTCACATCTCCGCCCTCGCGAGCGGTCTCCTTCATGTCCAGGCTCGTCTTGTCGTAAGCCACCCCCGCAGACTTGCTCGCAGCCGCGGCCCCCTTCGTCGCGCCCATCATATCGCATCGGAGGTATTATGTGCCCTTCACTTCCGCGACCCCCCGCGCGATCGCCATGGCGAGCCTGGCGTTGGCGATGGCGAGCTCGTTGCCTGCGCCAGCGCCCCCCCGCCTTGCTCGTCGCCCCCCCCCCCCCCTCCCCCCCCCCTTGTGCTTCTCGTCGGCGTCCGCGTCGTCAGCCTCTGCGCCCCTCTTGCTCTCGCCGCCGCTGGACCACGAGGGCGGCGCCGCGGACTGCCCCGCGGCTGCGCCCCCCCCGCCGCGCCCCGTCGTCGAACGGGCGCTGTCGCAGAGGTAGACGCGCGCAGAAGCGTTTGCAGAGATTGCAGAGACTCGAGCCGTCAAAACTCGCACACTGGGCAGGCGAACGCGCCAACAAGCTTGGCGCCCCGAATCGCACGAGGCCCCACCGTTTCACAGCGCCCTCGGGGCAGAGATCCCCCGACACGTTTAGCAGCGCTAGCTCGACATGCGAATGCTTGGCGGCAGTGCACGCGCACATTGGTAGGAGTAAATCCATAGCATATGTCGCGCAGACCGCGGGCCCCCCTGAAGTGGTCCACGAGGTTTCGACATGCCCAGTGCCTCCACTGATGGTCAGCGCTCTGGGCTTCCTCCACGACCCCTGGCTCGCGCGGCGCAGACGGAACGTGCTCGAGGCATCCACAAATGCCAAATAAACAAACTGTCGCTTCATCCATGACCGACCTGAAATCCGGAGCCACCGTAGCAAACGCTTCTTCATCCAAAACATTGGACAAACAAAGATGGTCTTCTCGTATCTGATGGGCCGAGGTGCGTGCGCGCGGACCGAGGTCTCCAGAAAAAAGAAGAGGCCCCTCCGGCTCGAAGGGTAGCGCACCGGAGAGGGCTCCGAGGATCTGGAAGCGGCGGGCAGGCCTTCTGGACCAGCTCTGGACGAGACGAACTCGACGCATCCGAAACTCGAGAGAAGGGCGGGACAGTATCAAACGCACAAGTAGGGAATTGTTCGTCATCGTGCGCGGGTGAATTCCGCCCCAGTCCGCGGCCTTGCCAGCCATCGCAATCTCGCCCAGATAAAATCAAGCCCCCAGGCCACTGAGTAGTGCATTGTAGGCGAAGGCCTGCAGAAAATAAACGCTGAAAGTACCACGGGGGCCCTAATTTCTGGACAAGCCCCAGCGAGCGAAACGACGTGCAAGAAGCGGCGGTGCGTCGATCGATCTCGCGGCTAGTCTCAAAGAGCCACGCGGGGACCCAGGTAGCGAACTTGTTCCCGCATTGAACCCTCGAAGTCCACTTACTTTTTGGGAATCTGCTTATGGTGCGTACCGTGCTCGCAGAAGTACATCATAAACTCCTGCGCAGACGCGTTCCGGCCGAACCCACAGGGATCCAGGCTACCATTTGATTATAAATCCTGCCGCTTAACCTTCGGCACAAGCCGCGATAGGGTAGAATCGAAGGCTGCCGTGACAAAATCATGAATGTCATTGGCATACTTAAAGTACTTCAAATCGATGTTCGAACCTGCCCATCTCGCAATCAACTCGTGGCTGCACGGGTCGGAATTCTGTGCGTCGCTGCGACACTCAGCCACAGGTGGCTGGAAGGTCCCGTTGCAAGCTTGCACGAGAAATAGGCCCCCCATGAGCGCTCCCTTCCGAGCCTTCAGAGTAAGTCACCTACCCTCCCCAGCAGGTAGAGCCACCACGGCCTCTCGACATCTAAGACTACAAAGGCCCCGATCGTTGGGCGCTACATACTCGTACACAACAGCGCCCATCAGCAGCCACTCCGCTAGCGAACGCATTGATCATATCCTTGAAGCACAGAGCGTGGGTCCTGCGAGCCCGACGTAGCCGGTGCGCGGCTCGGCGCGCTGTGGACATGGCCTCGGCATCGCGCCGAGACTTCCAGTATTCAGTACACTCCTCCGTCAGCCTAGCCCTCCTCCACCTTGTCGCCTGTCTCCTCAACTTGCACAACCTCGTAGAAATCTCTCGTACCTGGTGATCGATGCAACCGATGCCCTTGGCACCACGTAGTTCAGCTCTTTCCCTCAAGAGCCTGCGGCGCCACTTCGAATACATCTGGTACTCTGGGTCGACAGTCTGCTCCTTAGGAAAAAACTTGCCCTCCTGCAGCTCGCAACGCCGTCTCTGGAGCCTCGAAAATCTCGTCAGGCGATGCGTGGTCACGCAGCCGATGCGGGAGGAAAAACTGGAGCTCTGCGTGGAGGGCCTCAAAGAACTCGATACGCCCAGGGCCCTTTCGTAACGCATACATCATAGCTTCCAAGTCCCAAGAGGCCTTCTTCTCTTCCTCCTCCTCCTCCTCCGCCTCCTCCTCCTGACGCTGGCCTCCTCTATTGTCATACAGGGTGAGGGCAACTGGAAGGTGGTCCTTCGGGGGTGGCCTTTGGATGGCCTGCAGTTTGGCTCCCAGACGCCTCAGGCAACCGCAACTCTGGACAAGGTGACACATACCGAGAGGACAGCATACGTAGCCAACCCTGGACTTCGAATTGCTGCCAAAACAAGTCGAAGCCACCGTAGCCCCAGCAGTGTTGGTAGCCTGGAAGTGGTGTTCCAACAGAATTCCGGATTGCTGGCCAGACCCTCTGTGGAGCCTTTCCCTGTTCCCAGGTTCTACTGCGTCAGAATCGCATTCGGCCCATTCCCCGTCGATGAGGTGCAACCCCACGCCGTCGTTTTAACCCGCGTAGATTAGAGGAGTACGTCTTACTGGCAGAATATCTAGAATATCTTCGGTCCAAGAAATCAATAACGTAGTAATTCTGACATGCGCTCCACGTGCTTGTCGTGCAGTCGGCTGAATGGGGGGAACTACACAATCAGGAGGCAGATGTCTATAGCCCCCATCTTCACACGTGCGGTTACTCCCCGTCCCAAGGCCTGTGGAGGACTACCCCACACCTGCATTCCAGGTCGCTCCTTCGCCTGATGTGGTGGTACAATCGCACACCCACACGAATTGTTTGAGTACGGTGCCTTACCGTGGGGAGCCTCAATGACCAGCCTGCCTGCAATGAAGCGTTCCAGCGTCTCGGCGCCGTTGGTGTTCTCCCCGTTTTCGGTGCCTGCCAAGGCCACCGCATCGAGATTATTGACCTCATTCAGTATTTCCTCCATCCTGAAGAAGCCCGCCGAGCGAGGGCTGCAGCCAAGGAACCGCAACATGAGAAAGAGGAAACACAGCATGAGAGCGGGCCCCTGTCGCTGATCATATACTGGCGGGAGAAAGCCGAACGGTGTACCATGTGTAGTGTCTGTCTCGTCCGAATCAGCGGTAGGAGCTTCGGGGCCACAAGAGGAGGACGAGGACGAGGACGAGGAGGATGAGGAGGAGGAGGAGGAGGAGGAGGACGAGGAGAGGAAAGCAGTCGGAGACTTCGAACGCCATCCGGAAGCAGGAATCAGGAGGAGGAGGAGGAGGAGAAGGACTGAGGAGGAGGAGAAGGACTGAGGAGGAGAAGGAGGAAGGAGCAGGACGAGGAGGACTGAGGAGGAGGACTGAGGAGGACGAGGAGGACTGAGGACTGAGAAGGAAGAGGAGGAGGAGGAGTTTGGTTTCTCCTGGCGGCCCCCCGCGCCCCCGAGGTCGGCGAGGTGCCCGTGGCTGGCAGGACGGAGTACGTCGCCATGGTGGACGGCTCCAGCGCCTTGGCGGCCCAGGCCGTCCCAGACTGACAGACCACCGAGGGCACCAGCGTGTAGAACGCCAGCGCCGCCCAGGTGGCGGCGTCCTTGGCACAAAGTGGAGCTGAGCATTTTTTCTTGGGGTGGAAGGCTCAGGGTGAAATCCAGATGGCCTGCTGCACCTCGAAGATCAGTCCGTCTTGTGATTCACCTGTTGCAGCCTGAAGCCTCGAAAATCCATCGAAACGGCATATCAGATGTCACCCTTTGTCCACCCAGGGAAAAAGGCTCGGTAAAGGTGGACCCTGAGGGAAGCGGGCCCGGGAACGCCTTCCCCCATGACCAGCCCTCTTCATCCCGCCACCGCTCGGACGTCCCGTTCCCCGTGGGTTTCTCGGCCTCGTGCGTCTTATCCCTGCGCGAGATGCCCCAAGATGCTCCTCGATGGTCCTCGTGGGAAAAGAGTGCACGCATCCGAGCGACGCCCGAGTCATCCTGAGCCGCCCCCTGGCGGTCCACTCGCCATCGCTCGGACGCCCCTTCCCCGTGTGCTTCTCGGCCTCGTGCGCTTTATCCCTTCGCAAGAGGATCCAACATGAAAATGTTCGTCGATATACGGGACATTCTACGCATTCTTCGTATATCCGGGGAACAGATCCAGGTGATGATGAATCAATTCTGCAGCCGTTTCTTCACAAGCGTCGGGGGGTACCCCCCCGACGGGGGTCAACCTTCCCTCGTCGTCGCGCCGCGACGGGGGTGAGAGCGCCCTTCGGCGCGCGGTGGCTGCCCGCGACGGGGGTCGATGTGGGGCCGTCGGCGGGGGCGACGCCCCCCCGACGCTTCTTGAGAACCCCGCTAAATAGGAGGATCCTCGAGGCGAGGCCCAGAGATTCGATGTCGTGAGTTTTTCCACACGGGGTCCCCAAAAGTCTCGACCCGTTCCGCTAAGTCGTTTCTTGTCGGCCCCGGGGCCCGGCGAGGGCCGGCGAGGGCCCCGAGAGGCCGAAAGTCGAGAAGCACCCTCGTCTTGATTTCTCCCGTGCGTTCTGGATCTCCGGGGGCGCGGCCAACCCCCCCCCCCCAAAAAAAAACATCCCGAGGCCGGGAGGACCTCCGAGGGGCCCGCCCGAGCTGCAGGCGTCCGATGCGGAGGGCCCCCGCGCGGGGGGGGGGTCCCGCGAGAGCGGCGAGGAGCCTCTCCCTCGGGTGAGGCCCGCGCCGCTCGGGGCACGCCCGCTTCGCTCGACGGGGGGCAGCGCTAGGCCTACAGGTCGGGCACGTCCCCCTGCGGGAGGAATCTCCCTAAATAGTCAAACACTAGTTTCGGGACGATTTGTTTGTTTGGCTTACTTGTTTGGGGGGTTTTGATATTTTGCAATATTTGTGGGCTATTTTGAATTTGTCCCCCAAAATCTGCCTGTAGGAAGACATGCCCGAGCTAACGCTACGCAGAGGGCACTGGCACGGAGGGGGGGGCACATCGCCAGACCCCCTCGCGATGCGAAGAAAAAAAAACAACACGGGAGGTTTTTTCCGCCATGTTCGGCCTCGGGGGGCCCTTCCAAGGCCCTGGGAGCGTCAAAACACGGCTCAGGATGAGGAACTGGTCCCCAGGGAAGGGGTCGAGACCTCTGGGAGTCGACGTTGCCCAAAAAATCACGACGTCTGTGTCTAGGGACACAGACACTGACATGAGCAGAAGAACTCGGGGGTCCGCACGGATTCCTTGAATCGGCGCCCAGGGTGACCCTGGCCAGCGGCGCCTCCAGCGCGGCCCCGCGCTGGTTTGAGAAATCCGCGCGGACCTTCGAGCTTTTATGCTTACGCTAATTATTTTTTGTTCCCCTAGGATCAACCTGGATGGATCGGCGATAGGGGCTCTGATAATGTCCGCGCGCTCCTGGGCAGGTTGGGGCTCTCTCGCGCCCCTATCGGCGATCAATGGGTGACTGGCTGTCTGTGCATCCCCCCTACGCCTGACCCCCCTGATCGTTGCCACTGACGTCTGCTTCACTTTCGCAAGGACCGACGGTCCTGGCATTCTAATGGCGCTATCACGGGATCTTCTCAGAACAAAGAAATGTGTCCTATAACAAGGTCAGTGTTCTTAGCACATGAGCCGATCAATCTCAAAAACGCTATCAGCCAGAAATGTTCCAATATTCCGCGCGAGCCACAAAAAGGTTCTTAGAAGATTCTGTGGTGGGCCTCTAGGCAGGCCGAGACGCCTCGCCACTGCTTGCTTCATGCCGGCGTCCGCGGGGGGAGTGGCGACGCTGGCGACCGCGCCGGCCAGGCCCTCCGTGCCCGAGGCGGCAGTCGCCAGGACGCCCAGCGCGGCCACGAGGGGGAGGGCCAGCACATGCATCCAGGCCACCGCGCACAGCGGTGCCAGCGGCTCGACGCCCCCGCTGGCGCCCGCTGCACACCGCGGTCGCCAGGCCACCCCCGGGGGTGGTAAGGCTCCAGGGGGGGGGGACGAAGTGCCGAGGTTCGATGTTCCAGGTGTTCGGGCGTTCTCGTCGGGGCTCGGCGGCCTTCCAGCCTCGGGATGCCTTCTGGCGGCCGCGCCTCGCCGAGCTCTGGCCTTGAAACCAGGAGCGAAGGGAGATAGCCACTGACTTAGGTCGGGCATGCCCTCCTGCAGGCGGATTCTGAGCGAACGAGCACTTTAAAAAATAGCCCAAACATGCCATGGTCGAGCATGGTCGAAACATCATCCCCAGACTATTCTTTTTTACATCATGTTTGCGCCCGACTTCACCATCGACAGAAGCGCACGCTCTGAGGTCTTGTTGTGAGCACTCCGGGGGCACATCCGTCGTCGATTCTCCGAGCTTCCTCCTGCGGAGGGACACGCCCGACTTCAGAAACTGCTCGTGGGGCCCCCGCTCCGAGGGCCGGTCTCGTACTCTCGAGGTCCGCGATCGGCTCTCGGAGGGCCGCGCGGCGTTCTCCGATCGGCGCCCGGGGCCCCTGTCCCCTCTGCGCGCCAGAGGCGCCGCCAGAGGCGCCGCCAGAGGCGCCGCCGGGGGGGGGGCCGGGGGGGGGCCCCAGCGCCGACCCAGGAAGTCCGCGCGTGAGGCTCCGAGAATGTGTGTGTTTGCAGCGGAGGTCCGTCCGCAGGAGCCCTTCCACGAGAGCCCCAAGCCCGAGACACCGGGGCGTCCATGGATTTTTGGTGTGGGAGCGGCACCCTTTCCACAGCGAAGCCATCGAAACCCACGAAACCCATGCCCCTCACCGCGGTCTCCATATCCGTCCCAGGGTCGCTGGGCGTGGCAAGCGAGGTACGTTCTCGACACCTGATGGGGTGTGCAGGGGGTGGTCCCTCACCGCGGTCTCTATCCGTCCCAGGGTCGGGTGGCACTTTCTCGACACCAAAGGGGGTGCGCAAGGGGTGGTCCCTCACCGCGGTCTCTATCCGTCCCAGGGTCGCGAGGCGTGGCAGGCGTGGCACTTTCTCGACACCAGACGGGGTGCGCAAGGGGTGGTCCCTTTCCGCGGTCTCCATCCGTTTCAGGGTCGCGGGGCGTGACAGGCGTGGCACTTTCTTGACGCCACGGGGGGTGCGCATGGGGGCAGGTCTCGCCGTTGAATTTCATCAGTTGCACTAGCAGGCGTTTGCGCACCATCCAGATCTGTAAACACTCTGGCTCAAGCTGGCTCAAAACACCGAGGTACCCAATCGAAGGTCGCAATTGCTAATTGCTTGGTGCGCACATACCGTGAAATAGGTATGTGGGGTTACTCGGTAGTTTAATTCATCTCTTGGGGGCGCATCTTTTGCTTCCGCCGCCTTCCGCCGGCATTCCGCCGGCGGAGGCGGCCTCGTTGTAATTACTTCCGCCGACTCTCCACCGCCCTTCCGCCGCGGAAGAGACGACAACTCCCTCAATCCTCGTAGGCAAGGCTTCGGTCGGGCATGTCCTCTTACAGGCGGATTTGGGAAGCAAATTTACAATACACATGTATATATATATATATATATGTATATATATATATACATATATATATATATATATACATACTCAAAATGATGAAAAATACCACAAATCGTCCCCAGCCTATTTTTGGGGCATCTTTAAATACTCTGCCTGTACAAGGACACGCCCGATGTAAGGATAGTTTGGAGTCCCGAAACGGTGCGGTGACAGACCGTGCGGTGACCTCGAAATCCCCCAAGACCTCACCGCACGGTCCGTCACCGCACGGTCTCGGGACCCCGGAGGCCCCCGTCGCTCCAGACATCCTCGGAGAACGACCCGAGTCCCAAAACCGCGCGGTGACCCCGATATCCCCACCGACTCACCGCACGGTGTGGTCACCACTCCGCTTGGGGACCCCCGGAGATGGGCGCGCGGGCGTAACTTTTCGACGTCGGCACCCGCTCGCAGAGCCGGGAGCGACGGCACGCACAACACGGAACCTGGGCAGGACGCGGGGCTCTCTCGGCGCCCAGCCTGCGGGGGCCCCCCGGGGCGGGGCCCAGGTCCGAGAGTGCGCGCGCCGGGGCCGGGTGGGGTTGCACTCGATGGGGGCCCCTCTGCGCCACGGTTGGGTTGCACTCGTTGGGGGCCCCTGTCTACGCCACGAGAACATTGATAGATGTACTATTGTGGACCCGTGGATTATATCCACGAAGCATGGTGGCGCGTGCTGGGTGGTGCGACGCTGCCAGCTACTGCCGTAGATCCCTTGAAGCTTGCTCTAGTGCTGCTCCCTCACCGAAGGCGCCCAATGCATCGAAACGGGGGCCGAAGTGTTCGAGCTTCGCAAGAGGCAGAAATTCAGGAGTCCAGGCCTCAGCAACGTTGGAAGATTCGCGCCGGGATCGCGGCGGACGCGGGAGCGGGTTCGGGCAAACGCGGCGCCGTCTCTGGCCGCGTCGGAGGCGTCGGAACGGCGTCGCGGCAAAGTAGGGAGCGCAGCGGGGCAGCCCCAGGGCCACCGGAGCGTCAGAACATGTTGTTTTTGTTTTGCGCCTGCGAGGGGCCTCTCGCCTCTCGTCCGCCCCCCTCTTTTGGAAGCAATTTTGAAGCTTCTTGGAGGCCGTTTGGGAGCTCTATGGGGGCTGTTTTGGGCTCCTCGGGGGCTTCTCGGAGCCCTCTTGGGCCGGCAGGGCGCCTCGTGGGCCGTCTTGGGGCCATCGTGGGCTGTCCTGAGCCCCTCGTGGGCCTCTCGTGGGGTCATCGTGGGTCGTCTTGGGCGCCTCTTGGGCCGTCCTGGGCCCGTCTGGAGCCATCTTTGGGCCCTCTTGGGGGCCCTCTTGGGCGATCTTGTAAGCCTCTGGGGCCGTTGTGGACGCTTCGAAAAGCAATAAGCCGAATCTGCTGAAAATTCAAATTTTCCGAAGGGGATTTGACAAATTTAGCTTGGAAGAGCCCTTCCGGGGGACCCCTTGGACCCGCCTGGAACCGTCCGGGGGGGTCTTTGGGGCTCACGGGGCCGTCTGGAGAGCATCTTGGGCCGCCTGAGGCCGTCTCGGGGCCTCCATAGGCCGTCTCGGGGCTGTCCGGGCCCCTCTTGGGCCTCTCGTGGGGTCCTCTTAGGTCGTCTTGGGCGCCTCTTGGACCGGAGCACTTGAGCTTCCAAAACCAAAAAAGCTACACGGTGCTTCCTTGCATCCGAAACCAAAAAAACATAACAAAAACAAAAGTACACAGCGTTTCATTGCACCAAGGGCGCCACAAACTGTGTATTCTTGGTTTTCCTGCTTCGCAGCAAGGAGGCAAGGAAAGGAGGAGAAGGAAGGGGAAAAAGGAAGGGGGAGAAGGAGGAGGTGCTGGGGGCGAGACCGCGGGGAGCACTTGAGCTCCCCCCAAAAAAAACATGTTCCCTTGCATCCAAAAATATATAAAAAACAAATCAAACATACACAGCGTTTCCTTGCTCCGAGGGCGCAAAACACTGTGTAGTATTGGTTTTGCGTTGCTACAGAGAGGAGGAAACGGAAAGGAGAGGGAGGAGAGGGATAATGGGCGAGGAGGAGGAGGAATTGTGTTTGGAGAAGGTGGAAAGGGAGGAGAAAGAGAAGGAACGGAGAAGGAGGAAAGGAAGGAACGGAGAAGCAGAGAGATGCATGATCTTGGAGGGGGGCGGCCATCGATATATATATATATATATATACACATATATATATATGTATACTTATGTATATATAACTATATAGTATGACTATATGTATATGTATACACATGTATGTGTGTATGTATGAATATATGTATATATATATATATGTATATCGGAGTTTGGGGGGTGAATCCGACGTGACACGTAGACCCCCCCTACCCGGAAATCGATTTCCGTTTCGGGTTCGTGTCGTGCGAGCCGTTCGTGCGTGCGGGCGAGGCGAAGCTGCGTGGGCGGGCGAGAGGAAATCCTCCTGTGGCTGGGCCGCGGCCGGACCAAATGTTGCTCCTCCGGCGGCCGGTGGCCCGCGGTGTCCGGCCGGTGTCCCGCTGGTGTCACGAAATCCTCCTGTAGCTGGACCGCGGCCGGACCAAATGATTCTCCCCCCGCGGCCGTTGGCCCGCGGTGTCCCGCCAGTGTCCCGTGGTGTCCCGTGGTGTTCCGTTGAGTGAGATCGATAGTGAGATCGATAGCGAGATCGATAGCGAGATCGATAGTGAGATCGATACTGAGATCGATGTGGTGCCCCGAGGTGTCCCGTGGTGTTCCAAAAAGTGAGATCGATAGTGAGATCGACAGGTGTCCCGTAGTGTCCCGTGGTGTCCCGTTGAGTGAGATCGATAGTGAGATCGATACTGAGATCGATGTGGTGCCCCGAGGTGTCCCGTGGTGTCCCGTGGTGTCCCAAAAAGTGAGATCGATAGTGAGCTCCATCGTGAGATCGACAGGTGTTCCGTGGTGTCCCATCAAGTAAAATCGATAGTGAGATCGATGTGGTGTCCCGTGGTGTCCTATAGTGTCCCGTTGAGTGATATTGATAGTGAGACCGATCGTGAGACCGATAGTGAGATCGAGAGGTGTTCCGCGGTGTCCCGTAGTGTCCCGTGGTGTCTCGTGATGTCCCGTTGAGTGAGATCGATAGTGAGATCGACAAATGTCCCGTGGTGTCCAGTGGCGTTCCGTTTAGTGAGATCGATAGTGAGATCGATTAAGTCAGATGTTGGTTCCCCCCCCTCTCTCTCTCTCTCTCTCCCCCCCCCACAACCTCCTTATCACCCGAAGGGTGGTCATATATATATATATATATATGTATATATATACTTTTGCGGCGGACCCCCTCTGGGCCCACACCGGATGGTCCCTCCGGCGAAGGCTGTCAGGCTGAAGTGCGTGTGGCCGACGAGGGCGGCGAACACGAGGCTGCGGGGCTCCCCTCCAGGGCCCCCCATGTCTGTCCTGGCCCATGTCCCGCCCCAAAGCAAAAGAAGAAGCCGCCAGCGGCACCCACTTCGTGCCGTGCGTTGGCCGCAACAGCAAACTCTCGCAGGAGCGACCTCTGGTGCGGGTGCCGATGGCCCCCCCATGATGGGCCGATTTCCCACCACCACTGCCGCAGGCAGGAGCGGGAGGAGGAGGAGAAGGAGCAGGAGAAGGAGGAGGAGGATCATCATCCTGCCCTTTTTCCCCCGTCCTAGATGTGGTAGTGGTGGTGAGAAGTGTGCCCATCAAGATGGGCCTCCAGATGGCTGAAAGCGAAGAGGCAACAACGGCCTGCGCGCTTGTGCTGGCCCCCCCTCCCCACCGCGGCCCCCCAAGAACCCGCGGCCCCCGAAAGGTCACTCTTACACCCAGGGTCACGCTTGCGTTTCGCCGAGCACGTGCGATGTCTCACGCGTGCGGTGGCTGCTCCGGTCAGCATCTCTTGGCCCCCTCCTGGACGGAACAGAACAGCTGCAATAACACCATCTCTCGGAGGAATACGCGCGGATTCCTGGGATCGGCGCTGCATGGCACCCCCCTTCCCGGCGCGCGGAGCGCGCCAGGGGCGGCGCCGGAGGCGCCGCCAAGGGGGCCCAGCGCTGATCCAAGAAGTCCGCGCGGAGCTCCGAGAAGTCATACTGCTTCTGCCGTGGTTTGTTGCTATGCGACCCCCGGGCGGGCCGACGACCGCGGCGCCTACCAGCCGCTTCCGGATCACGAAGAGGGCTCCGGAGGAGAAGGTGTTCGCGAAGAGGGCCGCGTGGCCGAGGAGGGACCCCGCGGTCTGCGCGGGGGCGCCGCGGATGTTTGGGTCCGCGAGCACCAGGAGCGCGGCTCCCAGCATGCCCATGGCCACGCCCGCGAGCTTCCTGTGGCGGGGGTGGGGGGAGGGGCGAGGGGCAAAGAGGGACGGGGAGGACGAGGAGGACGAAGGAGGGAGGAGGCCGGAGGCGGGGAGGAGGAGGAGGGCGGGAGGAGGGAGGAAGCAGGAGGAAGGATGGAGGAAGGATGGAGGGAGGAGGGGGGGGGAGGGAGGCAGGGAGGAAAGCGGGAAAAGCAGGAGAGGACAGAGGAGGAGGAGGTGGAGGAGGAGGAGGACGAAGAGGAGGTGGAGGACGATGACAACGAGGAGAAGGACGAGGGGCTTCCTGAACGATGGCGCCTCGATCCCGAGCGCGAAGGACAGCGCCGTCCCGAACAGCAGCTGCAGGGGCTGCCACGAGCTCGCGGTCACCTGGCCGCTCAGCGCGATGCCGAGGGTGATGCCCAGATTGCTGCCGACCAGTCGGGCGGATCAAGGGACGAGGTTCGGGTTGACGCATTGTACGGGGAGAAAGGATTGTCAATCGAGGCGGGGGGGATACGGGAAGAGACAATGGAAGGAGGATGATGACAACGACGAGGAGGAGCAGCAAGAAAGGGAGGACGGGCGTATGCGAGGATGGGAAGGCGGAAGAGTGGGAGAAGGGAAGAAGCTCAAGGAAGGGGAAGCGAACGGGGGATCAAAAACAGTATGATGAGTAGGAGGAGGAGGAGGAGGAGGAGGAGGAGGAGAAGGAGGAGGGAGGGGGAGGAGGAGAGAGGAGGAGGAGGAGGAGGAGGAGGAGGTGGAGGAGGAGGAGGAGTGAGCGGAGGAGGAAGGAGCAGGAAGGAGGAGGAGGAAGGAGGGAGGAGGAAGGAAGGGGGGAGGAGGAGGAGGAAGGGTGAGGACGAGGAGGGGGAGCAGGACGAAGCGAGGCACAATGACGAGGGGAGGGAGCAGGACGAAGAGAAGACCAAGCACACCGCGCCGGCCAGCAAGCCGGGCGCCGCCCAACCCGGCGGGGCGGCCGGGCCGTCGGCCTGCCACCTGCCGGCAGGCCCCTCTCCACCTCGTCCCTGCTGCTCCTGCTCGCACCTCGCTCCTGCTCGCTCCTCGCTCCTCTCCCTCTTCGCTCCTCGCTCCTCGCCCCTCATCTGCCTCCTCTTCCTCCTGCTCCTCCTCCTCCTCCTCCTCCTCCTCCTCCTCCTCCTCCTCCTCCTCCTCCTCCTCCCACTCCTCCTCCTCCTCCTCCTCCTCCTCCTCCTCCTCCTCCTCCTCCTCGTCCTCCTCCTCTGCCTCCTCCGCCTGCTCCTCCTCCTCCTCCGCCTGCTCCTCCTCCTCCTCCTCCTCCTCCTCCTCCTCCTCCTCCCTCCTCCTCCCCCGCCTGTTCCTCCTCCTACTCCTACTCCTCCTCCTGCTCCTCCCTCCTCCTCCTCTCCTCCTCCTCCTACCTCCTCCTCCTCCTCCTCCTCCTTCTCCTTCCTCCTCCTCCTCCTCCTCCTCTCCTCCTCCTCCTCCTCCTCCCCCTCCTCCCCCACCTCCTTCTCGCCTCTCGGGTGCGAGGTGCGAGGAGGGGCGAGGGTGTCTTCGCCCCTCGCCCCTCCTCCTCCACCTCCGCCGCCTCCTCCTCCTCCGCCTCCTCCTCCCTCCTCCCTCCTCTCTGCTCTCTCCTCTCCTCTCCTCTCTCCTCCTCCTCCCTCCTCTCCTCCGTCGCCACCTCTCTCCTCTCTCGGCTCTCCCCCCTCCCCACTGCTCCTCTCCCCCCCCGCCCCTTTCCCCCCGCGCTGCGACGGCACTCGACCTGCTCAGGCAGACCAGCGACGGCACCGCCAGCAGGAAGCGCCAGACGGTGAAGTGGAGCGGGCCGCGCGGGAGGGGCCGGAGACCCACGCCCGCCCCGCCCCTCCGGCCCGGGAGAAGCAGGCCCTGGGGGAAGGGTCGGGGCTTCTGGGGGCCCCGCGTTGGAAGAAGGAAGAAGACGTCGACTGCCTGGGAAGGGGGGGGGCAGGGAGGGAATGGGGGAGGCCAGCTGGGGTGGGACGGGAGGGGGTTAGCAGGTGGGGGTAATTGGGCGGAGAGGGGGCTGGAGCAGGAGAGAGGGAGGAGGAGGAGGAGGAGGAGGAGGAGGAGGAGGAGGAGGAGGAGGAGGATGAGGAAGAAAGGAGGAGGGAAGGAAGGCGCTGGATTGGGGGGATGGGGGGGAGAGGGGAGGAGAGAAGAAAGAGGGGGACGATGAGACAACGGCAATGATAAGGCCACCGACGGTGACGACGCCGACTGCGCGGAGGATGCGGAGAGAGGAACGAGAACGAGGATGCTGACAAGAAGCGGAGGAGGGGGGGGGATGGGAAGGGGAATGGGGGATGGTGAGGACGAGGAAGGGGGGGAAGGGTGGGAGGGCGAGGAGGAGGACAACGACGACGATGAACAGACAGCGAAGAGGAGGAGGAGGAGGAGGAGGAGGAGGAGGAGGAAAAGGAGGAGGAGGAAGAGAAGGAGGAGAAGGCGGAGGAGGCCGATGGCGAGGAGGGTGGCTTGAGTGCGAGCCTCTGCGGCCCCTCCCCGCTGGAGCCGCGCATGCCCAGGCGGCCGACCACCGCTGTGGCGCCGAAGAGCAGCTGGACGCCGCCCAGGCAGAGGTGGGGAAGCGCATCCTCCAGGGGGAAAGTAGGGAAGCGAGAGGAGAAGGAGGAGGAGGAGGAGGAGAGAAGGAAGGGGAGGGAGGAGGGGGAGAGAGGAGGAGGAGAAGGGAGGGGGGAGGAGGAGGGAGGAGAGGAGTAGGAGGAGGGTAGGTCGGAGGGAGGCGGACCAAGGATCGGATGATGTGAGGAGGTCTTGAGGAGGAGGAGAGCGGTGGAGGGGGAGGAGGAGGAGGAGGGGAGGAGGAGTGGGCCGAGGCTGGGAGTCGCTTAGGGGTGGGGAGGGGGTGAGAGGGGGAGGAGGGTGGGGGACGGAGACGGCAAGACAAGTTTACAGCGGACAGTGGGTGAGGGAGTGCGGAGGGGGAGGGAGGATAGGAGTGAAAAGGAGAGAAGAGAGGCCCCCCAGGGCAAGGGAGGAGGGGGGGGAGGGGGAGGAGGAGGGGGAGAAGGAGAGGGAGGAGGAAGTTAGAGGAGTAGGGGGGTCGGGGAGTGGACGAGAACGAGGAGGAGCAAGTGCTTCACGGATTGAGGGCGGATGGCGGATGGTGTTCAACATGTGGTTCTAGCCTTCCGTTCATACAAGTTGCAAGAGTTTCACGGATTGAGGGCGGGTCGTGTTCAAGATGTGGCTCTCGCCTTAGCGCCGCGCGCATTCGTTTCAAAAGATAGCAAGAGCTTCACGGACGGAGGGCGGTTCCTTTCCAAATAGTGACTCTCGCCTTAGCGCAGCGCGCATTCGTCCATAACATTTGGAAGAGTTTCACGGGTTCCGATGATTAGCGTACCAGAAATGGTGGTGTGGACGGGTTCAGGATGATGCGGATGCAACGGTTATGTTGATTCGCGGTGTTGAAGCTCCAACAAAGGCGTTCTGACACGATTCTGGATCGTCAAGACGCAGCAGTCAGGTTGATCCGTGGCGTTGATATCCCGAGAACAATGTTTCGGCTTGCTTCAGGGTCTTCAAAGGTGCCTCCCAGCGAGGCAGTTCCCTCAATGGAAATGAACCGTCGTAGGGGCATATGAAGAGGGAGCTTGGAGGGAGGGTTAATTCCAACACCGTTGATGACTCTTTGGTTTACACTGGTCCTCCTCCTCGTCCTTCCTTTCCCCCTCACTTTCCCCCTTCTCCTCCTCCTCCTCCTCCTCCCTTTCCCCCTCCCTCCCCGTCCTCCTCGACAGCTCCTCCTGCATCTCCTCCACTGCTCCCCCTCCTCCCCCTCCTCCCCGAAGGCGCGGCGGAGCGTCCTCCGAATGGCGGCCCATTCGGGCCGAGGCTCCAAAAGAGCCACCCCCGATGGCCGTGTCCCCCGTCCTCCACATCGAGCCAAAAGGGCTGGATAACGTAAGGACAGGCAGGCGGAGGCAGTGGGGAGGCGGGTGGGGGGGGGTCAGGAGGAGGCTAGGGAGGAGGAATGGGGAGGAGACGAAGACACCAGGGAAGGCGGGGAGGAGGCGGAGGAGGAGGAGGAGGTGGAGGAAGAGGGCGATACTATGGGGGAAGAAGGAGGGGAGGGAGGGGAGGGAGTCGGAGGAGGATGGATAAACAGAAGAATGGGCAGAAGGAGGGGGTATGATGCGACGAGGAGGATGCCGAGGGCGACGAGGAAGATGACGATGAGGACAAACGTGTCAAGAACTGCCCCGGGTCAGCGGCAGCCAGATCTGCGACGGAGCTGCAGGACATTCAAGTGCAGTGGCTCTTGGGTCAAAGCGGCTATGGGGCAGGCGGTGACGGAGGCAGAGGCGGACGGGGCGGAGACGGGTGAGGAACGGGAAGGATAAAGAGGAGGGGGAAGAAGGGGTCGAGGAAGGGGGGGAGGGGGGAATAAGACCACAATGGTTTGTGCAATAACCCAACGCCTACCTGAGTGCCAAAGCGAGTGGAGCCAGGCAGCGTTAGGCCAAATTGCCCCCAAGTGCAAGGGCAACGCAGAGGTGAAATGGCGCAGGTCTGCCAGGCACCTTCAGGAGCAGGACGGGGAGGACGAGGAGCAGAACGAGGAGGACGACGAGGAGGCCCAATATGAAGGCGATTATGCTCCTTGTGTAGATTTGCCCATGCGGCGGGAGCCCCTGTGTCGTAAAGACTGCTCCTTGCGCTGCGTGTCTCGGAACGGCGACTTGAGCAAAACGGCGTCATCGCAAGCCAAGCAGGAGGTGCCCATGGCAGGATCTACTGAAACTCTCTGCGCCTAATCTCAAGAAATGGCTGCTGCGGGAACTAGGCGCGCTTCCCTCGAAAGCGGCCCACGAGCGGTACCCATTGATGCGGCACCTCGCGATCCAGAAATCCTAAGGCAGGGCGGAGGGGACGCCATCATTAACGTAGCCTGCTATGGCGCTCTTTGCGATATTCTTGAAAAGTGATTTGGCCACCGCTAGCCGTCGTGGGCCCGTCGTGGAGCCTCTTGAACGTCTGAGGGGTGTCTCGGGGCCGTTTCGGGGAAGTTTTGAAGGGTCCGACAGGTTCCCCGGGATTGTCTTGGAGACGTTTTGGAGGTCCCTTGGGCCGTCTTGGCGTCCTCTTGGGCTATCTTGGGCCCCTCTTGGCCGTAGTAGCCCCCCCCCTCGCCGCGTGACTTCGGCGACTCCGAAGGGTGCGGTTTGCAAAGGGTGTGGCACCCTGGGTGGCGGGCGAGGACCTCGACAGAGCTCTCCGCCACGCCCCGCGGAGAGGCCCGACGAGGACAGCGTCGTGCTCCCCAGGCGCCAACGGTGCCGATCGCAAACCACGTTTTTTATAACGTCGCCCCCCAGAGGTCTCGACCCATCCCCGGGAGTGGTTCTTCGTCCTGAGTCGTTTTGGAACGGCCCCCAGAGGTCTCGACCCGTTCCCCGGGAGTGGTTCTTAGTCCTGAGTCGTTTTGGAACGGCCCCCAGAGGTCTCGATTCATTCCACGGGATTGGTTCTTAGTCCTGAGTCGTTTTGGGATGGCCCCCAGAGGTCTCGACCCATTCCCCGGGATTGGTTCTTCGTCCTGAGTCGTTTTGGAACGGCCCCCAGAGGTCTCGACCCATTCCCCGGGATTGGTTCTTCGCCCTGAGTCGCTTGGGGACGGGCCCGAGGTCCCGCAAGGGCCCCCAGAGGCCGCAAACACAGGCCAACCTTCCGTCGCGATTCCCTCGTGACCCGAGCGGGTCTGGCTTCCCCAGCGGTGCCGATCGCAGACCCCTTGTGATCGCCGCAGGGCTGGCGGGGCGCGACCGCGCCCGCCCCAGGGCGCCAGCGGCGCGCGCGCGCGCGGAGGGCGGGCGCGCGTCCCTGCCGACGTACTCCTGGCGGGGGGGGGGGGAGGCGACGGCCCGCGGGCGCGGCGCTGCCCTGGCCACCTTTCCGGTCGGACACGCGCCGCGCATGAGCGCGCGAGCTCGCGATTGGGGCGTCGTCGTCGCGTCGTCGTCGCCGCCGCCGCCGCCGTCGCCGTCGTCGCCGCCGCCGCCGCCGCCGCCGCCGTGGGGAGCCGCAAGCTGGGACCGCGGGGCGGGAGCAGCAGCAGCGGAGAAGACAGCGGACCGCAGGCGCCGCGCATGAGCGGGCGAGCTCGTGATGGGGCGGCGAAGGGTCGGACCCTACAAGAAGGACTCCAAGGTGGACGTTGGGCCTTTGACCCATGTGATTGGGGGGATGGGGGATAGCTGGACCGAGGGTGCCAGAGAGTCCCAGCTCCTAGTTCGCCGCGGCCAAGCCGGTCGGGCACGCGCTGGCATGGATCAGTGGTCCGTGGAGCAAGTGCGAGGAACATCGGCGGCGAGCTCAGGGGGGAAGGGGGAAGGGGCAGGCCTTCTTGGAAGGCGATGGGGCGTCTCGGGAGCCTTCCGAGAAGTCGTCTGCGCCTGGCATGGATTGCGGCCTTGCTTTTTTGAGGAGGAAGAGGGAGCGCGGCCGCAGAGCTACACCTGGGTCGGCCTCCATCGCTGTGCGAATCAAGAAGTCGCCAGGCAAGCCAGAAGCACTACACGAGCCGACCTGCGATAGGCAAACTCAGGCTCACGGATCCGTGGATCTAGCGCGATAGTCCAACGATATTTGATTTCTACCGCGCTGCAGCCGAGCTTGTCATACCGCAGTTTCTTTCCTCGTTTTGCCTATGACGGTTGCTTCTCGCACCTGCGCCGTTGTGCAACAGCGTTTTTTGTACCGCACTTGAGCCAGACACCGATGCCACTGCAGCGCGTGATTGCACACAGTTCCCCTAACACTGCTTGCACTGAGGGGTTCTTACTTGTTTCATGAGAAATTAGCCGAATGGGCCTGACGGTCCGTCTGGCGGCTATGTCGCAGCCGCAGCCGTCGCCGCCCCGTCGCCGCCTCGTCGCCGCCCGTCGTCTGGGCCTGACGATCAGTCTGGCGGCTATGTCGCCACCGTCGCCGCCCCATCGCCGCCTCGTCGCTGCCCGTCGTCTGGGCCTGACGGTCGGTTTGGCGGCTATGCCGCCGCCGTCGCCGCCCCGTCGCCGCCTCGCTGTGATTGCGCCGCGTAGATTTTTCATTCGGAAATCTACCACCCAACCACCCCGGGCTTATTGACACCCCTTGGATAATAGAATGTACACGTGATTTTGTCACACCTATCATTTTAAACATGAGCCCGTATCATCCCAGCCTAGCCCTTTTGTTCCGACCTCTTTTATCCGCATTAATTAATACTATGCGCGCAAGCGTTGGTCAAACATTTGCTGTACTCACGAATCCAATTCGGAACAACATCCAAAACCACACGTCGTCGCGCGCGCATGCCGATGTGTTTCAACAACCTCAAGTTCTGTGAAGATTTCAATAACGAGTTTCCCGAATACATATTAAAACAGAACTGCGCAACATGGTTATTCACACACCGAAAGTTTGCGTGCGCGCTCTTCCGAACTCGTGCAACATCTACTAATTGCAAAAAGGTGCCACCACATTCAACCAAGTGGGCCTCTCGCGCGCGCGTGTCGAAGTCTGATTCGAACGCCCTTGCATTGGGGGGCGCGAGTCGCTTGCAACATATGGAACAAAAGTAAACGCGGGCGCGTCGTCGCGCGCGCATGCGGGAATTATCAGACACCGACGGTTTCGCGATGTGCATTTTCTGGTGAGAAGGCGACGGTGGGGACACATGATGTATCAAAACAGACTGCGCGTTTTTGTAAATCCTGACGAGAACATGCGTTTTGCAACAACTTCATCGAATTCCACCAAGCGGGCTTGTCGCGAGCGCATGTCGACCAAATCGATAGCGTTTTTGTGCGTTTGCTGGATGGGGGGGGCACGAACCCGGACAAATAGCAACATGCCCGCCGCTCGCCCGCGTTTGCCGCTCGCGCATGTCGAAATCCGCCCACGACGCTCATCACCGACACGTGCACACCATCATCGTCATCGGCATGAGCAACATCAGCACTGTCTTCCGCCTTGCCGTTTTCATCGCCATCATTGTCACCAAC
This sequence comes from Prorocentrum cordatum, assembly GCA_963575745.1. Classification (NCBI taxonomy): domain Eukaryota; class Dinophyceae; order Prorocentrales; family Prorocentraceae; genus Prorocentrum; species Prorocentrum cordatum. The sequence goes on along the minus strand of CAUYUJ010019895.1, from coordinate 137,663 downwards.
GTCGGTACTACTATCGTCGTGGTTGCCGTCGTCGACGTCGCCATGATAACGCGCCGCCCGAATCACCGGCTCGCACTGAGATGCCCGCGCGTCACTGTGGCCTGTGAGACGCGCTGGGAAGTCCTCATCGGTCAACGCCACCGCGGTCACCTCGGTGACGGGAAACTAGCTGGCCGCTCTGCGCGCGAGCCTGCGCACGCTGACGCGGCCGCAGCGATGCGCCAGCCAGCGCACAGCATTCATCGCAGTCGCCGCCGCATGGGTTTTTCAAAGAACGCTGCGGGTGGGTGGGGCGATCGCGCGAACAGTGGAATTGGCATCTCAGCGCGGACATCAATTACTTTCTCCATTTTTTTTAACAATTAAGATCTACCGCCACCACCCACGGGGCATCGGCACCCCCTGCGGCTGCGCAACTTACATACGATTATGTCCCACCGTTAATTTTCAACACGAACTCACATCATCCCAGCCCAACTGGGCTGGACCCCTTTTCCCTCGTCAAATGACACTATGCGCGCGCATCCGTTTATCAGAAAATATCTGCGTCCAACAATCCTTGGCAACAGGCGTGGCACAGTCAACACGCGCGCGTCTTCGCGCACACATGCCGGAATCCTTCAAAAACCTGCAGGTTAGCAACATGAGTCTTTAGAAACAAATTGCGTTCACTCGCAAGGGTCCTTAGAACAACTTTCGAATTTTCAGCATTGCCACCAACCGCGACCACATGCGCTAACTTGGCCGCAGCGTTGCGCCAGCCAGCGCCACGCAGTCATCGCAATCGCCGCCGCATGGGTTTTGCAAACCAGGTGGCGGGTGAGTTGGTGTGGTGATTGCGCGAGCAATGGAATTGACAATTTCAAATTCGGCAGGGTGGATTGCACCGCGTAGAACGCACAACGTAAAATCTTCTTTATAAAAGGAAATGCTGATCTACCACTCCGTCCCCCCCGAACCACCCGTCACCCTCATGGGGTCGAGCAATCGATATATGACTCTGCCCCAGCAGTCATCTTGAATAAAAATCCATACCATCCCAACCAGGCTGGCATCGCCCTCCCCCCATTCCACCTCTGAAAAATAAGGACTCGCGCGCACTCGAATATAAAAAAAACGTGTGGAGTTTCCAGAACCGTTTGCTAGCGACGAAACAAAATCCACACGCACGCCTGGCGCCGTCATTGGCCTTACCGCCGCCACCGTCTTCATCGCAGCAACGATTCTTCCTACCATCGTCGTGTCTGGTGTGGTCGTCGTCGCCGCCGCGATGCCGCGTCCACCCGAATCACCAATTCGCACTAAAGTGCCCAAGTTCGGTGGCAACTCATGGGAGCCTCCCATACCATCTTGTCGGCTCGTGCGAATCGACGCTAATCGACTCTAGTCGACGCTAATCGACGCTAAATCGACGCTAACCGACGCCAACTGACGCTAAATCGGCGTTCTCTCATCGACCCCCAGACGCCAATCGACGCGAACCGACGCTAAAGACGGAACCCGAAAGGGTACACCAGGCTCCCATGACTTGCTACCGAACCCAAGCACCACCGCGGCCTGCGAGAGGCGCCACCGCGGCATTCAGCTGAGAGAGAGAGAGAGAACAACAAAAAAAGGAGGAGGAGGAGGAGGAGGAGGAGGAGGAGGAGGAGGAGGGAGAGGGGGAGGAGGAGGAAGAGTTGGAGGAGGAGGAGGAGGAGGAGGAGGAGGAGGAGGAGGAGCAGGAGGAGGAGGAGGAGCAGGAGGAGGACTCCAGGAGGAGGCCTGCGAGAGCCCAGGCACCACCGCGACCTGCGAGAGGCGCTGGGAAGTCCCCGACACTCCGCGCCACCGCGGCCGCATATCGGTCGCGGCAAGCCAGCCGGCTGGCTGCTCGGCGCGCGGGCCCCCCTGCGCGCGCTAGCGGCGCGGCCGCATCTATATGCGCCAGCCAGCGCCAAGCAGTGATCGCAAGCACTGCCGCATGGCTTCTGCACACACCACAAAATGCGGAAGGGGCCCAAGGACACACAAATAAATACACACAAATAATATGATTCCCCCTATTTTCTCCTATTTTCTGGGTTTTTGTCTTCCCCCCCACTTCCCATATTTTCCCATATTTTGGAGGGAATCGACGATTCATTGTGTCTGTGTGTTCCTTTCCCTCCTGAAATGCGGGTGGGTGGGTGGGATGACTGTGCGAGCAGAGGAGCTGACAGCTTCAAGGACCACACCACACGGATTGCACCGCGCAGGTTGCACAACGTAGATGGAACAACATCGACCGCACCACATAGATTGCACAACGCAGATTGCACCACACGTATTGCACTATATAGGTTACGCCGCATACGTTGCACCACATACAGTGTTCCACATATGTTGCTCAACATCGATTGCATCACATCGGCTGCCTGAGCAAAATACATGCCACAACATAGATCGTACAACATAGGTTGCACCAGATATGTGGCAACGCTGGTATTGCACCACATTGAATTACATGAATATGTAGATCCGGATGTCCCCGCGGATGTCTCGGATCAGCGCCAGGGGCGGCGCTGGAGGCGCCGCCAGGGGGCTCCAGCGCCGATACGATAAATCTGTACGGACCTCCGAGTTTTTATATCTATATCATTGCTTGTCCCCCGAATAAAACCGTAGCCAGGACGAGGATAACATCGGGTGAGGATAAATCGAGAATATTTGAGATCCAGCGGCTCTGGAGGATGTGTCGGGCGTCGCGGCCTTCTCAGAGCGTGCCCGATCGCTCTGATAGCGTTCCGGAACGCTATGGAACGGACTTATCCTCGTTCTCTTGAGCAGGGGCCGACCGTTCCGAGATTTCTATAGGCCTTCCACGACGTGTTCGTAGAACCCGAAAGTGTTCTAAGATCAGAAACTGTGTTCTGAGAACAGAAGCCCGATGTGTTAAACCAAGCCAGCCGCGGCCAGAAATGTTCTAAAAACATTTCGCGCAAACCACAAAGGGTTCTTAGAACATTGTTTGGTAGGCCTATAGGCACGCCAGGGCGCTTCGCCACTGCTTGAGTTTGAAAATGTCATGGACAACAGGGGCGCGTGCTCGAGGAGCTTCTCAGGGACCCGGACTGCTGCGCCCCGGAAGCCTGCAGTCGCCCAGTCCCCCAGCCCCCTCGCCCTGCCTCACCCCCCCCCCTAACGTTGCCCCTCATCCCCCCCCCTGTCACTGCCCTCGACGCAGTTCCCGAGCCCATCCACCCCCCCCCCTGCACGGTTTCTCCTGGGGCCGTAGGCGGCCCGGGGAGCAGGAGGAGGAGGAGGTGGAGGAGGAGATGGAAGAGGAGGAGGAGGAGGGGGAGGAGGAGGAGGAGGAGGAGGAGGAGGAGGAGGAGGAGGAGGAGGCGGATGAGAGAGTAGGAGGACGGGTCGCCTAAGCCTCGTCCGACGAATGATTGTTGATCGCACTTGCGCCGAGCGCGCGGGCTCGGGCGAGGAGGGTGCCGCCCGATCTGGCTGGCGGTGCGCGTCGCTGCGCGGAGGCAGGGCGCTGTCGCTGATCCACGCGCCTCAGCCGCCGGCACCCTCTCGAGAACCGAATTGGGCACGCCGCTATCGACCTTCGGGGGAATCGAAAGGGGGGGATAGCAAAGGGCAGGGTAGGGAATCAGCTCACGTAGCTGATTGTCCCAGCGCCTCCCAGAGGCGCCCATGTATCGAGGAATGGGCCCGGCGGCGGGGCCGAAACCAGCTGCATGCAGCAGATGTCGTAACCCCCCCTTGCCCGATTCTCCCTACAGACGGCTCTTGGACAACATTTCTTGTTTATCGTAAAAACAAGAATCCAGAGATATTCAAAAATTGTTAGTAATCGTCCCCAGACTATTCTTATACAATTTCGAATATTCCTCCTGTAGGAGGACAGGCCCGACTTAAGAGCAGGGCCCTGTCGCTAATCCACGCGCCTCAACCCAGCACCCTCTCGAGAACCGAATTGGGCATGCCGCTATCGAATTGGAAGGGCACGGGTTCTATCGATTCCCGATCCTCGAGGGAGCAAACAGTTGTATAAACAAAGCAACCCAGAGGTCCGTGAAGATTCCTCGGATCGGCGCTGGGGACCCCTGTCGGTGCCTCTGGCGCCGCCCCTGGCGCACTCTGCGCGCCAGAAACGAGCACCGACCAGGGAATCCGCGTTGACCTCTGAGTTGTCTGTTTATGCCATTGTTTGTTCCCCGATACTCCTCCTCCTCCGCCTGGCGCTGTTGGTCTGATGCGGCCGGCTGAATGCCTCCCCAACAGACCCCCGGCGTCATGAATTTGTCAGAACGTCGCCCCCAGAAATATCGGCCCGCTCCCTGGGACCAGCTTTTCATCACGAGTCGTTACTTGATAGTCCTAGGGCCCAAGGAGGCCCCCCTGAGGCGGAACTCAAAAAACAAATTCCAGGCGAAAGAACCAACCATAGGCAGATTTGAATAGCGTCGTTGTGAATATCGCCCGCCTTCCGTGGATCTCCTCATGAGGCCACGAAGCGTGTGAACGGTGTGCCGACATGGGGCGGGGCCACCATGCGGGTGAGGGGTGTGCCGACATGGGGCGGCGGTGCCATGCGTACCTTCCCACTGGGGCCTCAGATGGAGCTCCCTATGGGGCCGCGAAGCGTGTAAGGGGCGCGCCGACATGGACATGCGGAGGGCAAAGGCAGGCATGGGAGGGGGGAAGGAGGAAACGGAAGAGGATGAGGAGGAAAAGGAACAGGAGGAGGAGAAGGAGGAGGAGGAGGAGGAGGAGGAGAACGAGGAGGGGCAGGAGGAAGAAGACGAAGACTCGGCATTGCGTGTGGTCTCGTGCTGTGCTTGCTAGAGCTAGCTGCAGCTGGAAAACCATTGAAACCTCGAGCGGTCGTCGACGGTTGTCGGCGAGGTCGGTAGTCCCACGCGCAATGCAGCAGGAAAGAACTCTCGGGCCGATGTAAGCCTCAAAATGCTTTCCGCGGGCTGGGTGCAATGCCCCGCTGGCCTCGATGAGGCCAAGTCCGACGTCACGACAAGCAACGGACGAGCCTCCGAAGCACCCACCCCGCCCCGACGAATTTCTGAAAACACCGTGGGCCCACATGGGCCCATCCCACCCCACGAGGGGTGGGCGGAGGTGGGCCACCGTCCCCCACTGGGCGCTGACCGAAGGGCCCCCACGGCATCCTTCAAGCGGCGCGCGGCGAGGAACGTGGGCCGACCTCCACCCCGAGACCCCTCGTAGGGGTATCTTCAAAGTAGACGAGGTCTTGGCTGTACGAAGGGAAAAAAGATGGAAGCGCGAAACGCGACGCTGGGGAACCGAGGCGGGTCGGCGGAAAACGGGAGAGGATCATCCCCCGTTTGAGGGCCGAAACAAAGCTGATGATCCTGCGCGGGGGCCTGGGGCGTGCGCGGGGGCACGGCGCCGGCCGCCCGTCCTGAAGAAACGACAGCCTCCTGATCGTGTCCGCGAGCTCGTCCCTCCGGGGCAGGTGGGCTCCCCGCGCCAGGTGCGGTGCGACCCAGAGCAGGGCGGGAGGGGGGCAGCCGTGCCCTGGACTGGGAGGAGGAAGACGGAGGAGGGAGGGGAAGGGAGGAGGGATGGCATGGAGCGGGGAGATTGGGAGGGAGGGAGGGAAGGGGGAGGGGAGGGGGAGGGGGAGGGAAGGGGGAATAGGAAGGAGGAGGAGGAGGAGGAGGAGTAGGAGGAGGAGGAGGAGGGAGGAGAGAGAGGAGAGGAGGAGGAGGAGGAGGAGGAGGAGGAGGAGGAGGAGGAGGAGGAAGGAGGAGGAGGAGGAGGAGGAGGAGGGAGGGGGAGGAAGGAGGAGGAGGAGGAGGAAGGGAGGAGGGGAGGAGGAGGAGGAGGAGGAGGAGGAGGAGGAGGAGGAGGAGGAGGAGGAGAATGGAGGAAGGGGGAGGAGGATGGAGGAAGGAGGAGGAGGAGGAGGCGGGCGAGAAGGAGCATCAACAAGAGGAGGATGATCGATGGGGAGCAGGAGGGAGCAGGGGCAAGAGGAGGGAGGCGGCGGGGGAGCAGAAGGCCGAGGGCCCCTGATATGAGGGTGCGCGGAGGCAGCCTCGTTCTCCCTCTGCTACTTCTCCCACCTTCCTCCGCCTTCCCAAGGACGACGACGATAAGCGGCGACGACGAAGATAGCGAGGACGGCGGCCGCGGCGGCGCCTACGACGGCGTCGGCAACGGGTTGGCGTGACTGAGCGGAATGACTGCCCGGACGACACGGCAGCGCAGCGCAGCCGAGTCGCACGGGCTTGGGGTGTGGTCTTCGCTCCTCGCTCCTCGCCCCCTACCCCCCTCAAGCTCGCAGCTCGCTCCCCCCTCCCCCATCCCCCCAGCTCGCAGCTCGTCGCGTCGCTCGCCGCGCTCTCCTCCCCCTTCCCCCTCTCTCTCCTTACCTCTCCCCTCTCCCCATCCCCCCCCCCCACCCGGGCCCACAACTCACTCCTCCCTCTCCCTGCTCGCTCCACCCCCAAACTTCCCTGCTTCAGGCTCCCGCCGCCTCCCCCCCCCCCCCCCCCCCCCCCCCCCCTTCCCCTCCGCCCGCTCCGCTATTCCCTCCTCGCTCCCCCTCTCTCATCCCTCCTGCCACCTCCTCCGCCCCTCCTCACCCGCCTGCGAATCCTCTCCCCCCTCCGCCTCACTCCTCCTACCTCCTCCTCCTCCCCTCCTCCTCCTCCTCCTCCTCGCTCCTCCGCCTCCTCCTCCTCCTCCTCCCCCCCCTCCCCTCCCCCATCCCCCGAGTGTGTGGGTGTGCCTCTCCTTCCTTCCTCCTCCCTCCTCCTCCTCTCCTCTCTCCTACTTCTCCTCCTCCTCCTCCTCATCCTCTCCTTCCTCCTACCTCCTCCCTCCTCCAATCCTCCTCTTCACTCTCCTCCTCCTCGCTTGACCCTCCTCCATTCCCTCCCCCTCCTGCGCCCACCTTCCCCCCTCATCACTGCTCCCTCCTCCCGCCTCCCTCCGTCTCCCAAATCCCCCTGCCCTCCGCCTCCGCCTCCTCCGAATCCTCCGAATGCTCTTTCTTCCCTGTCCCAGTCCCAGTCCCACCGTTCCTCCTCCTCGGGTTCCGTCCTCGCCTCCCTGTTCGAGCAACAGATCACACAAAGAGAAACTGTCGGAGGTGCGCGCGGCTTTCCTGGAACGGCGCTGGACCACCCTCCCTGGCGCGCGGAGCGTGCAAGGGGCGGCGCCGGAGTCAAGAAATCAGCGCTGAGCTCCGAAAGGTTATCCTTATGCAGGTGCGCTGTGCTCGGTTTCTCCTCACCCTCCTCCTCCTCCTCCTCCTCCTCCTCTTCCTCCTCCTCCTCCTCATCCTCCTCCTCTTATTCCCCCTCCTCCCCCTAATAATACTCATCATAATCATCATGATCATGATCATGATCATGATCATCATCATCATCAGCAGCAGCATCATCATCACCACCACCACCACCACCACCACCACCATCATCATCATCATCATCATCATCATCATCATCATCATCATCATCATCATCATCATCAGCAGCATCAACATCATCATCATCATCATCATCATCATCATCATCATCATCATCATCATCACCATCATCATCATCATCATGAACAGCAGCATCATCATCATCATCATCATGCTCATGAGCATCATCATCATCATCAGCATCAACATCAGCATCAGCATTATCATCATCATCAGCAGCACCATCATAATCATCAGCATCACCACCAGCAGAAGCAGCATCAGCATCATCATCATCATCATCACCATCACCATCATCATCAGCATCATCATTATCGGCATCAACAACATCAACATCAACATCAACATCATCATCATATACGTCATCATCAACAGCATCATCATCACCATCACCATCATCATCATGGTCATAATCGTCATAATCGTAATCAGCATCATCGTCATCATTATCGTCATCGTCCTCAGCATCATCAGCAGCCGCATCAGCATCACTATCATCACCACTTCCATCATCATCATCATCAGCATGATCATCCACATCATCATCGTCATCATCATTATCAGCATCAACATCATCAACATCACAATCATACTCATAAACATAATGACCAGCACCATCATCATCATCATCAGCATCACCCTCGACGTCGTGTTTTTTTCACGACGTAGACCCCCAGAATTCTGTACCCCTTTCCCAGGACCGATATTTCATCCTGGGGTTCTTTTCGACGATTCTGGCGAGAAACACCCAGAGGCCGAAAACGACAAACAAATTCGGCCTTGAATGTCTCGAGACTTCTGCCTCCTCCTCTTCCTCCTCCTCCTCATCCTCAGCAGCATCACGATAACTAGCATCATCGTCAGCATATTCAACATCAACATCATCATCATCATCATCATCAGCATCATCATTATCATTATCATCATCACCATCATCATCAACAACAGCATCATCATCGTCATCATCTTCATGCTCGTATCCACTATCACCACCAGCGTCGTCATCATCATGATCATCATGATCATAATGATCGTCATTATCATCATCATCATCATCATCATCATCATCAGCATCATCATCATCATCATCATCATAATCATCATCATCATCATCATCATCATCATCGTCATCATCAACATAATCATCATCTTGATCAGCGTCATCACCACCCCCACTTACACGAAGCCAGGACGCGGAAGCACTTGGATGAGGATACGTCGAGAATCTCTGAGATCCGGCGGCTCGGGCGCAGCGGCCTCTGCAGAGCTCTCCGGAACGCTCTGAGAGCGTGCCCGAACGCTCTGGAGCGGACTTGCCTCGGGCCAGACGAGGCCGGCACGAGACGCTCGGGAGCCTCGTCCTGGCCTCGTCCGGATCCTCCTTCTCGTCCGTGCCCAGACGCGGAGAGGGAAGGACGGCAGGGCGGCTCGCGGCGGCGCTTTCTGCTCAGCCACTCGGCGAAGAGCTCCTGCAGGGAGCGGCCGCGGGCCACCCCCGCCAGGCCGCTCCTCCTCCTCCTCCTCCTGCAGCCGCCCCAGGGGCCCCCCTCGCGCGCCGTGAGCAAAAACTCCGACTGGCACAATTTGTCCTCCTCCTCCTCCACCTCCTCCTGCTCCTCCTCCTCCTCCTCCTCCTGCTCCTCCTCCTCCTCCTCCTGCTCCTCCTCCTCCTCCACCTTCCTCCTCCTGTCTCCTCCTCACTCCTCCTGCTCCTCCTCCTGCTCCTCATCCTCTTTCCTCCTGTCCTCCACTCATTCTTCTCCTGCTCCTGCTCCTCCTCCTTCCTCCTACTCCTCCTCCTCCTCCTCCTTATCTTCCCACCAACCCCCCAACTTACTTTTTCTCCTCCTCCTCCTCCTCCCTCCCTCCCCTCCTCCTCCTCCTCCTCCTCCTCCTCAACTGCTCCTCTCGGGAAGGGGGACGGCGCCGCCCAGGCCCCGGCCCCGAGGTCCCCACGGTGGGACACAGGGGTCCAAAATGCTGTGGGGTGTAGGTGGTGAAGAATGATCAATTCGGCATTCGCCCAGACGAACACGTTCGCGCAGGCCGCCCAGTACATCGGGCCCGTGCTTCTGCGAGATCGACGGTTTTTCAGGAGATTGGGGGGGGGCCTGACAGTGGACTGGGTTGGGTTGTATGCATTGGGTCGGGTTGTGGGTTGGGTTGTGTTCGTTTCCAGCAAACGTGTGGTCACGCAGCGCCAGCATAGCCTGGAAAGAAGCGCACTCGCCTTGGGCTAGTTGGCTTGGGCGCAAGGTTATCGACACTGGTGGGAAATCACTATGTGTTCATTGGTGGTTCTGCAGTGCACAGTGCTGTCTGACGTACATGTTGTACAACATCCGACTCACGGCCCTCAGAGATTCTAGGAGAATCCTCCTCCTCCTCCTCCTCCTCCTCCTCCTCCCTCCTCTCCTCCTCCTCCTCCTCCTCCTTCTCCTCCTCCTCCTACTCTTCCTCTTCCGCATCCTCCTCCTCATTCTCCTGTTTCCCTGAACAGGGAAGAGACAGAAAGAGAAACAATAAATCTGCAGAAGCATCAACTTCTTGAGCTGCACGCGGATTCCTCGGATCGCATCGGAAATCGGCCGCGGCGCCGCCCCCGGCGAGCTCCACGCGCCAGGGAGGGAGGCCCAGCGCCGTCGCCGATCCAAAGAAGCCTGCGCGGAGCCCCGACGGTTTACGCGTATGCAGCCATGCTCTTCTATGATTATCCTCGCTCCTCCTGCCTCCCTCCCCTTGCATCCCTCTTACTCGTCGCTCCTCCTCCTCCTCCTCCTCCTCCTCCTCCTCCTCCTCCTCCTCATCCTCCTCCTCCTCTCGTTCCTCCTCCTCCTCCTCCACCTCCTCCTCGTTCCCCTCCTCGTTCCTCATCCTCCTCCTCCTCCTCCTCCTCCTCCTCCTCCTCGTTCCTCCTCCTCGTTCCTCCTCCTCCTCCTCCTCCTCCTCCTCCTCGTTCCTCCTCCTCGTTCCTCTTCCTCCTCCTCCTCCTCCTCCTCCTGCTCCTCCCCTCCTGCCTCTCGCCCCTCCTGGCTTCTGCCCGCGGGGCCCGGCCCGCACCGCCGCCGGGGGGCGAGGAGAGGCCGGGGCGTCGGAAGGAGGAGCGGGCAGAGGGAGGAGGAGCAGGACGGCCAGGGGCAGGAGGGCGAGGACCACTGCAGCGCGGAACGGAGTCTCGCGGCGGCAGCAGGGTGGAGGCCAGGGGTGTGCGCACCTGGGCAGAGCGAGATCCCTCGTTCCCCAGCGTCCCCAGCGTTGCCCTGACACCGTGCTTTCTGGATCTCGCCTGCGCCCCTTTCCGTGCTCAGCAGGGTCCGAGAGGGCCAGCCATCAAGGCAAGCGAACATCCTCAACAAACTTTGAGACTCATCCGCAAAATATATTCCACAAGAGGTCCAACCCTGGGACCCCAGGACGTCCGCTGGTTTTTTGGTGTGGGAAAACGTCACGTTCTCCATAACGCAAAACCATCGAAACCCAGGAAACCCTGGGCACCCTGGAGGCAAGCAGGGTGTTTCTTGGCATGGGCCTCCACTGTAGGAGCGGGAAGAGGACGAAGGGGCAGCAGATCAGGAGGCGAAGGAAAGGAATCTTGACCATCGCCCAACCTACTCGTTGCCCCCCCTTCCTCCCGGCCTTGCAGAGGCTGACCCCCCGCCCGCTTTCGAGAGCGTATCGATTCGGTCTCTTCTCGGGGCGAACCTAAATCCAGGGCGATCCGCCACCGTGCCTCTGGACACGGAGTGGGCGTGTCCTCAGGTCCTCTGCCTAGTCCCTGGAGCCTCCGTCCTCCTTCCTGAGGAGTCTGTAGTAGAAGAAGAAACACCACGTAAACATAAACGTTTGGCGCTCCGCGCGGATTTCTTGGATTCGCGCTAGGCCCCTCCCAGCGCCAGCGGCGGCGCCGGAGGCGCCGCTGGGGGGCCCAGACGCGGATCCAAGAAATCTGCGCGGAGCGCCAAAACTTTATGCTTGTGTGGTTGTTTCTTCTTGGATGTAAGGGGCCCGGAGCCCAAGTTCTCACATCTATCGTGGCTTGTCGCGTGCCCTCCGGGTTCCCTGCGGCTCGTCGCATGACATGTTCGGGCCCAAGAGGAGGAGGAGGAGGAGAAGGAGGAGGAGGAGGAGGAGGAGGAGGAGGAAGAGGAGGAGGAGGAGGAGGAAGAGGAGGAGGAGGAGGAGGAAGAGGAGGAGGAGGAGGAGGAGGAGGAGAGGAGGGAGGAGGAGGGGGAGGAAGAGGAGGAGGAGGAGGAGGAGGAGGAGGAGGAGGAGGAGAAGGAGGGGCCCAGAGCCAAAATTCTCAAATCTGTCGGTGCTTGTCGCGTGCCCCTTGGCCCCGCGGCTTATCGCATGATTGTTTCGGGCCCAGGCCCCCAAAACGGGACCTGACGACAGGCCAGGAGGGTTTCACGAGGCCCCAAGGACGGGGCCAAGAGGAGGAAGGAGGAGGAGGAGGAGGAGGAGGAGGAGGAGGAGGAGGAGGAGGAAGAGGAGGAGGAGGAGGAGGAGGAGGAGGAGGATAAGGAGGAGGGCCCCGAGTCCCCGAAAAATCGCTCCAAGACGCCCAAGATGGCATCAACATGAGGCCTCAACATGCCTCCAAAGAGGGCCCCAAGAGGCAGACATCATTGACTTGCCCTAGGTGTTTGAAAGATTTGGGCGTTCTCGCCTTTTCTGCTTCCCGACGCTGCAAGACGGCCCAAATGGCCCCCAAGACCACCCCCAAACGGCCCAAGAGGCCTCCAAGAGGCCCTAAGACGGCCTGAGGGCGCCCCAAGACGGCCCAAGAGGCGCCCAAGACAGCCCAAGAGTGTCCCAAGACGGCCCCGAAAGGGGCTCGAGAGAGGGAACACGAGCCGAACATCTGAGAATTTCGCCCCAAGAGGTCCCCAGGAGGCCCCAAGCGGCGCCCAGGAGGCCCCAAGAGGCCCCAAGAGGCGTAAAAGAGGCCCCAAGAAGACCCCAAACGGCCCCCAAGAAGCCTCCCAAACCTCCCACGAGATCCCAACGGCTCCGTACCCACAACCCATTCACGGTGGAGGGATGGGCTGAAGGCCATTGGATGCATCTGAAATCGGCGCGTCACCGACTGACTTCCCCTCCTCCTCCTCCTCCTCCTCCTCCTCCTCCTCCTCCTCCTCCTCCTCCTCGTCCTCCTCGTCCTCGTCTTCCCCCCTCTCCTCCCTATTCCCCCTCGCCCTCCCTCCTCCTGGTGGCGGGGGAGAAAGTAGGGCATCTGAAGGAAGCATCGGCCTACCCTTGCTTATCATGCTCCTCTCATGTCCCCGTCATGGGTGATGATGAGGGAGAGGGGGGAGCATCTGGGCGGGTGATCTACTAATGATCCCCCCCTCCCGCTGCGGGGGCGGAATGCATGGCGGGATCGCACTCCAGCACCAACCAACGAGCCTGCATGCTCGTGCCGGCCCCTGTCGGCGCTTGTTAGGTTCTCCCCGTTTTCCTCCTGGTCCTCATCCAGATCCTCGCCCCGCAACTGCTGCTGCTCATCCTTCTCCTCCACCTCCTCATGTTGCCCTACCCTTCCATCCCACCGCCAGCTACCACACACACGCACACGTACTCACGCCTCATCCTTTCTCTCCTCCTCTTCCTCCTCCTCCTCCTAAGATTATTCCTCCGCCCATCTCTCCTACGCCTCCGTCTCGTCATCCAGTCCTCACTCTCATCCTCCCCCTCACCATCCCACTGAGCAATCCCCTTCGAGCAGAAACCTTGGCCCATGGTAAGGTTCTCTCCTTTGCCACTCACGAGCGCTTATCCCACAGCATATGGCACCCGTGCGATGATGCAGAGGTGGCAAAACGCGACTGGTCCTCCATCGCGCCTCGCAGGCCCTCGACGAAGGACGTTGTCTCCTGCGCAAAGCCAGGCAGACGTCCCATCCTCCTGCTCCTGCTCCCTGCCCAACCTCCGGCTCCTCCTACTCCTTGTGGTTGATGCTGCCTAGCTCCTCCTCGCCCCCCTTCCCGCGCGAAGCCGAAAACAGTCCTCCACATCTGCCCCATCCGCCTCGTGCAACTCCTCCGTCCTGTTCCCTATCGAGAACTCCTCCCTGTCGCACCACCAGACGTGCCAGTACGGCGGACCGGGCGTTTCGCCTGAGACTTCTCTACCACGTGGGATGCTGAGGCTTGGGCCTTCCAGTACGGTCAACCCGCATAGTAGGGATGGGAACCCTTCCCAAGGGTGCTCTAGCATCCTTGCCTCCTCGGTCCATCCTTGACCACTGTCGTTGGCCGCGCCCCGCTCGAGAAGCTTCGAGATGTCCTTCCAAGGCCCTTGCATCCGTATCGCGCCAAAATTTGATTCTGGCCGACTGTAGCCGCGAGGATGTAGGCCGGTACCTTTCATCAAAAAGGGGCTCTCGCGTAGCCGCGCGCACGCCCGCCTTGAAACATGGCACCGGCCACATCGATGGAGGGTGGCACCTCCTGACACAGGCACGCAACAGCTATCAGGGTGGAGGGCGGATGGTTTTGAAAAGCCTCCTCCTCCTCCTCCACTCCTCCTCCTCGCTTCGCACGTCCTCAATTTCAACGACCGGACGCTGGAACTTATGTGCCTGCTGCACGAAGGGAGGCCGGTGCCTGTTGCAAACTGGGGCAATCGCTTGAGAGGTCCTCAGGTTTCATGACCGGGCTCGCCCGGATGGCAGCCTCATGAGGTGTCCGTCTCTCGAAATGGGCACTGCAGCAAAAAGGATGGCACATGCGCACCATAAGCTAGAGACTTGGGACGGCAGGGTGTCTTGCAGCGCGGTTGAAACGTTTTGGCGTACTCTGCTGCTCCTTCTTCTTCTGATCGCTGCATGCTGCCACTCATCCTCCCTCTCGTCATCAACACCCTTCTGCTGCTGCACCTCCCCTGCACATATTTTTCGGTCGTTCGACTGCCTTTCTGCCCACAGCATCGTCATACACATCCGTCATCATCTTTCCCCTAATAACAGTCATCGTCATCACCACCACCACCACCCCTCATCCTACCTCCTGCCTGGCTCCTCATGAATCACACCTCGTACCCCTCAGTACTCCCTATATTCCAATAGGTGGTTTTTGAACTTACTCCGAACGCGCTGCCTCCTCACCCCCCTTGCCTCCTCACCGCCCTCCTCCTCTTCCCGTCTCACCTTCGGGCCCACTCACACTCACACTCACTCGTACTCATAATCCCTGACTCGGGCTCATTCACACTCAGACTCACTCGCATTCAGGCTCACACATATTGGATCTCACTCACAGTCAGACCCAACCATACTCAGACCCAGTCACACCCTGACTCACTCGCACCCGAACTCACCCATACCCAAGCGCGCACACACACATACACACACACACACACACTGAACACACTCAGACTCACTCGCGCTCACTCGCACTGAGACCCACTCTCATTCATACCCTCGTTCGCGCCCGGGGAACGAGGATGTCTCAGCCGAGTGGCTGGTTCCACCACTCCCGAAAAGAGGCCGCCAAAATGTAGGGATATCTCGAGCGGCTCGTCTGTTTCAACGGCCAGACTCGTCAGCGTCCCAAGCTGATTGCAAGGATGTCTTAAGCGAAGAGCTGGCTTCAGCACCCTAAGGAGGGGGCGCAGGGATCATATCACGGGTCCGTTCGCGCCCAGTCCGTGGGGATGTCTCAGGCGGTTTGCCGGTTCTGGTGGCCAGACCCGTCTGCGTTCAGCGCCAGACTGTAAGGTCCCAAGCGAGGCGCTGCTTCCAGCACCAGGGAGACAGGGAGGCGCCCAGGGGGTACATCGCGGACCCGACCGCGCCCAGGTCTCACGCGCTTCGCCTGCTTTGGTGGGCGGACCCCCCTGCGCTCCAAGCGGGCTGCGAGGATGTCGCGGGCGAGGCGCCGGCTCCAGCACCCCATGGGGGGGGGGGGGGGGCGCCGGGGGGCACACCGCGGGCAAGTTCGCGACCGGGTGGTGGGGATGCCTCGGGCGATTCGCCTGTTCAGGTGGCCAGGCCCGTCTGCGTTCAGGGCAGGCTGGGGGTGTCTCACCCGAAGCGCTGGCTCCAGCACCCCAGAGAGGGAGGCCGCCAGGGGTATATCGCGGGCCCGTTCGCGCCCAGGTCTCAGGCGGTCTGCCTGTTGTGTTGGGCGTACTCGTTAGCGTTCGAAGCAGGTTGCGAGGATGTTTCAGGCGCGGCGCTGGTTCACCACAGACCCACCGTTCCCCGCGCAGGCTCAGCCACATCGCTTCTTCATTCAAACTCACTCGGACTCAGACTCAATCAGGTCATCGGACTCGCTCCTACTCAGATCAATCCCGCCTAACGGCCCACGCTCAGGTGGCTACCGGGATAGAACCGGCATGGCACTCGGGCACTCCAGATGCCAGCAGGCGCCGCGAGCAGCACGTCAGTGAGCAGGCGTAGCGACGCCACGCGCGCTTGCCTGAGCTGCCGCAGTGAGAAAGACAAGGGGGATCCCTCCAACTCTTCTCCGCAAGGCCCCCCATCTCTCCTGAAAGATGTCCAGGGTTGAACAATTCACTCAAGTCGTCTCTGACGTCGTCGTCGTCGTCGTCGTCGCGCCTGTCGTCTACACGGGCTCGATCTCACACCCAGATGCTCACAGTCGGAGTTCCTCAGCGAGATGTGACAAGAGTTATGAGGTGCGCTTATGGAGATCTCCGCGCCGAGTAATCATCCTTCTCTGCTCGCTCATCCCGCCATCTGTTCCTCATCATCAACATGATCATCGTCATTCTGCCTCCGCCCCCACCTCCGAAGGAGGAGGACAAGGAGGGCGAGGAGGAGGAGGAGGAGGAGAAGGAGGAGGAAGAGGAGGAAAAACGAACGAACCAGATGGTGCGTGTCCGAGTTTGCTGCGAGGAAGGGGAGTAGGAGAGGAGGAGGAGGAGGAGGCGGAGGAGGACGAGGAGGAGGAGGAGGAGGAGGAGGAGGAGGAGGAGGAGGAGGGGGAAGAGGGCGAGGAGGACGAGGAGGGGAAGGGCCAGGAGGAGGACGAGGAGGACGAGGAAGGCGATGACGAGGAGGAGAGGGAGGAGGACGGCGAGGAGGACGAGGAGGGGGATGGCGAGGAGTCCGAGTTCCGGGCCTGTCTCGCACGAGTCAAGCAGGCAACACTTTCAGAGAATGCGCAATGCTTACATCTCCGCCCGAGCAGCTTGTTCTACCCAGAAAGGAAATTATCGGCTCCTCCTCCTCCTCCTCCCCCTCCTCCTCCTCCTCCTCCTCCTCACGCTTGGTGTAGGAATGGGGGCAGTGACTCTGGGAGGCTGCCCAGCCGACGCCTGCAGCGCCAAGCATGCAAGCCAAAACGCCGACCACCACAGCGCGCCTACAGAATTGAGCGCCGGCTGCTGGAATCGGCCACGCTTGCTCCACAGGTCAAGGCGATGGGGATACATTCGCGAGGGCGCTGTGGCCAAGAAAGATGAACAATGAACCACGGCGTGCACCTCGAAATCGACGGGGCCCGAATAGGAGAACGGAAGAGAGGAGACCCAGAGTTCAATCGATCGAGCTTCGACCAGGCCTGCGGCAGAGGCTCTGGCTGCGGAGCCGCTGGCTCCAGTGTTTTGCTCGTCGACGTAATTATTACTGCTTACGCGCACCAGGTCACCTGTCCGAAACGGAATACGCGGGGCAAACGCCAACCCGGAATTACCCAGTCTTGGAGATGTCGCCGTTAACAACCCTTGCCTCCATGATGGTGCCGATGGTGCCGATCAGCTCGTTCTTGGCCATGCCGACTCCAGAATCTTCGATCCTATTACGTAAAGGAGATGGTTTTGTTGGGGACGATCCGGGTATGGTTCACCTGTGCCACGACCTTGTCTGGGACCGCCCTGGACTCGTACCAGATCTGGTCCAGGGCGCTGGACGCAGTGGAACTGAGCTGGCTCAGGAAAAACTCCTTGTTGGAATAGAAGGAGGACAAACGAGGAGGAGGAGGAGGAGGAGGAGGAGGAGAAGGAGGTGGAGGAAGGCGAGGGAGGATGAGGAAGAGGAGGAGGAGGAACGCGAAGGAGGAGGAGGAGGGAGAAGGAGGAGGAAGAGGAGGAGGAGGAGGAGAAGGAAGAGGAGGAGGAAGGCGAGGTAGGAGGAGGAGGAGGAGGAGGAGGAGGAGGAGTAAGAAGGCGAGAAAGACAAGGAGGGGGAGGGCGAGGAAGACGGGGAGGACGAGGATGGGGATCGCCTCCGCTCGCGAACCATGTGCGCGGGGTGGGGCCGCCTCCGTGCTCGTCTCCACGGATGCCCTGGCAGGCTGAGGCGGGCCATGCGCAAGGGGCAGGGGTCCGGGAGGGGGGGAAGGTGGAACGGGAGGGGGCAGGAGAGGAGAAGGAGGAGGAGGATGAGGAGGAGGGGGAGGAGGAGGAGGAAGAGAGGGAGGAGGAGGAGGAGGAGGAGGAGGAGGAGGAGGAGGAGGAGGAGGAGGAGGAGGAGGAGCAGGAGAAGGAGGAGGAGGAGGAGGGAGGAGGAGGGGGGATGAGGAGGGAGAGGGAGGCCAGAGGCACGAGATGGGAGAGAAAGGCAGAAAGAGAGAGAGAGAGGGGGGCGTGGGGAGGGGGAGGATGGAGGAGGGCGCTGAGGATCAGCAGGGAAGAGGGGCAGGAGGAGCGAGAGGAGAAAAGCAAGTGTGGAACCGCCTGGCCGTTTTCACTTTTTGTGCCAGGTCTGCAGCAGCTTTTGGAAGGGATATGGGGAGACGGAGGAGAGACGGCCGATAGAAGAGGAGACGGATGACGAGGAGTCAGGACGGGGGGGGAGGGGATCGCCTCTCGAACATTACGGGTGATCTAGGGGCCTCTCACTGTTCTAGTGGGTCGCATGGGTGGGAAGGGCGGGGAACTTGTGGAGAAAGGGAGCGAGGATGCATGGGGAGGAGAAGGAGGCAGAAAGGGAGTGGAGAAGGGGGAGGAGGAAAAGGAGGAACATGAGGAACTGAGAGGAAGAGGAGGAGAAGGAAGAGGAGGAGGAGGAGGAGGAGGAGGAGGAGGAGGAGGAGGAGGGGAGGAGGAGGAGGAGGAGGAGGAGGAGGAGGAGGAGGGGGAGGAGGAGGATGGAAGGGGGAGGAGGGGGAAAAAGAATAAGAATAATAAGAAGAATAATACGAATAATAAGAAGAACATTAATAATAAGAAGAAGAAGGGACGAGGAGAAGACGACGGAATAGGAGGAGCAGGAGGAACAACATGAGGAGAACAGGGAAAGGAGGAGGAGGAAGAGGAGGAAACGCGGGCAAAGGAGAGGTGGTGGATTGAGAGGCGGCGGCGGAGGAGGAAGGGAGAGGAAGACGATCCGGAGGTCAGGAGGAGGACGAGGAGGGGTAGGCGGAAGAGCAGGACATGGAGCGATAACCGAGGTGGGAGGAAAGAAAAGCGAGCAGGGAGGAAAGAGGGGTGAGCAGGGAGGACAGAGGGACACGCGGGGGACGCGCAAAAGGGGGAGGAGGAGGAGGAGGAGAAGAGGAGAAGGGGAAGGAAGCGGAGGAGGACAATGAGGACAAGGCAGAATCCGCCCGCGTGCATCCACATCTCCCTGCGTTTCGCTGAGGTTCGGCGCGGGAGGGAGGTGATGAATACGAGTCCCACCTGACAGGGGGAAACAGAGAAACCCCAAACACCTTGCAGCACCTTCCGCACGGCCGCACGGGCGCGAACTAAGCATACGGATGCGAGTAGTCCCACCAGCCCTCTGGGCGTAGGTGGCTTAGAGAGTTTCATCTTCCACACCTCCTTCTTCCCCTTCGGGGAGGGGTTTATCATTGTTCCCTATTAATAAACACCCCCTCCCCCAGGCGACTGGGGGCCAACCAGGGTCCATGCCGACACCACCCCCCCACCACCCCTTGTAAAAACAATACAAAACACATTCTGCCTCCAAATTCGGAACATGCGCAGCCAACCCGATGCGGCCCCCCACCACCACCATCCCTGTCAAAACACAATACAGAGTACACTTGGCGGCGGCGGCGGCTGCGGCGGCTGCGGCGGCGGTGGCGGCGGCTGCGGCGGCTGCGGCGGCGGCGGCGGCGGGGGCGGGGGGCGGCGGCGGCGGCGGCGGCGGCGGCGGCGGCGGTGGCGGCAGCGGCAGCGGCTGCGGCGGCGGCGGCGGCGGCGGTTTGGCAGCGGGGGGCGGCGGCGGCGGCGGCGGCGGAGGCGGCGGATTGGCCCCCAGTAGCTGCCCATCCCAAGACGACTGCTGAATATGCTGAGGCTCGTGCCAGACTCGGGTGCTACGTATGTGTTGGGAGGGCGGGTGGGAGTGAGCGAGACGGCTTGCGGGCGGGGAGGGGGTAACTTGACCCCTCCCCCTCCCCCCTCCCCTGGACCTGGACAGGGGGGGCGCTGCGAGCGGTCAGAGCGTCCAAGATGGCCCAAGACGGCTCCAAGAGCGCCTCGGAGAGCCCATGATGAGCTCCAAGATGGCTCAAGGTAGCCGAAGATGCCTCAAGATGGCTCCGAAGATGCTTCAAGATGCCCCAAGACCGCCCCAAAACGGCTTCAAGCGGCAAAATAGCTTTCCAAGGAGGCCTCCAAGATGCAAAAATCCTTCAAACACCGAAGGAAAACCAATGATTTGTGCTTTCTCGCCGTTTCGCTTCCGATGGCCATCCGAGGCCCAAGATGGCTCTAAAATGGCTCAAGAGAGCCCCAAGAGGGGCCCAAGAGAGCCCCAAGACGGCCCCAAGAGCGCTCCAAAATGAGCCCAAGAGGCGATTGTTGGAGCTTCCGAGGGGGGGTCGTAATTGAAGCTCTCCTCCTGTTTGATCGATGTCCTCCAAGATGGCCCTAAGAGGCGCCCAGGAGGCGCCAAGAGACCCCAAGATGGCTCCAAAATGGTCCCATGATGGCCTCAAGAGGCACCCAAGAGGCCTCCAAGAGGCCCCCAAGAGAGCCCCAAGCGGGCCCAAGAGGTCTCCCCGAGGCGCAGTAACGCCAGGAGACCCCCAAGACGTCCCACGAGGCCTCCAAGAAGCGCCCAAGAGATATCCCAAGAGGCACCGAGAGGGATCCAAGAGGTTTCTGGCTATTTTGTTCGCCGTCTTCTTCCTGCTCCCCCTTGCTCATCCTACTCATCTTCTTCCTCCTCCCCCTCCTCATCCTATTCAGCCTATGCATCTTCCTTCTCGCCACTTCCTCATTCATCCATCTAGTCTCCTCCTTCTCTTCCTCCTCTTTCGCACGGATCGGCTGTCCACCTCTTTGCTCCCACACTTCCTACGGATCGTTTCTGCATGGTCTAGTGGGCAACCGGGAACCGTCTAGATCTCCAATGAACGCGAAACGCGCAAAGACGGCTCTTAGCCGGCCAAGAGGCATCTGAAGAGACACGGAGAGGCATCGCATTCAAGAGGCTTCTGGCTTTTCCCGAGAGGCATCGCTGAGGCTCCCCGAGGCATCCAAGACGTTCCAAGACGCCTCCGGGACCGCCAAGAGGCTCCCAAGACGCTTTAAGAAGCCTTCAGGACGCTCCCAAGAGACATCCGAAGAAACTCCGAGAAGCATCCAGTAGGCCTCTGGCCATTCTGCCCGCCCTTCTCCTCCTCCTCCTCCTCCTCCTCATCCTCCTCCTCATCATTCTCCTCCTGCTCCTCCTGCTCCTCCTCCTCCTCCTCCTCCTCCTCATCCGCCTATTCCTCCTCCTCCCTCCTCCCTCTTCCCGCGCCCCCTCCTCCTCCTTCAGTTTCTCCTCCTCCTCATCCTCCTCCGATTCCTTTTCCATCCTCGCCGTCTTGGACAAGACGGGTTTTCCAGCCCTTGGTTACTCTGTGTGCTCCCTCACTTCCCTGATCACCTCCATTCGCCTGGGCATTCGCTGGTCGAGAACCAGCAACACCAGCAGCAATAGCAGCAGAAGCAGTACCAGCAGGAGCAAGAGCACCAGCAGCAACACATGCAACCTTCGCCACAAAAGATCTCCCGATTCACCGTTGTTGCCCGCTCGGTTGCACTATGTGCGTCTTTTCTTCTCTTTTTCCGTCAGCTCCCCTACGCATCGTTTGTGGATGGGCTGGTGGGGATACGCGTAGCGTCTAGAATATGTCTAATTTGGTTTTAATACAGCATGCGTCATGTCAAAGCCTGCGGCGGCACTGATGACGAGCTGAGGCTGACAAGCTGGGCCGCTCACTCGGAATGAACATGTGGCGCGGACGCCCAGATCCCCAAGAGTCAGAAGGTAATGGATAAGCGTATCCCCGATACCCAGACCACACCATAGGGACGAACGCATCTGGATGGAACCCCTTGTGCCACACTTCCACTGGTTACAAATGGTGTTGAGGAGCGAGACGTGGGTGCATTGGGGTGCGCACTTCGTAAACAGCTTCGTCCTCATACCCGTCACGAATGCCTGATGCTTGGGGGCAGAGCGGCTATGCTTGACCAGACGCGGCATGAGGAGACCCCCACCCCCTTGATACGGTGGAGCATTCTCTCCAAAGGCCGTATGCGGTCTCACACGCAGCAGAGGGCAATCGAGGTCACGAGGGACACCAGGGACGGCCTCAACCTCAGCCTCAACAGCCATGAGGTACCAGGGGGCGATTTGCTAAAGTAGGTGACAAACTTGATGGGCCCTTTTTCCACCACCACCACCAGAAGTTGGAGGGGGGAAGGAGGCGGAGGACGAGGAGGAGGACGAAGACGAGGAGGAGGAGGAGGAGGAAGAGGAGGAAGAGGAGGAGGAGGAGGAGGAGGAGGGGGGTGAGGAGGAGGAGGACCCCCCCCGTCCAACTTATGGTGGTGGTGGTGGAAGACAGGCCCATCAAAACTTGTGCGTCAAAAGCCAGTCACAGACGTTATGATTGTCTGCATTGGTCTCCGTGCGCCGCTGAAGAGTCTGGCACCGCTCAGTTTGCTCGACGCGCAGCACCTTTATAGTACAGTCGAATCTCCTGGACCTCGCGCTCAACCCACAAGGCGACAAGGACAAATAGCAGGACGAGGAGGGGAGAAGTGAGGAGGCGGTGTGAGGAGGAGTGCTGCGAATAGTTTCTAACGTCCGTGGTGGTTTCTGGACGGGGGGCGCGGGGATACCAGGAAGAGCAGGAGCAGGAGGAGGAGGAAAAGGACCACGAGAAGGGGTGCGAACGCAGGGGGGGAAGTCAGACGACCATGCAAGAGTCGGGGCTCCTAGATGATCAGCTACGCCAATAGCAGAGGGGGGAGGAAGAAGAGGATGAGGAAGGGAGGGAGGGATGGATGGAGGGCTCTAGGGGCAGGAGGAGGGGCGAGGAGGGGGTCGGCGGGGATGGAGGAGGAACGTGAAGAGGGAATCAGGGGGGGTGAGGGGGAGGAGAGGGAGTCTGGGTGTTTCTGGAATGGGAGGCAGGCTGTGGAGGACGGGGAAGCATGAGATGGAACGAGGGGGGGGGGAATGGAGGGAGGGAGGAGGCCTCCGATGTGTCTGATGCCGACTTTTCTGAGGCCCCCTAAAGTTTTCTAGAAAAGAAGGAGGGACAGGAGGATACTACGGAGGGACGAAGAGAGAGGAGGCAGGAGGGGGAGGAGGGATGAATGGGGAGAAGGAGGACCCGGAGGAGGCGGCTCAAGCCTTCGGAGGTTCAAAAGTTCTGTGGGAATCTGAGGTCCGCACATGTTTCGAACAGACTTTCGAAGTGGGAGGACGAGTACGACGATGAGCAATACAGAGGAGGGAGAGAGAGCGAGAGTGGAGTACAGCGACAAATAGTACAGAGGTGGGAGTGAGAGCGAGAGAGAGAAAGAGACGGAGAGGGAGAGCCAGACGGAGGGACGAGGGGAACGAGAGGATGGACAGGGAGGGAGGAAAGGGAGAAGGAACAACAAGTGGCAACAGGTGCTGGGTGAAGCGGCTACGGGGCCAAGGAGAAAGATCGCGACAGAGCGCAACTGCACGGGGACTGAGGGCGGGCGTGCAGCGTGCGAGATCGTTGGCTGCCATGGGGCTCTCCAAGGCTCCTCCTCCTCCTCCTCCTCCTCCTCCTCCTTCTGCTACTCCTACTCCTACTCCTCCTCCTCCTCCTCTTCCCCACTTCCCTGGTGCAAGGGGAAAAGTCGACCGATGGAGGGGGCGGTCGAAGGTGTGACAGTGGAGGCCAGTCCACAAGAAACCTTCCACACGAAAAACAGCCCTGAGACCCCAGGACGTCCATGGATTTCGGGCAAAAAACAGCCCTGCGACCCCATAACGTCGCGCTTTCCGCAGCAAAATCCTCGCAACCCTCGAAACCCAGGGCACACTGGAGGCAAGCAGGGTGTTTCTTGACATGGTACGGAATTCTTCGGTCCCAAGCATGCGACGTCCTGATGTGTTACATACGGGCCCCCCCAGATGTCCCGACCCCTTCCCTTGGGGGCCTGTGTTGCGGCCCGAGCTGTTGTCATGCCTGGCCTGGGGTCTCGTGAGCCCCCCCCCCCGAGGCCGAGCGCTGCCAAGCGCCTCCAGTCAGGATTTCTGTCACGGCGCGAGCATGCATGGGACTGTTGCGATTTGCATGGCCGCACATCGAAGCCGTGCGCCACGCACGAGCGGCAGCACGCACGCGGCAGCCCAGGCAGCATCACCCGAAGGCCAGCAGCCTCTCGGCCCGCTGCTTCCACAGCTTGAGTATGTGGTTGTGCAGCTGGCTCTGGCGGCGCACATTCGATTGGCAGTGTTCGATGCTCGTTCCAGGGACCTTCCTGGAGCCACCTGCTCCACTCATGCGTCGATGCTGTGTCGAACGTCCGTCGACTCGAGTCGAATTCGAATCGAACTTGAATCGAGACTCAGTCGCCCTAGGGTTGAACTAGAGACAGCCAAGTCCGTTAGGTGGGCCCCGGAGTGTCCCCAGAACGAACATCGAATCAATAAAGTTGATGGTCATGCCATGCCAACAATCGGTTCACATAGCTACGTAGATTGCTGCGTAAGGCGTAGAGAGCAAGCCATCCCAGACAAAAGACATACCAAGACCACGTGTGTGCTCCACAAGTTGTTGACACGTGCGTGAATGAACGACAGAGGTATGATCGCGATATTGATTGTTTGCCTTGGAAATGACAACGCGTTTCTCGCGATCGACAAGTCCACCTACACACTCTCGACACCGAGAGCCGCGAGTACGCGTGGAATCCGGGCAGGACTGACACATGAAGTGGCAAGGGAGGTCGCCAACAGCAAAAATGATAAGCATGACGTGAGGGAGTATGGGCAATATAGAGAGAGGGACAAAGGGAGAGATGTACACATGTCAAACAGGCACGCGGACAGGGACGCAGGCAGGCATGCACGTATACAAATGTATATATGTATATATATATATATATATATATATACATATATATACACACTTATAGGTACACATGTGTGTGCCTCGTGGAACGTGGAGGTGTGCCATCGTGGAACGTTGGAGCGTTCCACGGGGCACGGTGGCATCTAAACACGTGCATATCTGTACATACGCATATACATATATGAACGTATATAGATGCCACCGTGCCACCGTGGAACGTCGGGGCGTGGAAGAACGCCATATGCTACATGGTAAGGTGTCCGTATTCTAATGAGGGCCCCACCCCCTCTCTAGTAGCATCTGGGCGAGTGCACCTCTCCCTCCATCCCGCGACCACGACCGTTAGAACAAACTATGTAACCGCGCTCCCGGGGCCGCGATCCCTGGTAGAAATCAACCTAGGTGTCCGCGTCCCGAGCTTCCAAGACGGCCCGTGCAGGCAACCGAAGACACCAAGATGGCCCAATGTGCTTCGAAGGCGGCCCAAGATGTCGCCGAGGCGGCCGAACATGGCATCAAGAAGGCCCAAAGATGCGTCCAACATGGCCCAGAAGAGCCGCAAGAGAACCTCCCAATGAGCCCGAAGAAACCGCAATCAGTGATGTGCCGGGTGCTTGGGTTACGTTTGCATCATCGCCCTTTCCCACTCCCGTTAGTTCGAGACGGCCCACGACGCCTCAACGATGGCCCCAAGACGGCCCAATAGGTTCCCAAAAGGAGCCAAAGATGACTCACAAGAGCCCCACGATGGCCCAGGATACATCCAAGGCGGCCCCAAAGTGGCCCCAGAGGGCCTCCCGCGGGCCTAAGAACACGAGATCCGACGCAGCGAAAAAAAACACAGCATCGCCAAGCATCACGCCCGGAACCCTAGGCCCCATCTTTCCGAGCCATTCCTCGAGGCGGATCGAGCAGTGAGGGTCCCGAGGCCCGAGCAAAGGCGAGAACGCCCGGCTCGAAACCATTCCCTAGGCCCCATCTTTCCGAGCCATTCCTCGAGGCGGATCGAGCAGTGAGGGTCCCGAGGCCCGAGCAAAGGCGAGAACGCCCGGCTCGAAACCATTCCCTAGACCCCATCTTTCCGAGTCCTTTCTCGAGGCGGACCGAGCTGTGAGGGTCCCGGGGCCCGAGAAAAGGCGAGAACGCCTGGCTATGATGATGATGATGATGATGATGATGATGATGATGATGATGATGATGATGATGATGATGATGATGATGATGATGATAACAATAATAATAATAATAATAATATTAATAATAATAATACTAATAATAATAATAATAATAATAATAATAATAATAATAATGATGATGATGATGATGATGATGATGATGATGATGATGATGATGATTATGATGCTGCTGATAATGATGATGCTGATGCTGATGATAATGATGATGATGATGATGATGATGATGATGATGATGATGATGATGATGATGAGGAGGAGGAGGAGGAGGAGGAGGAGGAGGAGGAGGAGCTAGATAATGAGGAGGAGGGAGGAGGCGGACCAAGATAAGGAGTAGGAGTAGGAGTAGGAGGAATAGGAGGAGGAGGAGGAGCAGGAGGAGGAGGAGGAGGAGGAGGAGGAGGTGGAGGAAGACGAGGAGGAGGAGGAGGAGGAGGAGGTGGAGGAGGAGGAGGATCTCAGGGGACGGCCCTGTAGAGCGGAGGGGGCCCGTCGATGGCCCGAGGTATGGCGGCACGGCAGCCTCACGGCGGCCCCCAGACACCCGCCGCAATCGGCGGCGAGCGAGGGGGGGGGGGGGGGGGAAATCGGCTGTACGCAAGAGTGACCCTGGGCAAGAGTGACCATTGGTGCGCGACTTTTTGGGGGCCGCGGGGGGACCAGACCTGGGCGCGCAAGCAGCTGCCGCTGCTTCGTTTTCAGCCACCTGGGGGCCCATCTGTGCCAGCACCAAATGTCACTCCGGCGAAAGGTCATTCTCACGTCAAGCCGAGGGAAGTGAGAAGGAGAAGGCCTTCTCAGAAGGTTCGGAAGTCCCTGGGCCTTCCGAGAGGTTTCCGAAGCCTTCCTCGAGGACAAAAATTGCACCAGAGCAACACCCCAATCAGAGGATGGTTTGAAAAATAATGATCTGGATATGGCGGCCAACTGTGAAATCGATAGAAGAACCCGTAGTGGGGACGATTGCAAGGTCGACCGTGAGACCGATCATGCAGTCGATGCGATGAGATCGATAGTGAGGTCGATCGTGAGATCGCGCGTGCGCTCTGTAGCCTTCCCCGAAGACAGAAAAATCGCTTCTCGGCAGGCGCGCGGGCGTGTGAGTCTCGGTCCCCCCTCCCTTCGCTCGCCGCCGACACGCGGACGAGGGGGCCCCAAGACGGCCCACGAGGGCCCTCAGACACGGCTTAGGTGCGCGGGCCCCGCAGTGGCCCCCGAGGGCTCCAAGGGACCCCCCCAGTGCTGCCGACCAGGAGGCCAAGGCAGCCCCACAGCGGTCCGAACGAGCTCCATGGAGAGCTCCTCGAAGCGCGGAAACGAAAGGAGTCACACCGCATCAGTGCCATCAGCATTCTCTTCACGGGCCCCCTAATCCTGGAAGCAAGAGGTGTCACACGCGACAGCCCTCCGCACCCCCTCACACAGCAACCGCCCAGAATGCTGGGCTGGCCTGGTGGCGGGACGTGAACCAGCCGGTTGGACGCAAATTTGTGATAGATGTATCCACCTATACAAATACATGTATATAGACACAGGCGAAGGGAGAGAAGGAGAGAGAGAGAGAGAGAGAAGGAGAGAGACAGCGAGAGACAGATGAGCAAGAGAGGGAGACACATATACGGATAACGAGAGAGAGCGAGAGAGACCGGGGGATATAATTTGAGAGACGGGCAACAGGACACATAGTAGTTTGAAAGATGGGGATCCGTATGGTACAATACAATATAGATATCCATACATAGCTGCACATGGCACACCCATGTATTTCCAAATGAGGAGAGAAAGAGAGAGAGAGAGAGAGCGAGAGAGAGGATATATAAAGAGAGAGAGGAGAGAGAGAGAGAGATACATAGAGATGCAGATGGGGAGAGAGAGAGAGAGAGAGCGCGAGAGAGAGAGAGAGCGAGATGGAGAAAGCGAGCGACGGAGAGGGGGGGAGGGAGAGAGAGAGAGAGAGAGACATGTATACAACTACACGTGCATGTAGACATATACACACATTTACACACAACACTCACAACTATATATCTCTGTGTATGTATACATAGATGCGTACATGCAGGCCGACTAGACAAATATGTAGGAATCCACTCACACTGGTACATATAGACGGGAAGCGAGAGAGACATAGCGAGAGAGTGAGATGGAGAGAGAGAGAGAGAGACACACCGAGACCGAGAGAACGAGAGAAAGAGAGGGAAAGGAAGGAATACTGAGAGATATAGAAGATGAGATAACAAACATGCACATATACCTAACCTTGTTTCCAAGATAGATGTGAATGCGTGCGTGTGAAGGTTTCGAACCACCTGGGTCCGTTCTTCTCCTCCCGCCCAGTCGCCCGACCGCCATCCCCCTCCCCCGCCCATCCTTCAATCCAGACTCCCTTCCCTCCCCTCCCGAATGCCCATGATCCGCGCGCGAAATGCGCACGCGTTCCAAACGAGCACCGCCTGGCGCATGCTTGCGTGCGAAAGTGGCCCAGGGACCCCCGGCAAAGCTGACTGCCCAACCCGCTAGGGCAGGCACGGGGCTCGGGGGGCCCTGCGCCTCCCCCCAGGCAAGGCCCGCGGAGAACCCCGCCCCGCAGGTCGCCAGGCCTCCTTCGGGAGCCCCCCCTGGGCCCCGCGAGGGGGATCTGCACGAGCCCAGGGCCTCCAGAGGCTATTCGACGGACCCTTCAGGCCCAAGTCGGGCGTGTCCCCCTGCAAGCGGAGAGTTTGGATGACACATTCAAGCTCGCCCCAAAAATATTCAACCAACTCCCAACACTAGTATTTTCATGTGAAAAACAACACGTGGAAAAAAACACGCAACCAGACTGTGTTTAAATATGTTTGAATATTCCTCATTCCTCCTGTAGAGGGACACGCCCGTCTTAACTTCCCCCCTCCTGGATCCGTCCAGGACGCTTGAAGAGGACCTCTTGGACCCTCGTGAAAGGGCAAGATCCTTCCAGGGAGCCTCTAGGACACTGGACCGTGCGGAAGGGCCTCCTGGACCGTGCATGAGGACTTCTGACCCACTGAGGACCCGCAAGGCTTTGCAATGGGAATCCCGAAACCGAAAAAACACATTACACCAGAGAAAAACCCCAATCAGTAGTGGTTTTCGCTGAGGAGATCGACCGAGAACCTGGGAGCCCGGGAACCCAAAACCCACCGAAATCTGCCCTGAACCAATGACCGGGAACCCAGGAACCCGGAACAGGGAACCTGGGAACCCAGCCTGCTACCAAATTCGGCTGGAACTTTCGCCAAATCTTTCAGCTTCTGCTAGGACCCCTTCAGTGCAAGCACTGATTGGGGAATGTAGAACCTCCAAACCCCTTTCAGAGGCCCCCCGAACAAACGACAGAGCCTCCTGGGCCCTCTCAGCAGGCCTCCAGGCGCACGGGACCTTCGAAGGTCAGCAAGGACCCCCGGGGGCATGTCCAGGAGCCTTCACGGAGCCTCGAAGGCCCTCGAGGGGGCCTCCTGGCTCCTCCAGGATTCTCTCAGAAGCCACCAAGACCTTTCAGGGGGCCTTCTAGATCCTTGGAGGGGGCCCCAGGACCCCAGGACCCAATCAGGACCCTTTTACATGGCCTCATGAACCTTTAAGAATCCTCGTGAACCCTTCCAGGGTAAAGCTGGACCCTTAAAGGAACAAAAGGGCTTCTGATTTCCGCTTCACAGTCGTGATGCGTTTTGAGCTGCCTGCGTCACAATCGGGATGCGATCCGTTTTGCGTCGCGCGCTACCGCAACCTGGGTGATGTAGCATCCGATGCTTCGCCTCTTAGAAATACATATTGCCAATGCGCCGTGTGGGCGCCAGGCTTGCCTGCCCGACTTCCTGTTCTGTACTCTTGTTTACTCGGGCGGTGCCATTTTTGCTCGGACGCGACCGCTTTCACTCGAACGATTCACCCTCGCTCCTGCCTGCTCCCTTCTCCTGCCTCCCTCCCACCTCTCCCCGCCTTTCCTCCTCCCTTCTCTCTCCTCCCATTCCTTCTCGCAAGCCCACCGCTCCGCCTCGCACTCGTTCTCCTCTTCCCCCTGCGCTCCTCCTGCTGCTGATCCAGCCTGTCCTCCAACTCCTCCTCCTCCTCCTCCTTCCTCCTCCTCCTCCCCCTCCTCCCCGTCGTCGTCATCATCATCATCCTCGTCGTCGTCATCATCATCCTCGTCGTCGTCCTCCTCCTCCTCCTCCTCCTCATCATCATCATCATCGGCATCATCGCTACCATCATCACCATGGACGAGCGAGGTGTGAGGCGGCGGAGGAGCAAAAGAAGCAAGAAGGCGAGGATGGTGTGGGGAGGACAAGCAGAATTCCACGGAGAGGATGAAACACAAGAAGGAGCGAGGAGGTCTCCCGGAAGCTACGATGATGAGCAGGAGAGCAGGAGGGGAAAGCAGTGATCAGGGGTGGGATGCCGAATGGGGAGGGGGTGAAGGAGGAGGAGGAGGAGGACAGATAGGACGATGAGGAGGAGGAGAAGGAGGGGGAGAAGAAAAGGGAGGAGGAGGAACAGGAGAAGGAGAAGAAGAAGGAGAAGGAGGAGGAGGAGAAGAAGAAGGAGGGGGGTGAGATGTCGAATGGGGAGGAGGAGGAGGAGGAGGAGGAGGAGGAGGAGGAGGGAGGAGGAGGAGGAGGGGGAGGAGGGGAAGGAGGAAAGGGAGGACGAGAAGGAGGAGGAGGAAGAGGAGCATGAGGAAGAGGAGGGGAGAGCCGCCGTGACGGAACACCCCCCACGAAACACAAAAGAAGCACAATGGCGGCTGCGTCCATCAGGTGGAAGTGCCGGCACACCGCCGCGGTCCTGCTGGAGAGGGCGGCGCGCGGCCGGGGCGGGGCGCGCGCGCGCGCGCTCGCGCTGCTCCTCGCCCGACGTCTGCCTGCTCCAGCATCAGGGACCCAGGACTTCGGTGGCAACGCATGGGAGCCTCTCATACCATCTTGTCGGCTCTTGCGGATCGACGCTGATCGACGCCAGTCGACTGCTCATCAACGCCAAATCGACGCCAAATCGACGCTAATCGATGCTAGCCGACGCAAGTCGGCGCTAATCGACGCTAGTCGGCGCTAAATCGGCGCTCCGAGACTCCCTCCCGTTGTAAAAAAAACACAACGGGAGGTGTTTCAATATTTTCGGCCTCTGGGAGCTCTTTCCGGGCCCCGGGGCCTTGAAAAAAAGGATTCAGGATGAAAAAACGTTCCCGGGGAAGGGGTCCAGACCTCTCGGGGTCGACTTTGCGAACAAAATCACGACGTCGGGTTTCTGGGTTGGGACCCCAGATATATGACACTGGTGGTCAAGCCGAACGCTGCCATCCCCCTCTCCTCCCCAGGGAGGGGGCTGGCCAAGCTACAGCCGAACATGTGATCAAGAACTCTATCATCTAAGCGTTGGGCCAGCTCCTCGGAGGTTCCAAGAGACAAACCCGGGCCACTGTTTGGTGATAACGCCAGAGGGGCGAACGTGCGCGAGAAACTGGGCCACCTCACGGGCATGTTGGCTAAGAAGCACTGGCCCAGCTTCTCGGGAGGAGGTTCCTTCATCAGGTGCTCGACCGTGGGATCGTATCTGCAGTAGGGCGGTAAGGCGGGATAAACAATTACCGCGTTGGGAGGAAGGGGTTGGGAAGATACAGGGCACGACTGTGAAATGAGCACCTAAAACATACGCGGTAATATTGATGATGTGAGCATTCCTCCCAACCCGATAATTATCTTCCCGATACGCCTCCTCCACCTCGTACGCCTCCCTCCCATCGTCCTGCCAAGCGGTGCCCTCGACCCTCGGGGGTCGAGGAGGGAGGATCTCGGAGCTCGGCCTGTGATGGGCAACTGCTGGGCCTCCGGGGGCCCCCCTGGAGGCCTGGGGGGTCTCCAGGACCGCCAGGATCTAGGATTTTGGCTTGTGTTGGGCAACTGCTGGGCCTCTGGGGCCTCCTGGAGGCCTCTGGGGGCCTCTAGGGCTTCTAGGGGTTAGGATCTGGGGTGGAAGCTCCTCGCCGCCCCCCCTCCCCCTCCCCCTCCTCCTCCTCCTCCTCCTCCTCCTCCTCCTCCTCGTCCTCCTCGTCCTCCTCCTCCTCCTCCTCCAACTTTTCCTCCTCCTCCTCCTCCTCATGATGGTCTGCCTTCCTTCGCCATCGTTTGCCTCCATACGACCCAACTCAAGCACCACTGCACCGTCTTCCTGGCTCACTGCCCTCTGGCTCGCAAGCATGCTCCGTATTCGAGGACGCTGGTATTCTCGGTGTCGCGTGGCCCCTCCCCTCCCCCGCCCATCCCCTTTCCCCCGCCTGGCCCCACCCTCCAGCCCCTGTCTCAAAACTACATGCGCAACTGTAGTCGGACCCGGCGCCGCAATGAGTCCCTTGCATTGAGCCTGACCATCCATCGCCCAGGCTCGAAAGTCTTGGCGCGATTATGCTTGGCCCTCAGGGCCGCGATTCACGATAGGGGCTCGAGTTCAAATTGGGAGAGGGCCTGCGAATTGCATTGCTAAGGCGCGACGCCTCCAGTCCTCCTCTGGCACCTCCCCCTCCCCAATGCTCGTCTGCCTCGTCACCCCTACGCATGTGTTTGTTCCCTTCGGCAGGCTCTCGTGCTTCACCATTCCACTCTTCTCCTCCTCCTCTTCCTCCTCCTCCTCCTCCTCCTCGGTCCCCCTCCTCATCCTCGGCCCCCTTCCTAAACCCTCCACCCTCCTCCTCTTACTGCTGCTCCTACTCCAACTCTGCTCAAGCCCCTGGGGTCCCGTGGAGCCGCTGCCGAGGAAGCTGCTCGAGGAGCACATCCTTCTCCTTCTCGCATCTCTCCAGCGCCTCTGCAAACGAGAAGAGGGGATGGCACATCCGGGACAAAGGATGGGGGAGGAGGAGCAAGAGGAGGAGGAGGAGGAGGAGGAGGAGGAGGAGGAGGAGGAGGACTTGGAGGAGGATATGGGCCTCTAGCGGACACGCCAAGCAGGAAACTGGATGTGCACAGAATTACACATGATGAAGGTGGGGCAGTCGGAGTAGCAGGAGACGGGACACACGCAGGATCAGCAAGACGAGTGTGAGCAGTATGGTAAGGAGCGGAAGCGGGATGAGGAGAAGGGGGAGGAGGAGGAGGCCGGTCGAGACGTTGTGACATCGCAGAGCTCGTATCCTGTACGCCTCGCACTCACGGTGTGCTCGACGCGCTGCTGGCTGGAGGCGTGCGCTCGCTCCTGCCGCAGGCGCGCAACCGCAGCAGGCGCTGACACCGGCTTCTCTGGTGTGGGCAGCGAGAAAAGTGCAACAGTTTGGCGTTTCTCGAAGGAAGAGGGAGGGGGAGGTCGGGGGAGGAGTAGGAGGAGAAGGAGGAGGAGGAGGAGGAGGAGGAAGAGGAGGAGGAGGACCAGTGCAAACCCATGACGCATCGACGATATCACGATGACCCCTCCCTCCAAGCTCCCTGTTCGTAGGTCCCTACAAGTATGTATTCCTCAGTGCGGGAAGTGCCCCACTTGGTGAGCGTTTTCTGATTCGGCGTTTCGACATTGGGCGAAAGGGGGGGAGGGGGGAGGGGTCTGGCTCCAGATCTCTGCTGAGTGCGGTTGTCTGCAGCAGTGCGGCCGACGGGGGCACCCCACCTGCTCTAAACAGGCGCCAAGAACAGCCAAGATCTACTCCATGCGGGGGGGGGTGCGAGGGTCCGCGCCGTTCGGCAAAACAATGAATTGACAAACGATCACCTTGCGCGAACTCGGACCTTGGGTGCGTTTGCTGCGAAAGAGTATGCGGTGAGTTCATCGAGATATCACCACAAGGGAGATCGAGTCCGGGTATTGTGATCAAGACGTCCGAGACGCGCGTGCAAAATGGTGGGCACGCTTCGCTGGGGTCCTTTGCGGTCTTGGGGGCCTCTTGGGCCATTTGGGAGCTTGTCTGGGCCGCCTTGGGAGCATCCTGGGGCCGTCGCGGGGCTATCTGATGCGTCACTTTGGCCGCAATGGGGCCCTTTTGGGCCGTCTCGAGATCCTCCCGTGGCTCTTTAGGGTCAACCTGGGGCCCTCATGGGCTGTCTTGGCCTGGACGAGACCTTTTGGGCTGTGGAGGGGTATTGGGGACCTCTTTGTCCGTCTTGGGCGTTCGGAAGGGGCGGAAAACCAATAGTCTTAAATTCAGAACAAACAACTGTCAGGGAATCCATGGTCGTTACGTCTTGGGGACATTCCAAGGGCCTTCTCAGCGCTCCCTGGACCTATCTAGGGAGCATCTTGGCATCTGTTCTGGACTGCGTTCAAGCTGTCCGTGGGTCCTGTTGTCGCTTTCTCGTGCCCGCTACGGGATTCGCGGGCCCTTCCGGGGGCCCGCAGGGACTGCTTTCAGAGGCATGGGGGAGGCCCAGGAAACCCTGCTCCCAAATTGGGGGGTGAAGATTTTATCGTTTGGGAAAAATATGGCTTAATGTAAATAGGTTCGTCAATTTGTCCGGCTAACTAATGGCATACATGTATGTGTATGTGTATCTTCCACCGTGCCTCCGGGCACGGAGTGGGCGTGTTCTCAGGTCCTTTGCCTAATCCCTGGAGCCTCGGTCCTCAGTCCTGACGAGTATCTCAGGGGCCTGGAGCTTAAATTCTCAAAAATAACAGGGCTTCCCGCGTGCCCCTTGGGCTGCGGGGAGTGGTTCCGCATGCCTTTTCTGGTCCCAAGAGGGCCCGAAGACGGGCCAAGAGGGCCGAAGGGCCTGCAAGACGGCCCAAGAGGGCCCCGAGACACCCAAATATCGCTCCAAGACGCACAAGGTGGCCTCAATATTGCCCAAGAGACCTCGAAGACGCCTCAAGAGGCCTCCAAGAGGCCTCCCTAGAGAGCCCCAAGAGGCAAACATGATTGAATGTCCTCAAGTTTTTGAAGGATTTCAGCGTTCTCGCCTTTTCTGCTTTCCGACGCTCCAAAACGGCCCAAACGGCGCCCAAGACCACCCCAAAACGGCCAAAGAGGCTTCAAAGAGGGCCCCAAGACGGCCTAAGTGCCCCCCAGGATGGTCCAGGAGGCGCCCAAGACAGCTCAACAGGACCCCAAGAAAACCCCAAAAGGGGCCCAAGAGAGGGAACACAAACTGAAAATCCAAGACATCCGCTCCAAGAGGCCCCCAGGAGGCCCCAATAGGCCCCCACGAGGCCCCAAGAGGCTCCCAAGAGGCTCCGAAGAGGCTCAAAAGAGGCCCCGAGAGGCCCCAAAAGGGCCCCCAAGAGGCCTCCAAACTGCCTCCAAGAGGTCCCAGGGACCCTCCCACGAGATCCCCAAAAAACATACAATAGGCTTCAGGCCCACAACCCAGGCACGGTGGCAGGATGGGCCGAAAGCCTTATCCGCCGCCCCCTGTCGATTCATCGCAGGGGTGCCTGGCGTGCTAGACCCTTTCGGTTTTGGTTTTGGTTCTTTTTCCAAAAGAACTTCCCCTGGGGCTTCGGCCCGTCTCGCCGGGGTCCCGGGAGGCTCTTCCGGGACCGCAAAGTCTCGAACAAATCCTCCCTGGAACGGCCGTTTCGCTCGGGACATCCTCAACAAATCGCGAAGATGGCCCAAGATGGCCTACAAGTCCGCCCAAGATGGTCCAAGACGGCCTCCAAGACGGCCCAAGAGAGTCCAAGACGGCCCAAGACGGCCCAAGAGGCCCCCCAGAGGCTGCCCAGACGGCCCAAGAGGCCTCCAAGAGGTCCTTTAGGAGGGCCCGAAGAGGCCCAAATCATTTATTTTTCATTGGTTTTCGAAGGATTTTGGAATTTGCTTCTTCTCGGCATTCCGACTGCTCAAGACGGCCCAAGAGGCACCCAAGATCGCCCAAGAGGCCCCCAAGAGGGCCCCATGACGGCCCAAGTGGCCTCCAAGACGGCCCCAAGAGGGCCCAAGAGACCTCCAACACGCCCAAGATGGCCTCCAAGACGCCCAAGATGGCCTCCAAGACGGCTTCAAGATGCCCACGTGTTCCCCGAAGGCTTTCCAAACCGATTCGGGGAACACATGGTCCGATAGCTTGGCAGGTCTGGCCTCAACGTTCGGCCACATAGGCGCTTCCAAAAAGGCAGGGGGCGGCGGTGATTCGCCGTAGGCGTCTTCGATTACACTTGTATACACATACATATACACATACATATACATCGACCACACACAAACACCTCTTTTGATGCCTGGGTCGGCTGCTATGTTGATGTGGCGATGCGTCGGAATGTCTACATAGATCGAAGTGAATATCGCCTAAAGACAAGACTGACGATCGAAACATCTATGAAACTCGTTATACGATTATCCAGTGAACTCTATAAGCATCCTGCTGCTAAATTCGTATAGGCCTACCCGGTGAATTCTCTCCGCGCAAGCACGTCGAAGCATGTAGATGTGTAGTTTTACATGTGTATGTACACGCATGGTTGCACATATGGTTGCAGGTGCATAGCCATGCCACCATGCCCAAGCAGATATTAACCTGTCAATGCATGCTGTACGCACGAACACTCTACCATGATAGCTAACACTCAGCCACCCCACCCACTGCAGTGGGATGTGACTAAGCTGACTGTCCAAACGCAGGGCGGCCAAGAGACAGTCGGGGGGCAACCACTGGATGAACACGAGATGAGGCGGCCACGGGACAATCCCCGCAGGCAACGGCGCCGGGCACGCGGGGCAGTCCTTGGAGCAGCGCGTCGTGCATGAGACAACCGCGGGGCAACCACTTGGGGGTGTTTTATATATACGTCGACCTCTGGGATGAGAAACGCCCGGTAGAGGCAGTTGTCTTGCAGAATGGAAGGCCGTGATGAGGCCACTCGAAAAGGATCCCGTCGCACGGGAGCCGGGCTCCGGTATCTCGCAAGGCGCAGGACTTGGGGGTGTCCAAGAGGGGACGTC
This sequence comes from Prorocentrum cordatum, assembly GCA_963575745.1. Taxonomy (NCBI): domain Eukaryota; class Dinophyceae; order Prorocentrales; family Prorocentraceae; genus Prorocentrum; species Prorocentrum cordatum. The sequence goes on along the minus strand of CAUYUJ010019895.1, from coordinate 100,874 downwards.
CAACAGGGGGCCTCGCAGATCATGGCCCGAGGCACGTGAGCGGACGCGGGGAGACCCCATCGTAGCGCTGCCCCCGAGGCCACAGCACAGTCGCTCGCGGAGCAGCCCAGGAACACACGCTGCAGGCACGCCCGCGGGGAGCGTGCTTCGGCGAGACCTCCCCCTCTCTCTCTCTTTCTCGCCTGCGTGTGCATCACAAGTCGAAGCCGACGATGACTTCCCAGTGGGGTTTACTCCGATTCACTTCGATCGCGCACCCCAATCTCCAACTACAGCACGGGGGCTAGACGTACTCCAACACTACATCCTGGCATACCGAAGGGAACTTGGATGCAGACGAGAACGTGGATGAACACATGAACATCTTGACGCTCGCGGCTGCTACTGCATACACGCTTCTGTTGGCCGCGCGTCAACATGTGTCCTCGAGTCAGCCCGCCGCTGTAAACGTAGCCGCTAAAATTCGTGGCAACGCCGCGACCGTACCGCAGCGCGTCCACCAAGCCGCGACGCGGGCTCGCCGCGCCGCTTTGACTGACGCCGTCCGCGCGTTGTTCGGCGGCAGCGCCAGGCGACCCCACGCAGCGTCGCATGGCCATTTGTCCCCAACCTCCTCCTTCCTCCTCCCTCCCCCCACCCCCGCCTCCACCAATGCCTCCTCCTCCTCCTTCTCATCATCATCATCCTTGTCCTTGTCCTTCTCCTCCTCCCCGTTTTTGTCCCCCTCCTCATTCTTCCTCTTCCTCATTCGGATGTGAAGTGGAACTCCGCTCCTCCTCCTCCGCCTCCTCCTGCTCCTCCTCCCCCTTCTCTTCCTCATGATCATCATGGTCATCATCATCATCAGCAGCATCGGCATCACCATCATCATCAGCACCATCATCATCACCATCATCATCATCAACAACATGTTTATCATCAGGCTCCTCCTCCCGCCTTCCTCCTCGGCTGTGAAGCGAGACTCCGCTCCTCCTCCTCCTCCTCCTCCTCCTCCTCCTCCTCCTCCTACCCTCCTTTCTTTGGGGGGGGCCCGTGGGTCACACCCTCTCCTCGTCCTGCCCTGTTTCTCCCTCCTGCTCCCTGTTGCTCCTCTTTATCCCCCTCCGCCATCTCCGCCTCCTCCTCCTCCTCCTCCTCCTCCTCCTCCTCCAACTCCTCCTCCTCCGCCTCCTCCTCCTCCTCCTCCGACTCCTCCCCCCTCAGAGCACGAGGGGATGGGGGACGACCGCGCTTCAGCTCCAGCGGTGGACAGAAGGCAGCCACCACCTGGGGAGCGCGTCGACGTCCCGGGCAGCCAGGTCCAGGCGGCCAAAAGCAGAGCCCCGGCTAGGCTGCCAAGTGACTAACCCAAAAAGGGCCCTAACCCTTTGGGAGCGGACCCAAGTCAGAAGGGCCCCCGTAGTCAGGGATAAGGGGGTCTTCTCTGCAGACATAGCAGACCGAATCGCCCAGACAGAGTAGTCCTGATGCGAAGACGGGGACGTCAGTGAGGCCACGTCTTCATCGTGTTACTAGGGTTTGGGTTTCTTTTACTCTCGATGACCAAATGCAGACGATATTGCACCCGTGAGGAGGGAGGAAGGGAGGGAGGGGGGAAATGGAGGGGGTGAAGGGGAGGGGGTGGGGCAAGGTGGGTGCGCCCGGGCCACATCCAACACCTGACCCCTCACACCTTCCCCTACCCGTGTGAACGTTTTCTTCTTCGGCATTTCGACATTGGAGGGAAGGGGGGGGGAGAGGGGGGGGGTCTGGCTCCGGACCGCTGCTCAATGCGACTGTTTGCAACAGTGCGTCCTACGGGGGAGACCCCACCTGCTTGAAACAGGCGCCAAAAACAGCGCAAGAGCCACTCCACGGGGGGAGGGGGTGCGAGGGCCCGCGCCGATCGGCGAAACAAAGAATGAGAAAACGATCACCATCGCGCCGAACTCCTCCTCTTATCTTGTCTCCGCCGACCGGGGTGCCCTGCAGGACTTTCACTCCAAAATGGCCCCATGGCGCGAAGCGCCAGCATAACAACACAAAACACGTTGCACATTGGAGGAGGGGGAGCTCGCTTGCTTGCACACGGCTGCTACAAGACTGTACCACGCACCATCTCTCCATTCGTGTGCACGAGCAGGGGCCCTACACGTGCACCGAGGCGCGCATCTCGTCGCAGCAGCTCGAGGGGCCGAGGCGGTGCACCGCCAGCGAGTGGACCGAACGAGGGCCCGACATGGACGGAGGCCGGCGAGGGACCGAAGGCCGCGAGCGAAGGGCGACGAGAGGTGCGAGGAAGGGGCAGGCCACGAGCATCTGCCGGGAAAGTCGTCACACCTTGCCAGCCGCCCACGCCCGCACGGGCGTTCTTCTCTGCTGCCAGGTGCTCTCGGCTGCGCACCCCGAGAGGAGGAGGAGGAGGAGGAGGAGGAGGAGGAGGAGGAGGAGGAGGAGGTGGCGGATGAGAAGGAGCTCGCTCGGCAAGAGGGGACGGCAAGGAAGTGGGCCGAGCAAACGCCTCCTTTCGATACCGTGAAAAAAGGGCTCGGGTCCCCGGCGAAGGGGGGACGGTGGCCGCGCCGCCACCGCCCCCCGCGCTGGACGGCGCCAGGCTTCCGAACCGTGTGAGGGCCCGTGGCCGTCTCGTGGCGTCCCTGTGCGCCGGCTGGCGTCTCGGAATGCACGCACAGCCTTGCGCCACGTGGACGTGGGACCTCTTCCTTCCCTGTGCTTGGGAACCTTTGCTTGAAGGGGCCCCGGGACACACGAATAAACAGATAGACACAAATAACAAGATTCCCCACACTTTCCCATATTTTCTGGGTTCTTGTCTTCCCCCCCACTTCCCATATCTTCCCATATTTTCCTGGGAGTCGACGATTGACCGTGTCTGTGTTTTCCCCCCTCCTGATGCTCAGCGTATCGCGCAGCGGCGGCCCCGGCGACACGCTGTGCCCTGCGCGTGGGCAGCGCAGCGCTCCGCCCCGCGGGGCGGGCGGCGGGGAGGAACAGCGCAGGGCGTTGGCGTCTTCGGGGCGGGGTCCGGGCCGTGGAGGGCGCGTCTCGCGCGGGGCGCCACGGCAGGTCCCAGAGATTTGCTGGCCGTGGGCTCTGCCCCCGCAGCCACTGCCAGACTTGACGGTCCACCTCGGCGAGAGTGTCTTACCACGCGTACTCTGCACGAGCGCTCGTGCCCCACGACGCTTCAACACACGGCGTCCGGGCAGGCCCTTGTTCCACGCCCCCTCCCGCCTTCGTCGTTGCAGCCGAAGCTGTGAAGAGCACTCGTTCTGATTCTGCCAGCGCGCTTCCAGCGAGCTGGCTAGAACTGGTACGCTGCAGGCCACGCGCGCGCTCCCGGCCGCGCATGTCGGAACCATCAGATCATGTTC
>CAUYUJ010019895.1:7500-92500 GCA_963575745.1 Prorocentrum cordatum | reverse complement strand
TTTGAATATTCCTCCTGTGGAGGGACAGGCCCGACTTAACAGTAGTCCCCTAAGCCTCTGCATGAAGCACCGTCACAGTACCCACCTCTGCAGCCCGAGAGTCGCGCACGCCCGCAAGCACATTATGCACTCCAGGTGCGATTTCGCGCTGAAGCGATGAGCACACGCTTCCAGCCAAGCCAACGCCTTCAGCGCCAGTTCGCCAGCCAACCAGTCAGCCAGCCACTCTACCAGTCAACCCACCTACCAACAACCCGACCATCCAAAACAGAAATGCTGTTCTTCGATCGGGCAACCAACCAATCAACCGACTGACCAACCAACCGATAGACCAACCAACTGGCTGGCCAACCACCCCAACAAATCTCTCGTTTCACATGGCAACCAACCAGTCAGCCAGCCAACCACCCAACCAGCCAGCCAAGAAACCAACCATTGTTGTTGAGGATGTCCCGTACTGCACAAGCCGGGAACATCCAGCTTGAGCCTGGCAAACATCTGATCGTGTATCCCTGAAGAACATCGAACCTGTCCTCATCGCAAGCGCGGTGGCGGCTATGTGCGGCAGCGCAAATGGATATTGCTCATTCTCTCTTCTGGCGCCTGGCTCCGCCCACCGTCTCCACCTCCGTCTTGATATTCAGCCTCGCCATGCACCCCACGTCCTGACCATTCCTGCTGCTACCCCTTGCCGCCCTTGTCCGCTTCCTGCTTCTCCTGCGCCCCCCCACCTTTCCCTTCTCCCGCGTCCTCCTGACCTGCCCCATCCTTCGCGCGGGCCTCCACGGTCAGAGAGTTCGACGCGTCTGTGTTGACAAAGGTGTACTCGAGAAGCTGGTTCGACAGCTGCGTAGAACCGACGTAGGCGGTTGAGCACCCCGCGATCCTCTGGGATGAAGGGGCCCATGGACTCACACATAAATGCACATCAATCCCGGGACTCCCCATACGTTTCCATATGTTCTCGGTTTTCGTCTTCCCCCCCCCCCACGTCCCATACGTTTCCCTCATCCTCCTAGGGGTCGACGATCCATTGTGTCCTGTGCGCTTCTCCCCCCTCCGGAAGGAAAGAAACGCACCGAGGCCGCGTCCGCTGCCCCTTTCCCTCCTCCTGCCAGGTGGCACACCTCCGCCTGGCCGGCCACGCCAACAACAGCCGGGGAGACGTAAGACCCGGGTACGGGGGACTCGGAAATCCCCGACGAGGTCGTCAACAAAAGTGACGAGGCCGAGCGTGCATTTTGACGAGGCCTCCCGCTGCAGACATCCCACGAAACTCCTCCTCGTCAAAATCCGAGTCGCGGTCGTCAAAAAAAATATGGCGAACCCGAGTCCTGGCAAACCCGGGTCTTACGCTCCCCCGAAACAGACACCTCCCCCTCCTGACAGGAGGGAGGGAGGAGAGGAGAGGTCTGCCTCTTCCCTCCCGCGCCTCTCCTCGTTCCGCGCTCCCGCTCCCCTGACGCCGGCCCCGACGCAACCACCGCAGCGCGCGCACACACACACGCACACACACACACACGCACACACACACACACACACACACACACACACACGCGCGCGCGCACACACACGCGCACACATGCGCACACACACGCACACACACGCACACACACACACGCGCACACACACACGCACACGCACACGCACACACGCACGCAAGCAGCAACTCCGCACGCGCACGCGCGCCAGGAGGAAGAGAGAGAGAGAGAGGACCGGGGCCCTGCACACAACCCCGAGCCGAAACGCACACAACTCCGCGAGTCCGGAGCCTCCCGGCAGAGGTCCCGATTCTCGGCCGTGAGCTCACATCGGGTGTGGCTAGAAGTACCCCTGGCCCAAGGTACCCCCAGGATTCTCGGGGTGGCCCAGGCGGCCTCCAGGGCACCCCTCACGAGGCCCAGAGGACCCCAGGGGCTCCGAAATGAAGCGACAAGCTGGGGGCACCTTGGGCCAGGGGCACTTCTGGCAGCACCCGATCACAGGGAGCCCCATGGACCCCGCCGGGAGTTGGCGGCGCGCACAAGGGGGTAGGGGGAGGAGGGAAGGCTTCTTAGGAGCGCCCCTGCTCCCTAGAGTGCGCGGGCCCTGCATCTGTAGATCGGGGCCCGCGCCTTCTACGAAGCAGGGGCGCTCCTACGAAGCCTTCCCCCCTCCCCCTGCCCCCCCCCGTCTGCGCGTGGCCGACAGCCAGTGTGCCGCCTCTCGGCCATGACCTCACGGGGAGCCCCTGGACCCCGCCAGCACGGCGAGGTTCCACTGGGGGAGCACCACGAGGCTGGACCGAGGGCTGGCCCCAGAGCTCTAGCTCCAAGGCAAGTCCTTCAAAGTCCCGCTTGGCGGGGATGACCCGCTCCAAGTCCTTCAAAACTCTAGCTCGGCCTTCAGTTGGGCGCCCCACGCAGCGCTGAGGAAAGCGCAAGCAGCCCTCCAGGCCTACAACCTCGACCCACAGGAGGGAGGAGGAAGAGTAGGAGGACGAGAAGAGGGGCAACAACGATCAAGAATGAAACGTTGCTTTAGAACTCCATGAATGTTCAGTATGATATGCACGCGCGCGATTGGAGCACGGCAATGCTCACTTGCAACGCGTTGTGGCGTCGCCGCCCAAGGGTCCGGTCAAGTGGACCCCGCAACAATGGGGGGCGAAAATATCACGCTTCGCGCAGACGCGCAGACGAGTGCAGCTGCACTTGGCAACTGGACATGAGTCAAGCACGTTTCGAGTACTGGACATGGCGTCGACCTGACGTCCGGTCACATGACGTATGAATTCATACGGCGCGCAAGTCGTTGCAGATGATAGACAATCGACGCAGCGTTCATGCTATCCGAGGTCCTAGACTTGGCATTGGGGTGCCTGGGATAGTTATTTGCGCCACGCTCTGCCCTTCAGCAGACAGGCCAGGGTAAAGGAGGAGAAGCATAGGGACGAAGGCAGGAGGGAGGAGTGAGGGGGCGTGACGATGAGGGGGCAGCTGATTTGAGAATGTGCCCCACCCAGCCTGGCACCAAGCATGCAACTCGCTTCGACCTCGTGGAGCGCACCCAGCAGTGCTCCCGCTGTCTTGACCATCGACCAAGAGGCCTGGCTGCGAGAGGCTCAGCCGCTGGGATGGGTCGGATTGGCCTGCTCCTCCAAGCCACGAGACCCGCAAGGCTGAGAAACATCGGTGGGGGGGGGATAGGCAGCCAGCTGGAAAAATCCCAGGCAACTCCCTGTTCAGAGCCTAGGGGTGGCTTAACCCTTTGAGCAGGGACTGACCGTCCCGGTATTCCTATAGTCCTACCACGAGATGTTCTTAGAACCCAAAAATGTTCGAAGAAGAAAAACCGTGTTCTTAGAACATCAACCCGATGTGGCACAACAAAACAGACTCCGCCACAAATGTTCGAAGAGCATTCCGTGGAAACCACAGAAAGGTTCTGAGAACATTGTTTTGGTAGGGCTCTGGGCGAGCCAGGACGCTCCGCCACTGCCCGAACCCTGGCCCGTGCCCCGTGGCAAAGCGTCCACGCTGGCTGCGGGGCCGCGCCCTGGCGTGCCCCGGCTCCAGGCCGTCCCCCCGTCGCGCCGCCGTCGCCCACCGCGCGGACCGGCGCCGACCGCGCCGCAGCTGCCGAGCGCGCCCCTTTCTGCGGCTCCCGCCGCAGCAAAGGGGGCGGCGCGCTCGGCCCGCAGAGTCGCTCCGCGGCGCCCGGCGGGCGGCCGCACCGCCAGGGCAGCAGAGCTCCGAGGGCAGCAGACGCGTGCGCGCCGCCGAGCGATCGCCGGCGCCTGCGGCTCCGGCCGCAGAGGGGCGCGCCCGGCCGGAGAGGCCTCGCAGATGGTGCGAGTGAGGCGCGGGGATCGCGCCGCATCGCCGATGCATCGGCGACGTCGGCGATGCATCGGCGCCCTCGGCGTGGAGAAGCGCTGGCTCCACATCGAGCCGCATCGTCGATGCGGAGCGATCCCTCCGCCTCGTCTACCCGGGCCCCATCTGTGAGGCCTGGAGGCACGCCAGCTCGTCTGCCTGCCCAGCGGGCGGAACTCGGAGGCTCCGCCCGCGCGCCTTCGCGAGCACCCGACGTGGAGGGGGCCCGCCCAGGAGGGCAACGAGCGCGATGCGCGAAGGCTGGGGCGGTCGCGCATCCGAGGACTGCCGCTGCCTGTCGGGGACGCTCGACGGGCATCACACTGTCGCAGTCTCTGCCGCACTGCCTCGCGCACCGGCGCGCTGCAGCGGCCGCCATCGCTGCAGAACTATGCGGCCTCGAATTGGCTGTTGACTACATGGACGGCTTTGCTGGCTTGTCAGGTGTTCCATTAGCACTCGTATGCAGAGGTGTCGAATGCACCGAGACATCCCCTTCGTAGGCCTCCGAACAACATGCCGGCCCACATCCTCACACTCAGCAGTGCGACCGTGTGATCCCCAGACCTTGACCCCATCCAACACAAATTAAAAACCACGTTCCCACCCTGGCTTCACGGAGCAGCGCGGCGCCTCCAACAGGGAGGACAAGGGCGAATGAGAAGAGGGAGGTCCTCCCCCCTCCCCCTCTTCCATCTCCTCCTGGACAGTGACGACGGCCATCCTCCTCCTCCACCCTCCACCTCCACCTGGCGATCCCTTCGTCCTCCTCGTCCTCCTCGTCCTCCTCGCCCTGGAGCGGGCATCGACGCCTACGAGGGCGACGACTACTGCCACCGAAGCGTGACCACGAGGCCACGAGTCAAGACCGCGACCCCTTTCGCCAAAGAGTCGAGGCCCCACGGAGACACTCCTCCTCCTTCTCCTCCTCCTCCTTCTGCTCCTCTTCCTCCCCCTCCTCCTCCTCCTCCTCCTCCTCCTTCTCCTTCCCCTCCTCCCTCCTGCCTCCTCTCCTCCTCTCCACCTTCTCCTCCACCTCATTCAAATCATTCTTCTTCTTCTCCCCCTCCTCCTCCTCCCCTCCTCCTCCTCCCTCTCCTCCTCATCATCATCATCATCATCATCGTCGTCCTCCTCCTCATCATCACAATCCTTCTCCTCTCGCTCCCAAACGAGGAGCCCTCCCGGGCTGAAGAGCCCAAATGCGAAGAGCATAAAAAGCACGTGTCCCCCAAGAGGCCACTCCTGGGAGGTCCCCGTTGGAAGGAGCAAAGGGCGACAAAGCCAGAGTGAAGGGCCATGTCCTCACACGATTATGCCGGATTGAGCCTGGGATCAAGCCGTATTACGCCGGGTGGAGCGGCATGAAGCGGGAGTAAACCAGATTGAACCGGATTAACGAAGATTGCATTTGTTATCGACTGCGAAAATACCAGCGCCAAGCTCGAAGAGCATACAAGTGCACGTGTACCTCATGAGGCAACTCCTGGGAAGTCTCCGCTGGAAGGAGCCAGGGCGACGAAATCCGATTGAAAAACCACTTCTTCACCGGATCAGGCCGGATGAAGCCCGGGATAAAGCCGGACTGAGCCGGATGAGGCGGGATGAAACGGGATCACAGCATATTCAACCGGATTCAGCCAGATTGCATCTGTTACCGACTGCATCCCAGGGTACCCCTCCGAAGCTGGGTTTGTCCTCGACGCCCATGCCAGCTTCGACTACATGCAAGAGTGACCCTGGGTAAGAGCGACCTTTGGTGCGCGGCTTCTGGGGACCGCTGGGGGACCAAAACACGAGGGCGCAAGACGCTGCTATCGCATCGCGTTCGGCGACCGGGAGAACCAATTTGGCCCGCAACAAAGGTCACTCCGGCGATTTTTTCTGATAGCGCAACGCCACACGCACATTGCCCGAGTCCTGGAGACAGCACGGCGGCAAAACCCGAATGGCGCCGCCGGGTCGCCGAGGGACCTCTACGGTCGCCACCACAGGGCTCAGAGGTGCAGCCGGTGGGCCCACAGTCGGACCCATAGGCCAGAAGAACATGCTTCAAGAACGAGGAGGAGGCCCAGGGACACACCAAGAAAAACACACCAATCCCAGGAATCCCGTAGGAAAGGTCACTCCGGCGAAAGGTCGCTCTTACGCCTAGTCGACAGCTGTACGGCCGTCGCTTTGCACCACGGGGAGCGCCCAGCAGGGGACGGAGGGGCCCGCCTGGCCACGGCGGACCTCGGCCACTGCACAGGCTCTCCCTGGCCTAGATCCACAGCACGGCACGAAGAACCGGGGCCCCCTCCTCCCCCTCCTCCTCCCCCTCCTCCTCTCCTCATCCTCCTCCTCCTCATCTCCTCCCCCTCCCCATCCCCTCTCCTCCTGCCTCCCCTCCTTCCATCCATCCTCCTCCTCCTCCTCCTCCTCCTCCTCCTCCTCCTCCTCCTCCTCCTCCTGGATCTACAGGACGGCCCGACGAACCAGGGCCCCTCCCGAACCAGATCCACTGTATGAGCATAAGCTGCCGGAGCTCCGCACAGATTTCTCGGATCGGCGCTGGACCCCCTCCCCACGGAGCGCGGGGCAAGCCAGGGGGAACGCAGCGCCGATCCAAGAACTCCGCGTGGAGCTAGGATAGTTTGTGCTTGAGCAGCTGTTTGTTCCTCGGTGGATCTGCTAGCGGCCCGAAAACCAAAGCCCATCCTAAGCCCAAATCAAATCTTATTTCGGCGTTTTGGCCGTGAGGCGACGGTCGGTCCTCAGCGTGGCGGCAGACGCCCCCGTGAAAATGAAGCAGGCGGGGCAGCGCTGACTGTCGATGCAGCTCGCATCGCTCACGACTGCGTCGGTGGACGCCTGGAGAAGGATGAGTGGTGAGGAGTGAGTGGGAGGGAGGGCGGGGGACAGTGAGAGAGAGGATTGAGGGAGGAGAGGGACGAGGGAGGAAGGAGGAATGAGGAGGAGGGGGGAGGATTGAGCAGGAGGGAGGAAGGAGGATACAGGAACGAGGGGGGAGGGGGAGAAGAATGATGATGATGATGCTGATGTTGATGATGATGATGATGATGATGATGATGATGATGATCGCACTCCCCTGAGCGCGCCAGAGAGGGGGGCAGTTCAGCTGCCCTCTGCCGCGGGCCTCCTGATGAGCAGGCTCCGCACGCCGCGCCCCTTCTTGGCAATGTGGCGGGCACGCGCGCGCAGGAGAGGCAGCAGGCATTCGGGCCCGTACCTGTGCGAGCTCCTCAAGGAGTTAAAGGTAGAAAAAAGCAGGTCGTGGACAAGAAACAAAGAGAACAGCTGCTGACTAGACTGGCATGGCATAGTGCACAGCATACGCGCATCGAGGCTCTGATTCAAATATTCGACTGGCAGGAAGGGCAAAACAGAATGGAGCAAGCTCAGGACATGAGGGCAATCGAAGTAATGCTGGACGTGGTCGCCGCCTGTGGCCAGGCAACCGAAACGGCAGGTAAGACGGCCTTGCCTATACCTGGCAGAGGTCGCCCACGCGTTGCAGATGGTTTTGAGAATGGCCGCAGCCACAAATGGGCCGACGCGCGCGCAGGCAATTTGGAGCCTGAGCACCGCAAGGTCGATACTAGAGGCATCAGCAAAAGGAAAAGCGAACCGAATTCGATTGCCCAGGAGAAAACTCGCGGAGCTACAAGGGGCCTCAGAAAGCAATTTCTTCAAAATCTGTCTCTGCAACTCGTGAGTGTCCTCATCGAAGTGGTTCCACGGCAGGGCAGTTAGTCGCTCGTAATTGTGAATCAGGTGGAAAACAATGGACTCGGCACGCCATGCCGGGTATCGCTTGACCATCAGAACATCCAAGTCCTCTTCCTCAAGCTCATGAAAGCGCTTCCGAATGCTATCAAAAACCTTAGACCGAACAGCGACCCGATACATGGCAGCCTGATTCTCCAGCACTAGGTTGCGCGGGGCAATGGGCCAATGCAACGCAGACGAGAGATTGCGGAGAAGATCAGTAGGGATGCTGTAGAAGGGGCATGCGGTGAGAGTCTGCAAACCTTTGGTTTCCATGCGAAGAGCGTCCTGCGATATGTAACATAGCTGCATCACGAAGGTGAGAACCGAGAAGGCCAAGGAGTTATATGCATAGATACTTTGAGTAAGCCCAAGACGAAGCGACCGAACATGACGGACGCGATTAAAATATTTCTGAAGCGGAGCGGACCAGGATTTCTTGCAACCTCCAGGGCCCAGAAAGACACCCAAGACTTTGCCACTAGTGCCGTGCATAAGCGAGCGAACGTTGGTGCGAACGGACTCGAACAGGGCGAAATGCTGGTCGTCTGGCATCTCTTGCACGTGCACGATCATACACTTGGCAAGGTTCAAGAGCAGGCCAGTGCAACGGCTGGACCTAATAACATTCTTCAGCACAATCGGAACAGCGAGCAACAGGTTGGATGCCGAGATCTGGATGTCATCTGCAAAGGCACGAGGGGTAGCACAAACAGGAGCTAGCAAGTTAGATAATCGGCGCAGCAGCGGGTCGATGCATAACGCAAATAAAGCACCCGACAGCGGACATCCTTGTTTAATGCCTTGGGTGATCGAGTAGCCTGGAAACTTCTTTCCTGCTAGGCATATGTGTGTGTAAATACCGGTGTATAGGAACCGAATGGCATTCACGATATACATGGGTATGTTCATCATGATTAGCACATCTATGATCCAGTCGTGGCGCAGCGACGGGAACGCGGCGCGGAAATCCAAGAGGAGTAGCCCAGCGTGCGGCATGCCGCGATAGCAGGCGTATTCAAGAATCTGCCTCAAGGCAGAGCAAGTTGTCGAGCATAGACCTCTTGCGCACGAAACCCGTCTGGGAGCCTAAGACGCTGTACTGGCATTGTTGGCTAAATGGTTCGCATATGGCCAATGATACTATTTTGTTATCAGTGTTGCTGAGAGCAATAGGGCGCACCACAGACGCTTCCCGAGAGATCTCAGAGGTTCCAGCTTCGTGAGGGCAGATGGCCTTAGGGAGGTATACCGTGAGAGACTCGTTGAAGCCTTTATGCGGGGGCCCATATGTAGGATTGTCCAATATAGCGAGATAAACTTGATACAAGGCATTGTGAGCAGCGTCTCCAGCGAACCGCCAGGCACTGTAGGGAATTCCGTCAGGGCCAGTCGCGCTGTCCTTGCGGCTGACGAGCTTACCTATGAAGCTATGCAGGTCGAGCGCCCACTCGATACCTGGGGCAACCTGCTGAATCTCACTGCTCAACAGTGTCTTCTGGAAGTGGTATCCCCTGTCCTGAGGCTTCGCGGCATGGACCCGCCCCCAGTGGGACGCAAGGTTCTGAGCACTGACTTCGAGATCAGGCGAGGGGTTCCCGGTGGGGTCGGGGACCGAAACCAGAACGATTCGGCGCCTTTTGGGAGACCACTGTCGCAGAAGCTGGTGCAACCGGAGGCCTCGATCGTCGTCGGGGGCTCCGCCACCTGCGACGTGTTCGCGAATTTCTCGCTGAAGCAGAGAATGCTGGAGCTCGGCCATTTCCCGATAAAAAGACACAGAATCTCTAAAACAACATTCATCAGCATGAACATGTAGACTAAGATGAGGAATAGCCTGGATACACCTCCGAACGTCCCAAGACTTGCCATCCCGAACAGCCCGTAGAAACTTAAGGTAAACCGACAACTTCTGCGCATCATTGTTGGGGCCTCGGAAGAACATGCGAGTCATCAGAGCATCCTTGGCAACATGCATCGCGTCTTTGACGGACAGGAGGTACTCGAACGGGTCCCTGGGCATTTCAACCGAACTTATGGCAGCATCAACCTCAGAACCAAAATCAGGATGTTTGGCAATCCAGGAGGGGATCGTCGGGGTAGTTCTGCCGCCAGGCGAAAACTGAAGCCAAACAGGAATATGGTCGCTCGGCTGGGCGACATCGTGAGCAAGACCTATGACACCGCTTCTTGGTGTCGCATCAAGAATGTCGGTGGTGGCAGAAGAGATGTAGAACCTATCCAGGCGACCAAGGCTGAGAGCACCGTCCTCCCTCCTCCCAGTCCGATGAGTGGGCTCCTGTTGGGCAACTTCAGCAAAGTGTCCGAAAGCCCGAGAAAACATGTGTAGAATAGCGGTCCTCTCAGGGGTGGGTTCCCTTCCGTCAGTGAACGTCCTCATCTCCCCCTCCTCCAAGAAGTTAAAATCGCCTCCCAAGATGACTGTGGCCTGATCAGCAGGCAGAGCGTGAGCAGCAACCGCGCGGATCACACGATCCTTCTCAACGTCGGAGGGGGTAGGGTCGAGGTGAAAGTTAATCAATTGCAGCGTGCCTTTCTCGCCTGTCAGTGTAACTGCTATGCATCGTCCATCGATAATGTTAACTACGTGGATGTCCTGAAAGAGCTGGAGCAAGGAAGGATCAATAGACATGGCAACGCCTCCCGCAGCCGCAGAAGAGCAAAAAGAGCAAAGGTGCGTGTGTGCTGGCACGTCACGATCCAGCGAGGAAAGATCTTCTTCGGTCCCGTGGGTTTCCTGCAAAAATACTACTTGAAAGCGTTGTACAAGACTTCTGAAAATCTGCTGTTTCCGATGCTGTCTCTGTGGATCGCCGTAAACACTGCCAAAAAATGCACGAGTATTCCAAGAAGCAAGACCCATAGCACGAGAAATAACAAATGGATGCCGCTGCTCAGCAAGAGCAGCTTCACCTCCCCCAGGAGAGTGTGGATCAGGAAGGTAGGGATCATGAATAGCTGGAGCATTCTCAGGAGGAAGAGAGTCAGGCGGTGTCGAGGTGGCCTCCCCCCGTTCTCGCAGCAGGGCTCGCAAACGTTCAGGATCGAATTCATCGTCACTATCGCTCCCAGATACTGGCTCACTCCGCCCCTATTCGCGGCGAAGCGCAGCAGTGACCAGCTCGGGCAGCTTGTCTACTTGCTCGTCGGTGAAGCCGTAGCGCTTCAAGTTGCCGCGGTTGGGCTCGACGTTCGGGTTGTCGGTCTCGAGGACATTCTGCAACACGACGAGCTCGTCAACGAGGTCGCCGTTGACCAAGAAGCAGAGGCCCATGTACTTGTTGCATCGGAGCTGCGAGTCAGGACGCCATGTGCCAGCGTCGGTCATGACCTGCTTGATGTGTTGCCAGACCTGGCCCAGCACCCAACCTTTCTTGCGGATGTCGATGGGTTCGTCGGTGCCGACCCGAAGCCGATGCCGAAAGCCACTGCCATCTCCCCATTCTAGCGTCATGGCACGCAGCTGCAACAGGGCATTCTTGGCGTCGTCGGCGTCTTCGAAGATGATGACGTAAGCGTACTTGCAGCTCTTGGTGATCGCGCTGCACTTGTCGCGGTAGGTGGGCGAGAGAAGTGTCTTCAGGAACTCGAAGTGCTTGTCGAATGCAGAAGCCATCAGCTTGACAGGGAACCCTCGCACCCAGAGCTTCCGCCTGTCAGCAGGCGCGGCGCTAGCTCCACGGGGCGTGGCCACGGTCCCCCATGTGCTGGCGATGCCAGACGCCGTCGAAGGTGGTCGTGAAATCGTAGCGACAGAGGTCTTCAGCTCCTCGAGTGCGGCATTGATGACGCTGATCTTCTGGTCGGTCTGAGCGCTAAGTAGTGAAACCGTCAGGCATGTGTCGACCATCTCGTCAGAGGCTTCGCCGCCCGTGATGTTGCCGTGGCGCTGCTGCAGGGCGATGATCTGGTTCTGCATGTGCTCGAATTTGATGTCCATCTCATTGCGCATGTCGGTCTTCATGCTCTCCATGTCTTTGGCGAGGCTGGCAAACTTAGCGTCGTGGGCATTGACGGTGGCTACGACGGTGGACATTGATGCCAGCAGCTGATCCATTTTCTGGTCCATGGAGAGAGTGGCGGCCATCGCGGCAGCCAGAACGTCCCAGAAGGTTGGATCTGACAGGGCTAATAGAAGCACCTCTACCGCGCACACCCTGAGGCTAAAATAACCTCGAGCCTGGCCCTCGGCAGCGACCAAGCACGAAGCGCCAGGCCGCACGTTTCGTGCTTGAGCCAAAATGGCTTGAGCCAAAATGGCTACGGATGATGATGATGATGATGATGATGATGATGATGGTGATGATAATGATGATGATGATGATGATTATGATGATGATGATGATGATGACGATGATGATGATAATGCTGATGCTGATGATGATGATGATGGTGATGATGATGATCATGATGATGATGATGATGCTGCTGCTGCTGCTGATGATGATGAGGATGATAATGAGGAGGAGGAGGAGGATGAGGAAAAGGAGAAGGAGGAGGAGGGACGAGGAGGAAGAGGGAGGACGAAGGCGCCAGTCCGAACCGACAGTATCGCCACCAGCTCGAGCTCGAGAAGGGAGGCGGAAGTGGAGAGATGGGGATGGGACGGGAGGGGGGAAGGCGGACTGGGGGGAGGGAACGGAAGGGAAGGAGGTAAAAGAGTGGACTCGGACGAGAAAAATAATGAGCCGCAAACGGGACGAAGAGCACGGGCAGGAGCAGGTGAAAGGAAAATGATGATGCGGAGCTGCAGGAGAGGGGGGAAGCGCGGGAGGAGGCAAAACACCAGCAGGATCATGAGGTGGAGACAGAAGAGCAGGATGAGAAGCTGAATGGGGAGGAAAAAGAAGAGGAGGAGGAGGAGGACGAGGAAAAGGACAAGGAAAAGGATGATGATGATGATGATGATGATGATGATGATGATGATGATAATGATAATGATAATGATAATGATAATGATAATGATAATGATGATGATGATGATGATGATGATGATGATGATGATGATGACGATGATGATGATGATGATGATGATGATCGACCGTGTCCTGGCGTTGTTCGTCCACAGCTGCCTACTTGAAAGTAGCGTGACGTGCGGCAGCTAGGACACCGTTAAGCAGCTCAGCGCTGAGCGGTCGGCGCAGGTTGTCTTGGCATTGTGATACCCTCGGAACGCCAGAACGCACAGCGTGAGGGCTGATGCGCGGGTCATCGCACAGATGGCGGAATTGTACTCATTAAGGGCCGCGAGGCCCAGCAGATGAATGGGAGAGGCCGGAAAAACAGGAGGCGACGAAAGACCGGACAGGATAGGTAGAGGGACAACGCATCGGCCTCATCGGGACAGCCGAGCGGGCAGGAGGAGGAGCCACACAAACGTGCATGCGGCACGAGGTGGTCCAGCCTCCCGCGAGCGTCTTGAGAATGAACCATTGCCACGCTGAGCAATCGTTGCGCAGAGTCACGATGCACTCCCCCCCACCGCTCCCCAACCGACCCCACAATCAGCTGCAGCTTACTGAACTCTTCGCACGCCGCAGCCGCGGCGGGATGCCAGTGGACATCAGAGACACCTGCAGCAGGCGAGCGGTCCGCCATGGCATGGAAGCGCTGCACAAAGCCCTGCCGCATGCGACAGCAAGGAGCACTCCATTTGCCACGCAGCCAAGCCACAAGCGGCAGGTCATGGATCACCTGCTCCGACCATGCATGGAAGTCACCGTGCCAATCTGCCAAAGCATGAAACGCACAGCGCGCGAGACTGGAGGCGCTGAACAGCTGTACAGAAGCAGACGCGAAGAGAGCGTGTTCTTTGAAGGCAAACAGATCTGCCTTACGAGACGGTCAGTGCGGCAACCGTAGAACTTTGCGCAGAGCAGCACCCATCGTGGGACGGGGGGGGGAGCTGAGCGAGATAGCTGAGTACCGAGAGAGCAGAACTACTGTACAGCAACACAGGCACGAGCACAACCTTCTGGGTCTGGAGGCGCGGGTGAGCCAGCCGCTCGGCCTCAGAAAACACAAGCAAATCGCGCGGCAAATCAGGACGGCGTGGCTGCACTAAGCCAGCGTCGTCGGTACACCCTCCTACCACTCCACGACAGTCGCCCTACGACGACAGCGAGACTTCCCCCATCAGTCGGTGCAGCGGGTCCATGACAGTGGCCCAGACAGAGCCAGGGAGCGGGCAGCGCTGCCTCACCCCAGACTGCATGTAAAACATGAGCTGCTGTTCACCATTGACAGCAGCGAGACTACGCGGCGCATAATAGAAAGCAGAAATGCGATGCCCCTCGGGCGGGCCAAGCCGCGCAAGCACCGCCCCGAGCCAATGATGGCCCAGCGATGGAGATGCAGTGGCAACATCGAGCGGAGACTGGACAGTCATGAGCTGCCGACACGCGAAAGCTCGCACGCCTCGCAGCGGTGTCGAGGCTCGCTGGGTTACGCAAGAAATTGCGGCGTGGCACAAAGCCCTGCTGGCCCTCATGCGCGCACTCCTGCACGAGGTTGTCATGCTTGTGGTTGGCAGGCGCCGCGTGAATCTTGAAATCCCTATTACGCAGCGATAGAGGCCCAACCTGCGAAGGATGCCGAAAGCATTCATAAGCATCCAACGGATCGGAGCCCGTGGAAGAAAACGCAACAATGGAATACTTCAGAGAGTACGGAGCACCGTGAGCTGCCCTCAGATGTTCCAGGGGCCCGCGGGGCGCGCGGAGCAACTGCTTGCAATGGGCGGCAGCCCCAAGAGCGCCCCCCGCTCGCAGTACTTGTTGCGCCGCCTGAACCGCGCGATGTTGAGCTGCATCTAATTCGGCAACAAAAAGGGAACGAAACTGTCGCCGAACCCCATCGTGATGAAGCAATCGACCCACTCCGCTTTCCAGTCGTAGGAACCGCGATCCTTCCGACGCGGAGGGGATCAGCAGCGCCGCCAACTCAGCATCTTGCCGCCAGACCGCGCGAGAGATGCTCCTCATGGCGAACGATCGGCCATCAACCGCGCGACGACCATGGGGGCGAAAAGGGACCCGTTGCAGTTCATCACGTGTCTGACGAGCCACCTCGGTCAGGAAGTCAATCGCGTAGGGCCACCGCTGGACAGGGGAGAAGCGCTCCAGGTTAGCGACCGCGAGAAGCCCGTCCATTATTTCTTTGTACCTAGCGTCGCAGAAGACCACATCAGGGATGCGGCGTTCCGCAGCGCGACTAGGAGCCTTGGGGCGCATGGGGGGGCAGAGCATGGAATGGGCGCTCAACCTGGGCCGCGGCATCTCCATGGGGCCAGCGTCCACATTGACGAAAACACCAGTGTCCAGGAGGAGGTGCGCAGGGATGCCGATGAAAGCGCGAACGATCGCAGACGCCTTGTAGTGCTGCCAGCAGAAGTGAGTGGGGATCGGAGAACGAGTCTCTAGAACGAGGACGATGAGCGGGCGCCAGAACGTCTCGATTGACTGGTCGGTGCGCGGCGTGGGGAGCGCACTCGACACCGACAGGGGCTCGTCATCGTTGTAAGCGTTGCCATCGCGAATGCCGAGGTAACCCATGGCCAGGAATGAGCGCAGCAAAGGGGCCCTCCGCGCCCCAGATCGCAGCGCCACGCCAGTGCTGGTCCAGCGCTCGACGAGCTAACTCTGAGATGCCATAGTTGTGTACATTGAGCATCCAGAAAAGGGGGGCGGCGATGGGATGAGCGATTTCCGAAGCAGCAGCGCGCCCAGGTACCAGCGGATGACGCCGAACCACCGGCCGAGCCTCATCGGGTGGTGCCTGCGGCCACGGGGCCAAAGACACGACGCCGCCCTCGCGCGTGGCCTCGGCATGGGAGTGGAAGACCTGGCACGGGAAGGGGAAGCAGGCGGACGCGACCCCCAGCTGCATAGAGACTCCGTGGTACTCTTGAATGAGCACGATGGCACCCTTCCTCAAGAGCCTCTCGAGCTTGGCAAGCTTACACCTCCTCCATCGCGGGTGCCAGCAGCGCAGGCCACGCGCATTCCTGCTGACCACGCGCGCGCCCGCTGAGCTGGAAGAGGAGCGCCGCGGAGACCAGCGGGGGCTGGATGGACCACAGCGAGGTGTCGGTCGCGCGGCAGAGCCACTGGAACTCGGCAGCGATTGGTTGAACCGTTGTAGAACTTGCCCATCCCACCGAAGCCGCGTGCTCTCAGCTGCAGTAGAGCCGATTTCGAGCGCGACGAGCGGGACCGCATCGATGGAGACGATGCCTTCGTCGCCAACGCGACGGAAGTGATTTTGAGAATGTCGTTCGGCAAGCAAGCGAACCAGACGCTTGGACTGTAGTTCTCGCCTCAGCTGTTTGGGTGATTTGTCTGCGTCGATGTAGAGAGGCGCGATGGCCCCAGACGTGTTCGGAGCAGAGAATGTTATCCGCTGACCTCCGTTGCGCAATTTGCGCGCGAGCGAAATGCTCCTCGTTGAAGCTGCAGGACCTCACAGCACTCGAAGAAAGAACCTGCGCGATGGGACATCACCAATGAACTCGTCGTCGCTGAGGGGGGGGAACCTGCTGCAGTGACCCATGGCTCCAATGAGCGCCGAACCTCCGCAGGCTCGATAGCCGAGGGCGCTCCGATGCTGTGAAGGTGTGGGTAGGGTGGGCGATCCCATATTGCGAGTGCAGCCGCGTCGAGCGGCGGGAGCGTGGCCTCTGCCATGGCGAGAGAAGACTGAACGCGCTCGATGTCCGAACGCATCTGCTGCTGCTCCTGCTCGGCGATCTGCGTGCGACTGCCGAACTCACGGAGACTGGTGTCAAAAGCGTCGATGCGGCCCCGTTGCTGATGCACCTACGAAATGACCAGCTGGAACTCACTCTGGAGCGCGGTCGTCGCTGACTGCATGATGGCGGTGGTTTCTTGCTGAAGACGTTGCGTAACTTTCTGCATGTGGTCTGAGAAGACGGCAGAGAGGCTCTCCTCCAATTCGGCAGACCCTGGAACATGTAGCCTTCGATTGTCAGGCTCACGAGAGGGTGGAGCCGACCGCTCGAGCTTCTGCCATGAGCCACTGTGGCGAAGCGGATCCTCACCAGTTCGTCTCTCTTCATCAGGAAAGGTGGGGCAGTCCTCCCACGCTCGGAATAATTCAGCATCACCTCTTTGATGGTGTCCTGGCTGTTGTAGTCGACGTTGTGAGGCGGGTCCTCCTGACGTGCCCGCGCGGCGATCCACTGGTGTGAGCTGTCTGTCGTCACGATGTGCTCTGCGCTGTCGACGTTGACCACGAACGCTGCGGGAACCACTGGCATCACCCTCGCGGCGACGCTGCCTACGCCGATCCCGCGTGGGACTAGAGGAGGACCTCGACGTGCCGCTTGAAGCCATAGCGAAAAACACCGCCGTGGCCAGAACAGAGGGACGGGACGATTCACCTGTAACCGAACGGCAGCGATCTCAACACCACGGAGAAGACAGCACGCCAAAACATGGAAGATATGGAACCCTGGCGGGCGGCAGCTCGCCCCTGAGTGTGGCTGCGTGAACGAAAGAGCAATGGGCTGGAATGGGAGCCTACCCCGCTTAGGCAGTGGAAAAGACCACCTTGGCTACTTAAGCCAAAATGGCTGCGGATGATGATGAAGAGGAGAAGGAGGAGGAGGAGGAGGAGGAGAAGGAGGAGGAGGAGGAGGGGGATGAGGAAGAGAAAGGAAGTATGTATTCAAATAAGCCAGGTCGAACGCGTGAGCGGGCCCCGCCCACGCCCACGATCCCTCCCATAGCTGGCCATTGCGGCACAACTTGATGCGGCACTTGGTTTGGGAAGCGCTCCCGCCTCCCAGACGGAAGGCGCTCGCGCGCGGTCCCACCTCGGATTATTTTTCGGTCGGGTGTGTCCCCCCACAAGGGGATTCTGGAAGAAAAAGAAAAATGCGGAAAAAGAAACAAAACTGATCCCAAATGCGCAAACAGTCGTCCCCAGACTATTTGGGGACCATTTTCGAAGATTCCTCCTGTAGAGGGACAGGCCCGACTCAACATCTCCGACGCGGAAGCGGGACCCCAGAGAAAACCTTGCGCGGCACTGCGGCGAGAGCACCATCTAATTAGCCGCCCCTCGGGCGGCCACGCTCCCGATAGGAGCGCGGCGAGGACAAAGCCGTGCGCCGCGCCGAGAGAGCTCTGCCGCGTTCCCCTGCAGAGAGCGAGGGGGCTGGGCGGGGGCAGCGCTGCCAACCCGCCCTCGCGCGGCCCGAGATGCCGCTGCCGCTCATCGTGCGAGCCGGCGCACGAGAGGCGTGCGCTTTGCCCACGCGGGAACGCCGCCCAAGCGACGCGTAGACAGAGCGAGGGCGAGGTCGGCACGTCGCCCGCTGGCGCGGAACCTGAAAAGCTTTGGCGAGCAGCACGCATCCCCAGACCTCCGACGCCGTGGTTTTCTCGCAACGTCGACCCCCAGAGGTCTGGCCCCCTTCACCGAGACCGGTTCTTCATCCCGGGTTGATTTTTGCTAGCGGTCCCGGGGCCCTGTACGGGCCCCCCGAGGCCGAAAATATAAGGAAACCTCCCGCCGAGATTTTGTTTCCTGACCCGAGGGGAAAGCATGCTACGCATGTGATGAAGTCAATGACGAGAACATGGACTGATTGGCCATGGTGAGGCGGCTGTGATGCACGCCTCGAATACCGCTATGATGCGAATCTGGCCCCGAACCGTGTTCAAGGAGACGTTGAGGTCGGAGGCCTGTGATGACCTAGGTCCGCCGCGCCCGTGGCGGGAAGAGCGCCACTGTCACGCGAGGCCTGCGCGGCGCCGGGGTGCGAGAGCGACGGCCTCGCCCGCTCGCGGAGAACGCCGACGACGACCTGCGTCGACCTCGCCACAAAGACCCGAGCGGCAGCTCCACCCGCAGGATAAATCCGCCTCCTCCTCCTCCTCTCCTCCTCATCCCTCCCTCCCTCCCTCCCTCCCTCCCTCCCTCTCTCCCTCCTCCCTCCTCCCCTCTCCTCTCCCTCCTCCTCCCTCCCTCCTCCTCCTCCTCCTCCTCTCTCCTCCTCCTCCTCCTCTCCTCCTCCTCCTCCTCCTCCTCCTCCCTCCCTCTCTCCTCCTCCTCCTCCTCCTCCTCCTCCTCCTCCCCCCCCTTCTCCTCCTCCTCCTCTCCCTCCCCTCCTCTCCTCCTCCTCCTCCTCCTCTCCTGCTCCTCCTCCTGCTCCTCTCCTCTCCTCCTCCTCCTCCTCTCCTCCTCCTCCTCCTCCTCCTGCCTCCTCCTTCTCCTCCTCCTCCCTTCCTCCTCCTCTTCCTCCTCCTCCTCCTCCTCCTCTTCTCCTCCTCCTCCTCCTCCAAACGCGCGCCGCAAGCCCGAGCAGGACCTCCAGTCGCAGGAGAAAAAGTCAGGGCGAGAGCGGCGGCTTCGACGAGGCGCGCCGCGGCCCACTCCCGCCAAGCATATGATTTTGCAGCGTCGGCGCTGAAACGTCCACGTTGAAAGCCAAAGACATAAACTTTGAATTGCTCCACGTACCTGAAATTTAGCGCTCGTGCTGTTGAGTGTGACGCATCCGCCTCCCCTCTTGTTCTCTCTCCTCCCTCTCAGATCCCGCATGCCCGGACCCATCCGTACTCGGACTGAGTCACACCCAGACTCACTCGGACACAGACTCACTGACACTCAGATTCACTGGTGCCCCGACTCAATCGTACGCAGACCACCCACACCAAAATCCACACCCAGACTGACTCACACTCTCACGCATACTCAGACTCACTCACTCACTCAGATCCAGAGGCTCAGACTCGCCCATAATCACACTCACCCAAGCACAGACGACTCTTATCCAGATCCACGCATACTCGTCCACGACATACTAGGACTCATGCTCATTCGCACTAGGACTCATGCTCATACGCACATACCGACCGTTCACACTCAAACTCACGCAGACTCAGGCTCACACTCAGCGCTGCCCACACTCAGCTACTCATGCGCAAAACGGTATAGCAGGCGTGGCACTTGGACGCCGTAATGGGAGAGCCGCCAGGGAGTGTTTCGCGGGTCCGTTGGCGCCAAGAGAAAGTGGGAGGATGTCTCAAGCGGCTCGCTGGTTTCTGCGTCCCAGACTCATCTCTTCTGAGAGTCACATGGTCACCGCGATATGGCAGGCGTAGCACTTGTGACCCCCAAGGGGGGGCCGCCAGGGGTGTATCACATGCACGGTCGCACCCACAGTTGGGGGGGGAATTTCTCACGCGGTCCACCAGTTTCGGCGCAAGGGCGAGCCGCCAGGGGGTATATCACGAGCGCGTTCGCGCCCACACGTGGGGGGGATGCCTCAATCGGTCCGCCCCGTTCGGCGCTCCATGCTCCTCTCGAGAGCCCCATGATCACCGCGATGCAGCAGGCATCGCACTTGGGCACCCCCAAGGGCGAGCCCCCAGGGCAAGGGGAGGGGGGGGGGTGTCACGGGCACGTTCGCACCCAGAATCAAGGGCTCCCAACTTTGCGCTTCGCGCTGCGCGAAGCGCTAATTGCGAATAACTTCGCGCTCTCGCGCCGCCTCCCAGGGGAGAAGAGGAGGATGAGGAGGAATCGGGGCCGAACCGCGAAGCGCGAATAACTTCGCGCCCTCGAGGAAGCCCTTGGACTCTCTCCTCTTCGGAGGCCAATGACCACCGCGATGGAGCACGCATGCACTTGGGCACCCCAAGGCGGGAGCCACCGAGGCGTGATGCACGTGCCAAGTCGCGTCTGGGTCGTGGGGCCCCTCAAGCGACGTGCTGACGCGGGCACCCCCGACGCCTCCCTCCTTCGGAGTCCCAAACATCATGCCGACGAAACAAGCATAGCATTTGGGGAGATGCCAGGGAGCGCTCAGCTCAGTCGCGATAGGCTAGGATAATTCACATCAGATCGGGCGCCCCCGAACGGGGCGGTGACCACACCGTGCAGTGAGTCAGTGGGGATTCGGGGTCACCGCACGGTTTTGGGACTCGGGTCGTTCTCCGAGGACGTCTCGGGCGACTGGGGCCTCCGAGGTCCCAAGACCGTGCGGTGACGGACCGTGCTGTGAGGTCTTGGGGGAGTTCGAGGTCACCGCACGGTCTGTCACCGCACCGTTTCGGGACTCCAAATAAGACGTGCACAGACGAGGGCGCCGGGAACCGGTATGCACAGAGGGGGGCCTCCGCGCCGAGTGTTTCCGACAAGTAGTATAGCAAAGGCGCGCGGGTTGCCCCCCCTCCTTGGCGACAGGAGGCCAGGTGGAAGAGGAGGAGTACCCAAGGAATGAGGATGGGAATGGGGAGGGATGATCGAGAAGTGAGGAGTGGGAGGGAGGGAGGGGGGAGGATGGGGAAACAAATCCGAAGAAGGGGGGGGAGAGGAGCAGGACGGGGCGGTAGTGAAGAGGGAGGCGGGGGGACGGGGGAAGCCGAGGACAGGCGGGGAAGCAGCAGGGAGGCAGGGCGGCACGAGATGAAAACGAAGGCGGCGGAGGAGGAGGAGGAGGAAGATCAGGAGGATGACAAGGAGGAAGAGGAGGAGGCTCAGCAACAGGAGGAGGAGAAGGCGCGCGTGCGTGCGTGCGTGCGTGCGTGCGGGCGGGCGGGCGGGCGCGTGTGGGAGTGTTGTGGGTGCGTGCGTGGGGGCGCGCGCGCGTGCGTGCGCGGACGTCTAGGCGGGTTGGACGGGCAGCGCGTAGGTGGAGGCCAAGGGGGGGGGCAGCGCGTACGGCGGGGACGTCCGCCTGCGCACGGGCGAGGCTCCACGGCAGGCACGGGCTCCCTGGGGCCCCCCTCACAGTGTGGCAGGCCCCCCAAGGACAGGGCACGTGCCAGGGCACTTGCTCCTATGCGGGGCCGCCCTGCTTGGGGCCCCCACTCAGGGCGAGCGCCGCCGACCGCCTCTGCCCGAGGCGCTGGCCGCGACGTCCTGCTTAAGGCGAAGAGAAGGAGTAGAGAAGAAGAAACGGTCGCCGAGAAGGAGTAACAGCCGCTGGACGCCGTGTTCGTCGACACCACGCCGTACAGCGCGCCGAGCCGCCGCGGGTTGGACAGGAGGGGCTGCCGCAGCAAGCCCCGCGGCGCCTGAGAGACACCCCTCCTCCTCCTCCGCCTCCTTGTCCACCCCCCTCCTCAGCCTTCTCTTCTCCACCGCCTCCTTCTCCTCCTCCTCCTGCTCCTCCTCCTCCTCGTCCTCCTCCTCCTCCTCCTCCTCCTCGTGGTGCTCCTCCTCCGTCAGCATCCCCTCCCTCCTCCAGCACCACCACCTCCTCCTCCTGCTGCTGCTCCTCCTCCTCCTCATCTTGGTGCTCCTCCTGCTGCTCCTGCTCCTGCTCCTGCTCCTCCTCCTCATCATGATGATGATGATGATGATGATGATGATGATGATGATCATGATCATGATCATGATCATCATCACCATCACCATCACCATCATCATCATCATCATCATCATCATCATCATCATCATCCATCATCATCATCATCATAATCATCATCATCATCATCATCATCATCATCATCATCATCATCATCATCATCATCATCATCATCATCATCATCATCATCATCATCATCATCATCATCATCATCATCATCATCATCATCATCATCATCATCATCATCATCATCATCATCATCATCATCATCATCATCATCATAATCATCATAATCATCATCATCATCATCATCATCATCATCATCCTCATCATCCTCATCATCCTCATCATCGTCCTCATCATCAGCATCATACTCACAATCATACTCACAATCATCATCATCGCCATCATCATCAGCATCATCATCATGCTCATCATCATCATCATCATCATCACCATCATCATCATCATCAGCATCATCATCAGCATCATCATCAGCATCATCATCATCAATCATCATCATCATAATAATCATCGGCATCATCATCATCATCATCATCATCATCATCATCACAATCACCATTACCATCACCATCACCATCACCAACAACATCATCAACATCCTCATCACCGTGTTCCTCCTCCTCCTTCTGCTCCTCCGCTCTCCTCTAATTCCTCCTCCTCCTCCTTTGCCACCGCTCTCCTCCTGAGATGCCCAGGCACTGATGGCAGGAAGGTCTCCCGGTCAGGTCAGCCACTGGGGGGGAGATAAAACCAGTGAGCCAGGTCACTCCAGGGGCGGTCGGCCTGGAGTCACTGGCTGGAGAGGTCAGCTGCAAAAGAGTCATAGCAGAAATACGACAGCACGACAGCATCAGAAAAAGACCGATCCTCCTGCTCCTCCTCCTCCTCCTCCTCCTCCTCCTCCTCCTCCTCCTCCTTCTCCTCGCGCCCTCCCTGGTTGGATAGCGGGGCACTGGGAGCGCTCAGGGATCCCAGACCCCCGACGCCGTGATTTGTTCACAACGTCGACCCCCAGAAGTCTCGACCCATTCCCAGGCACCAGTGCTTCATACCTGGGACCGGCGAGAGCCCCCAGAGGCCGAAAACAACGAAAGGGTCTGGAATGGCGGGGGCGCCCCCCCCCGCTCGGGCTGGTCGGTGCCGCCCGCACCGGCGGGCCGACTGCAAGCAGAACTCAAGCGATCAGCCGCAGAACCGGCGGAGGCGGGGCCCCTTCTGTGGGGCCTCTCGAGCGTGCCCGCTCTTCCTGGGGTGGGTGGTGTGCCCAGCGTGGGGAGATCCATGACGCCCCCCCACTCCCAAACATCCAGCATCTCAAAAACATCGAGACGGAGGTTTTCATCGTTTTCGGTCTCTCGGGGCCCTCACCAAGCTTCGGGACCGTCGAAAACCGGGCGGGGATGAAAAACCGGCCCCGTGGAAGTGGTCGAGAGGTTTGGGGCCCGTGTCTCGAAAAAATATCAGGACGGGTGGGTGGTGTGCCCAGTTGGGAGAGCCCAGTGGCGGGAGACGCCCCCAATTTCCATAGAGGAATTTCCAATTTCCAACTACAGAATTGAACAAGCACTTTCCACTTCCGACGGTCCGCACGAGCGCGTTTCTCTATTCTTGGCGATCATGGACATTATAGGGGGGGAGGGGGCCAGGGGGAGGGGTATAATGTAACGCCCCCCCCCTGCCGTGCGCAGGGCGGCAGTGCACAGAGCGCCCAACGGGGGGGGGACGGGCGTTCAGTCGGGCCGCTAAACAAGGAACGAAACCCCTTCTTGGCCCTGTAAGCGCCTCCGTGCCCCAGGAGGGCAGGAGGAGCAGCACTGCAGGAACCTAAGGAACATCGAACCCCTTCCGAACCCAAGCTGCTCCTTATTCCAGCGTCTTGTCTGTAGTGCCCACTATGTCCAAACAATACAGGAGCACGCTCCGCGGATGTGTTGGAGCCGCGCTGCGGCGCCAGAGGCGCTGCCAGGGGGGCCCAGCGTGGGTCCAAGAGGTCCACGCGGGCAGTCGAATGTTTATGTTTTTTTTTGGTTGTGGCCGGCGGTGGCCAGGGGGCACACGAACAGATACAGTGGGAGCTCGACCACAGGAAACCTTCCACAAGAAACAAAACCTTGAGACCCCAGGGCGTCCATTGATTTTTGGTGTGGGAACGTCACGCCTTCTATAGCAAAGCCATCGAAACCCAAGAGGCCCAGGGCACCCTAGAGGCAAGCAGGGTGTTTCTTGGCATCGGTCTCCACTGTACACCCCTGCTTGGATGGGATGATAATTCCCGACTCACGTGGTGACAAAACACGACGGGGAAATTGTTGTGTCAGAGTGAGGGGGCCGAACGGTCATTCACTGTCCCTGGGTGCGCGGCTGAAGTGGAATTCCGCGGTGCGGATTCCAGTTGTTGTTTGTTGTTGTTTGTTGTTTGTTGTCGTCGTCCCACCCGCAACCGACCCAACGACCCACCCGCGACCCACCCCGCGGCCCACCCCGCGACCCACCCGCGACCCACCCGCGACCCATCCCGCGAGCCACCCCGCGACCCACCCCGCGACCCACCCCGCGACCCACCCCGCGACCCACCCCGCGACCCGCCCGCGGCCCAAAACGCGACCCACACGCGACCCACCCAAGACCCAACCGCGACCCACCCGCGACCCACCCGCGACCTACCCCGCGACCCACCCGCGACCCACCCGCGACCCAAACCACGTTCAAGGTACAAACCACCATTTTCGGCGCCTGCGGCGTGTTTTTTTCCATTCCTTCCAGGTGGAGAGCCCGCGACCCACCCCGTGACCAACCCGCGACCCAACCCGCGTTCACGGTACAAACCACATTTTTCGGCGCCTGCGGCGGGCATGTTTTGCATTCCTTCCAGGTGGAGAGCCCGCGACCCACCCCGTGACCAACTCGCGACCAACCCGTGACCCAAACCACGTTCAGGGTACAAACCACATTTCTCGGCGCCTGCGGCTGGCATTTTCTGCATTCGTTTCAGGTGGAGAACCCGCGGCCCACCCGCGTCCACGTTCAGGGTACAAACCACATGTCTCGGCGCCTGCGGCGGCCATTTTTTTGCGTTCGTTCCCGGTGGAAAACCCGCGGCCCACCCGCGACCCAAACCACGTTCAGTGTGCAAACCATTTTTTTGGCGCCTGCGGCGGGCTGCTTTTGCATTCCTCCCAGGTGGAGGTGGAGAGCCCGCGACCCACCCGCGCCCTAAACCACGTTCACTGAACAAACCAATGCCGCACAAGCGCGGCGGCGGATTTGTGCATGCCGTCTGAGCCCGCAAGGACCTCTTCAAGCCCCGCGCATCCACGCCAGCCCGTCCAGCAACTCTGCCCTGGCGAATTGCCTTGATCAGAAAAGGCGGGAAGCATAAGCTGGAAAAAAGGATTGCGTTGCAGTTATCTTGGGGAAGGAGGGGGAGGCAGGAAGAGTAAACAGGGGACGCAGGAGAACGCGGAAGAAGAGAGGATGTAAGGATAATGTGGAGAAAGAAAAGGAGGAGGAGCAGGAGGACGAGGAGGGGGAGGAGGGGGAGGAGGGGGGAGGAGGACGAGGAGGGGGAGGAGGGGGAGGATGATGATGATGATGGACGACAATGGGAGGACGATGATGGAGGCCGATGAGGGGGAGGACGACAATGGGAGGACGATGATGAAAAGGACGAGGGGGGGAGAGGGAGGACGAGAAGAAGAAGAGGAGGACGAGGTGGAGGAGGAGGATGACGATGACGATGAGGACGAGGACGAGGACGAGGAAGAGGACAGGAGGAGGAGGAGGAGGAGGAGGAGGAGGAGGAGGAGGAGGAGGAGAGCGCCATCGACAGGGAAGGTGGGGGCCACGAGGTCCGCCGGCTCGACGACGCCCGCATCGCCCGCGCCCGCCCCCTCACTCTTATCCGCAATTGCGGGCTGCTACGTATTTCCCAACCATCCTGTGGTGTTGGATCCTCGTTTTGAAGAGACGGTCCCCGCGTTCCTCTCCTCCTCCTCCTCCCCCTCCCTCCCCCCTCTCCTCCCTCTTCCCTGCGTTTCACCCACCCAGTACAGCGTTTCGTGGCCCCATATGGGGGCTCCACCGAAGGTTCCGGTGGCACCGCCCGTATGCGTCCGCCACCACCCAGCACAGCCCTTGCTCCCTGCGTTTCACCCACCCAGTACAACGTTTCGTGGCCCCATAACGTGAAGGTCCCTGTGGCACCGCCCGCATGCGTCCGCCACCACCCAGCACAGCCCTTGCTCCCTGCGCTTCACCCACCCAGTACAACGCTTCGTGGCCCCATAGGGAGCTCCACCGAAGGCCCCAGTGGCACCGCCAGCATGCGTCGGCCACCACCCAGCACAGCCCTTGCTCCCTGCGTTTCACCAACCCAAAACAACGCTTCGTGGCCCCATGAAGGGGGCTCCACCGAAGGTCCCAGTGGCACCGCCCGCATGCGCCCGCCACCACCCAGCAAAGCCCTTGCTCCCTGCCCCACCCAGTACAGCGCTTCGTGGCCCCATAGGGAGCTCCACCGAAGGTCCCAGTGGTACCGCCCGCATGCGTCCGCCACCACCCAGCACAGCCCTTGCTCCTTGCGTTTCACCCACCCAGTACAGCGCTACGTGGCCCCATAGGGAGCTCCACCGAAGGTCCCAGTGGCACCGCCCGCATGCGTCCGCCACCACCCAGCACAGCCCTTGCTCCCTGCGTTTCGCCCACCCAGTACAGCGCTTCGTGGCCCCATAGAAAGCGCCACCGAAGAAAAGATTCACAATTGCGGTTCTCAGAACTGCATATGGTCGGGTCCTTCGCACAGCGAATTTCGGCCTTTCGGGGCCCTTACCGGGCTCGGGACTGTCAAACAACGGCTTCGGATGAAAAACCAATCCCAGGGTAAGGGTCCAGACCGCTACATGAAAAGACCATGACGTCGGGGGCCAGGGTGTTACGCTCAGACAGCGGGCATCGCCCGAAGCGTGTTCTGAAACAGTAGTACACTAGTACAGGTCCAGGTTTTGCTTCCAAGGAAGATGAGAGAGAGAGAGAGAGAAGGAGAGAGAGACTGCGACTGCGACTGCGACCCACATTGCGCACCCTGTAGGTGCCCGTGGGTTGGCGCCGAAGCACCCACTACAGCTTATATCGCCTGGCAAGAATCGTGTTCTGGCGCGTTCCACGTATTTTGCGTGGCCCAACCTCAACAGCAAGTGAACAGTATCTCGCGCCGCACGGCCGTCTGCAACAGCTTTCTGCTCTTCCGGGGTCAACATATCTTTGGGTTTTGAAGTTAAATGGCAAATGTCGTCAATCCAGCGACGCTTGGGCCGGTGAGAGCAACGCTTGGGTCGGATATGTATATATATATATATACACGTAGAGAGAGAAAGAGAGAGAGAGAGAGAAGGAAAGAACAAACAAAACAAGAGAAAGAGAGAAAGAGAGAGCGCGAACATCCGATGAGCGTCATACACCATTCGCTTCGCCACGCCTGTAAGGGGGCCCGTCCTTGGGCAGGCGGCTACAAGCGGACCAACATTCTTGGGTTCATGGTTTCCAAGATCGACCATGTGGACAACGTCTGCGCCGACACCGACCGCGAGTCCTTTTCAAAATGGGTAGGGACTACTGTCGGCACTCGTCAATTCTCTTCCCGTACCCGTGTCGATCTTCAAGACATCCCCCCTTACCCCTCTTGCCCCTCATGATCCTCGGCGTCCTCATTTTGACGTTGGGCGAAGTCGAGCGTCATGGCTGTAGCGTCCGTGCAGAGGCAAATGAGTGCCGACTCAGGCGCGCAGGCCAAAAAATTGCGCATGGCGGGCGTAGCAAAAATCGAGGTAGGCGCAAGAGGCAAAAAGAAAGAAAGCGGGCCATGATGGGCACAGAGTATACGCCAGCCAGGGCGTGAAAGAGAGAGGGATACGAATGAGATCGAACGAATCAAGGTGCGGAGAGCCGAACAAAAGGGATCGAGATACACCTGCACAAGAAACGAAAGTGATAGCATAAGCGGGTTTGCCGTGTGTGCGTGTCGGGTCCCAGTGGGCGCAGCATCACGGGTAGGGTAAGTTAATTAGGTCGCCGAAGACCTCCTCACCCGCACGCCCCTGAGCCCGCCCACCACCAGAGTTAGCCAAGGTATGCTGTAACACGAAATAGGTATGCTGCATGGTTCAAGTGCTGCATGGGTAAGGACACGCGGACGGCAACGGACGAAACACCCCGGCTTGGAGGCTCTGTGATGCGGACATGGTCCAGTCAGCATGCCTCCGTCTTAACCTACGCTCTGCCTGTAGGCTCGCTTAGAGAGAAATGGGTGGCAAACTCAAAATGTGACCCTGTGGTCCTAAGCCACACCTCTGCGTCCTCATCCTCATCCTCCTCGTCCCATGAGATCCGACGTTGCGGCAAACGCTGCGACATCGCGGACAACCACGATCAGAGCTCTGGACCCAGTCTTTCTGCTGCATCGCTCGAGCCAGGCCGATCTGTGGTGGTGCCAGGGCCCGGAACGGGACAACATCGCCGAGTGTCAAAGAATTGCACCGCCCAAATCGCAGGGTCCTCCTCCAACTGCCTCATCATCCTCATCCTCCTCATCCTCCTCATCCTCCTAGTCCTCATCCTCCTAGTCCTCCTAGTCCTCCTAGGATGAGGAGTGTCAAAGAATCCCACCAGCCCTTTGGGCGTGAGTGGTTTAGGGAGCTCTCTCTGTTCTCAACCCCCCTTCTTCCCCTTCGGGGAGGGGTTTACCCCTCCCCCTCCCCCCTCCCCCTGGGCCTGGAGAGGTCCTTCCGCGGGTGGCCGGAGGGGTCTTTTTCGACTCCTGGGAGAGCTAAAATTCGACACCCCTCACGAGGATTCTGGCCCCGACGGGGGGAGGGAGAAAAGTGCTCCCCCCATCTGTGATCGATCGCCCGACAGATGGCTCCAAGATTCCTCCCAGACCCCTCCAAGAGGCCTCCAAGAGGCCTCCAAGAGGCCCCAAGAGGCCTCCAAGAGGCCCCCAAGATGCTCCCAAGAGGCCCCCAAGAGGCTCCAAGAGGCTCCCCCGAGGCACCCAAGACGCTCCTGGAAGCCCCTGGGTCCGCCAAGAGGCCCCCAAGACGCCCCAAACCGCCTCCAAGAGGCCCCAAGAGGCTCCCAAGAGGCTCCCCAGACGCTCCTAGAAGCCCCTGGGGCCGCCAAGAGGCCCCGAAGACGCTCCAAAAGGCCTCCAAGAGGCTCCCAAAAGACATCTAGTACTACTTCTACTACTTCGACTACTACTACTACTACTACTACTACTACTACTACTACTACTACTACTACTACTGCTACTACTACTACTACTACTACTACTACCACTGATCTACTACTACTACTACTACTACTACTACTACTACTACTACTACTACTACTACTACTACTACTACTACTACTACTACTACTACTTACTACTACTACTACTACTACTACTACTACTACTACTACTACTACTACTACTACTACTACTACTACTACTACTACTACTACTACTACTACTACTACTACTACTACTACTACTACTACTCCTCTACTACTACTACTACTACTACTACTACTACTACTACTACTACTACTACTACTACTACTACTACTACTACTACTACTACTTCTAGTCCCACCAGCCCTTTGGGCGTGTGTGGTTTCGAGAGCCCGCTCTGTTCTCAACCCCCTTCTTCCCCTTCGGGGAGGGGTTTACCCCTCCCCCTACCCCCTCCCCCTGGGCCTGGAGAGGTCCTTTCGCGGGTGGTTGGGGGGGTCTTCTTCGACTCCTGGGAGGGCTAAAATTCGACACCCCTCACGAGGATTCTGGCCCCGACGGGGGGGGGGGGAGAAAAACCCGCCCTCTTCTTTGACGCCAGAATCATTGATTTTACTACGGTTTTGGCCCCATGTTGGCCTTCTGAGGGGGCAGCGCTAATTAAAGCTCCCCTCTTCTTTCAAGCCAAAATCATTGATTTTGCTAAGGTTTTGGCCCCATTTTGGCCTTCTGAGGGGGCAGCGCTAATTAAAGCTCCCCTCTTCTTTGATCGATTTCCTCCAAGATGGCCCCAAGAAGCGCCCAGGAGGCACCAAGAGGCCCCAAGATGGCCCCAAGAGGCCCCCAGGAGGCCCCCAAGAGGATCCCAAACGGCCCAAAGAGGCCCCCCCGAGGCACCCAAGACGCCGAAAAGCCCATCAGGACGACCCTCTACTCGCCTGGGCGTCGTTTCTGGACGGGCAGGAGGAGGGGCCCGAACGACTCACACCAGGACGAGGGGCCCGAACAACTCACACCACGAGAAGCCCGAACGACTCACACCAGGACGAAGAGCCCGAACGACTCACACCACGAAGAGCCCGAACGACTCACACCAGGAAGAAGGGCCCGAACGACTCACACCAGGACGAGAAGCCCGAACGACTCAAACCACGAGGAGCGCTTTCTCTCCCTCCTCCTCCGCCTCGTCCTTCTCCCGCTCCCACCACAAGGAGGATGTACAAGGAGGCGGGAGGAAGGAGGAACAGGGGAGATATGCGGGGGCAGGCGGAAACACGCCTGAAAAACACGACTGTCGGCATGCTTCGCTAGAGTTGCTGTTTTGAGATGGGCTGGCGGGGATACGCGAAGCGTGAAGAATTGCACCTCCTCATCCTCCTGGTCCCCCTCCAACTACCCCTCGAAGACTGGGCCGCCGCGATTGTGTTCACGACGCAAGAGGGTCTCCAGGCCCTGTGTCTTTGTTTCTCCAGGACCGCCTCTGACGGCCCCGCGGCCCGATCACGGGCTCCGGAAGCCGCAGGTCGAGGAAAGACGGTGGGCGTAAGCCGGGCGCGTCCCCCTACAGGGGGACTTCGGGCGAAAAATAAAAGATTCTCAAAACATACCTCCCAAATGCTCAAACATAGTAAAAAAAAAAAATCGTCCCCAGACTACTTTTTTTACTATCTTTGGGTATCCCCCCTGTAGGGACAGGCCCGACTTCACGCTGGGATTGAACACATCGGATCGCCGGAGATCTGCAGGTCCTCCTCCCTGGCTCTCCACCTTGAGCGCCTTCCGACCAGCAGTTGGCTCCTGTCGTGACCTTCTCGCGAGGCTGGGTAAAAGAGGTCGCCCCCAGAGGCCCGAGTTCTATCCCATGTCCAGCGCGCCTCGGCCTTGCAGCGCCCCTTCCCAGAAAGCTCAGGACGCACAGGACAGGGGCGATTTCGGAGACCCTGAACCCAACAACCTTTTCATCTCTTGGGGGTACATCGTCTACGTCCGCCGCCTTCCGCCGAACTTCCGCCAGCTTCTGCAGGCGGAGGCGGCCTCGTTTCACTTCCGCCGATACCCTCCGCTGCCTTCCGCCGAGGAGAAGATGACAACTCCTTCGATCCTCGAGGGCAAAGCACTTTTTGGAACGCCTCCTCCTCCTCCTCCTCCTCCTCCTCCCTCTTCCTCCTCCTCCTCCCTCCTCCTCCTCCTCCATCCTCCTCCTCCTCCTCCTCCCTCCTCCTCCTCCTCCTCCTCCTCCTCCTCCTCCTTCTCCTCCTCCTCCTCCTCCTCCTCCTCCTCCCTCCTCCTTCTCCTCCTCCTCCTCCCTCCTCCTTCTCCTCCTCCTCCTCCTCCTCCTCCTCCGCCTCCTCCTTCTCGCGTGGGCCTGGCGGTGGCAACGCAACAGCGGCCCCCCGCCCGCCCCTCCCGGGCCCCGAGGGGGCGCCTCGTCGCCGGGGGCCGGCAGGGCCAGGGCGCCGCCGGGGGCGAGGGGGGAGCCCTCCATGGCCAACCTCGGAGGGGTACCCAAAGATCCAAGGTCAGGATTATGTTGTTCCCATCCTGCTTGAGGACCGCATCCCAGAAATAATTTCGAGCACCTGGAAAAGTATGGAAAGGGTGTCGAAACAGTGTCGAAACAGTGTCGGGCGAGTGTCTCCCCAGGGCCCGACACGTGAAAACACTTGAGTTTCGGTTCTTGTTTGGGCGCTCGAAATTCTTCCTGAGGATCAAGGCTAAATCAGGTTGGAGCATCATAACGTTAGGAGGCAACTACAATGAGGTTTTCGTCGGAAAGATGAAGGGGGACTCAGCCCCATTGGGGGGCTGTTATGCCGGAGTGGGCCTCGGATTAAGCCAGATTAAGCGGGATTCAGCGGGATTAAGCCGGAGTAAGCGGGATTCAACGGGATCAAGTGGGATTAAGCCGGATTTCGGACCAGGGCAAAAACAGAATTTGACCTCCCAGGAGTTGCATCCGATCCAAGACGAAGGTGTTGCTCAAGTTTTGGCCTCTCGGGGCCCTCGCCGGGCCCCAGGACCGACAAAAAACGACTCTGGATGGAAAACCGGTCCTGGGGAATGGGTCGAGACTTCTGGGGACGCCGCATTGAAAAAAACACGAAATCGGATCTCTGGGTCTCGCGTTGTGCGAAAAGCACGACGGGAGGCTTTGCTATATTTGCCGCCTCTGGGGGCCCTTGCCGGACTCTGGGACCGTCGAAAGACGACTCAGGATGTAAAGCCGATCCCAAGGAAGGGGTCCACACCCCAGACCTCATGACTTTGTCACAACGTCGAACCCCAAAGGTCTCGACCCATTCCCGGGGACCGGTTTCTCATCCTGAATCGTTTTTCGTCGGTCCTGGGGAACGGTAGGTGCCCCCTCGAGGCCGGAAATAGCAACAAAACCTCCAGTCGTGATTTTGTTCACAGCGTGAGGGTGGTCTGGGGGGGAACGGGTTCACGCCTCTGGGGGTCGACGCTGTGAACAAAATCGCTGCGTCGGAGGCCCTTTTGGAGGGGCGAGGGCGAGAGGAAGGACTTTTGGACCTGAAGGATTCAAATGGGCACGCGCGAAGAAAGAGCCACATCTCCCAGCGAGGATCCCCAACGTATTCCACATGTTCTGGATGTTTGTCTTCCCCTTCACTTCCAGTCGTCCCCCTACTTTCGACGATTCCACGTGTCTGTGACTTGCGTTCCCCTCTTGAGTATTTGCGCATCTGATGTAGCACGTGGGCGACAAACATATCCGTATCCGCGGCCTCGCGGGCAAAGCCCCTGGGTCGCGACCGCGCAGATATAAAGCCTTTTTCGCGGACGACCCGCGCGGAAGGTATCCGTGCGACCGCGTATGCGCGGGATCGCGCCCTGGAATCTGGACCAAGAGGGTGCGGATACGGATCTGTTGGCCGCTCGGGATCAAACGCTAGCCCGTCAGCTTGAAAACGGCACTCAACTCGCCAAATGAAGCTGGAGCTGGACCGCAAACAGTGCACGGCATCCGCTTGCTGAGGAAACCAATGCTGGATGGAGCAGGGGTGCCTGGCGTGCTGGACCCTTCGGTTGTGGTTTTGGTTCTTTTTCCAGAAGAGCTCCCCCTGGGGCTTTGGCCCGTCCCGCCGGCCACCTGGAAAGGACCTCAAGGAGTACAATTCCCAAATGTGTCGCTCAAGATGGCTCAAGATGGCCCAAGATGGCCACGTTGGCCCAAGATGGCCTCCAAGATGGTCCAGGATGGCCTCCAAGTCCGCCCAAGATGGTCCAAGACGGCCTCCAAGACGGCCCAAGAGAGTCCAAGACGGCCCAAGACGGCCCAAGAGGCTCCCCAGAGGCCTCCAAGACGGCCCAAGAGGCCTCCAAGAGTTCCTCCAGGAGAGCCCGAAGAGGCCACAGTTATTGTTTTTCCTTTGGGTTTTGAAGGTTTTTGGCATTCGCTTCTTCTCTGTTTTTTTTCCGACGACCCAAGACGGCCCAAGAGGCCCCCAAGATCGCCCCCACAGCGCCCAAGAGGCCTCCGAGATGGCCTCAGGACTGCCCAAGAGGCCCCCACGACGGTCCTAAGAGGGCACGAAGACGACCCAAGAGGCCTCCAAGACGCCCAAGATGGCCTCTAAGACAGCCCTGGAGCCCCCCAAGAGGGTCCCAAGTCGGCCCAGAAAGGCACCCCAAACGACTTCCGACGGCGTCAGACGGGCCAGCATCCCCCCAGATGGCCGAAGTTGGCTCGAAGCTGGCACAAGACAGCTCAAGAGGCCTCCAAGAGGGCCTCCAAGAGGGCCTCCAGGAAAGCCAGAAAAAGGCTAAAAACATGTATTGTTCCTAGTTTTCGAAAGATTTTGACATCTGCTTCGTTTCGGCCTTCCGACGGCCCGATACGGCCCGAGAGCCCCCAAAGATCGCCCCAAGATCGCCCAGGAGGCTTCCAAGGCGGCCCCAAGAGGCCCCCAAGACGGCCGAAGATGCTTTCAATACGCCCAAGATGGCCTCCAAGACGGCCCTGGAGCATTCCAAGTGGGCCCCAAGTCGGCTCAAAGATGCCCCCCAAACGGCTTCCGACGGCGTCGGACGGGCAGGGGCCCACCAAAACGGCCGAAGCTGGCACTAAGATGGCCCAAGACGGCCCAAGAGGCCTCCAAGAGGGCCTCCAGGAAGGCCCGAAAAGTCAAAAATCCAATGAGTTTTGAAAGATTGTGGCATTTGTTTTTTTCTGCCATCCGACTGCGAGACGGCTCAAGTGCACCCAAAGATCGCCCAAGAGGCCCCCACGACGGCCCCAAGAGGCCCCCAAAACGGCCGAAGATGCCTCCAAGACGGCTCAAGAGCCCTCCTAGACGTCCTTCAAGAAGGCCCGAAAGGGTCAAAATGGCCTCCAGGCGACCAAGATGACCTTCAAGATGCCCACGTGTTCCCCGAAGGCTTTCCAAACCGATTCGGGGAACTCATGGTCCGATAGCTTGGCAGGTCTGGCCTCAGCGTTCGGCCACATAGGCGCTTCCAAAAAGGCAGGAGGCGGCGGTGATTCGCCGTAGGCGTCTTCGATATACTTACCAGCCTCGAGCTAATCCCTGTCCCTAAGCTTGACGGGCCCAAAACTTATGGCAATATCATGGGCACGCCCTCAACATTTGAAGGGATCCATAAGATCGGCACCGAGATCAGGTGATGCCAATCATGGGCATAGGTGTCTGTTCCAGGCTGGTAATTTACGGGGCTCCAGGAAGTCCCGACCCGTTCCCCAAGACCAACTTTGCATCCCGAGCCGTCTTTGTTATGGCCCGGGGCCTGGCGAGGGCCCCCGGACCCAGACCCCCGACGTCGACCCCCAAAGATCTGGACCCCTTGCCCGGGACCGGCTTTCATTTCGTTTGTCCCCATCTCCTAAGATGGGGTTCTTGTTATTTCTTGGACGCCGCCGACTTCTCCTCCTTCTTCTCCTTCTCCTCCCCTCTCCTCCTCATACCCAGACTTAGTCATACACAGACTGACTCACACTCAGACTTACTCATACCCAGACTTACTCACACACGAAACTACTCATACTCAGACCAACTCATACTCAGACCTACTCCTTCTCAGACTTACTCATGCTGAGACTCACGCACGCCCCGTTCGCGGCCGTTTTGTGGGGATGCCTCAAGCAGTTTGCCTGTCTTCTGTCCCAACATCCTTCGCTGTCGGAGCAGATTTGGAGGATGTCTCGAGCGAGGCGCTCATTTTCACCCCCCTCAGGGGAGCCGCCAGGGGTTATCTCACGGTCCCGTTCGCGGCCGTTTTGTGGGGATGCCTCAAGCGGTTTGCCTGTCTTCTGTCCCAACATCCTTCGCTGTCGGAGCAGATTTGGAGGATGTCTCGAGCGAGGCGCTCATTGTCACACCCCTAAGGGGAGCCGCCAGGGGTCATCTCACGGTCCCGTTCGCGGCCGTTTTGTGGTGATGTCTCAAGCGGTTTGCCTGTTTTCTGTCCCAACATCCTTCGCTTTCGGAGCAGATTTGGAGGATGTCTCGAGCGAGGCGCTCATTTTCACCCCCCTAAGGGGAGCCGCCAGGGGTTATCTCACGGTCCCGTTCGCGGCCGTTTCGTCGGGATGTCTTACACGGTTTGCCTGTCTTCTGTCCCAACATCCTTCGCTTTCGGATCAGATTTGGAGGATGTCTCGAGCGAGGCGCTCATTTTCACCCCCCAGGTGGGCCAGATTTTGAGGATGTCTCGATCGGTGGCCAGACTCGTGGGCACAGATCCTCCTCAGTATGCCACAGGAAGCTCCAACAGGCTCCAGGATGCCCCAGGAGACCACATGAGGTCCCAGGAGGCATCAGGAGGCCACAGAAAGACTCAAGAGGCCGCAGGATGTCCCAAGACGCTCTAGGAGGCCCCAGGAAGCTCCGGGAGGCCTCAGGAAACCACAGGAGGCCCCAGGAGGCCAGAGGAAGCGCCAGGAGGCCTCGGAAGGCAACAGGAGGCCCCGAGAGGCCCCAGGAGCAGGAGGCCTCAGAAGGCAACAGGAGTGGCTCCAATCCCATGTGTTCTACGTATGCTCCTATAGATTGGGCCTCACCTGGAGCACGAATCCTTGAGGTTATACGTATGTTTCTATACATTGTCCTTCTCCTGTGTACTTGTGTTCCTGTAGGGCCTCTCCTGGGGCACGAGTCTTTGGTGTTTTACGTGTGTTCCTATACATTGCCCCCTTCTCCTGTGGCTCCAATCCGCAATGTTTTATGTACGTCTGTTGCTACTGTTTGGGCCTCTCCTGGGGCACGAATCCCCCCTAGGAGGTCCCAGGAGGCCCCAGGAGAACCCAAGAGGCTCCTGGAGGCCCCAGGAAGCCCCAGTAGGTTTCAGGAGGCCCCAGGAGGCCCCAGGAGGACCAAGGCTCATGCGCAGAGACGCGCTCGTACTACTGAGGCTCATTCATACTCCAATTCATTCTCAATTAGATTCATGACCAGACCGTCACAACGGAAGCCCGTTTATGTTCGAAAGCTCTTGCGCCTAGACATTCACGGCGGACAGGTCCATGCGAATAGATGCACATATAGGGGAGCTCCACGCAGAGAATAATTTGAAGAGCCTGGGGCCCGGTACAGTAGGGGCCCTTCCACAAGAAGCCTCCCAGAAGAAACCCAACCCCGAGACCCCAGGACGTCCATTGACTTTTTGGTAGCACAACAATCGAAACCCAAGAAACCCAACCCTGAGACCCAGGATCGGGTCGGGCGAAAGGGGGGGATAGCAAAGGGGAGGTTTGAGAATCAGCTCACGTAGCTGATTTTCCCGGCGCCTCCCGGCGCCGGAGGCGGCTATGTATCGAGGAATGGGCCCCTCGGTGAGGCCGAAACCAGCTGCATGCAGCAAATTTCGTAACCCCCCCTTTCCCAATCCCCCCCTTTCGCCCGACCCGACAGGACGACACGCTGTCCGTAGCACAACAATCGAAACCCAAGCAACCCAGGGCTCCCTGGAGTGGCGGCAAGCAGGGTGTTTCTTGGAATGGGTCTCCACTGCAAGGGCCCCCCCCAGAGGCCGAAAATATGGACAAAAACATCCCGTCGTGATTTCTGCACAGCTCGGGGGGTCTGGGGAGGCCGAACACGTCCGAACCTCGCGTCGGGATTTGTTCGCGACGCGGGGCATGCCTGGGGAAGCTGATGTGCCGATTTTCCACCACCACTACCCACAGGCAGAAGAAGGGGGAGGAGGAGGAGAAGGAGGAGGAGGAGGAGGAGGAGGAGGAGGAGGAGGAAGAGGAGGAGGCGGAGGAGAGGGAGGAGAGGGAGGAGGACGAGGACGAGGGGGGCCTCCCAATCCTCCCTTTTCCCTCGTTCTACCTATGATAGTGGTGGTGGCCCATTGGCCCACCAGAAGACTTCCCAACCCGTGCGGACCGCTCGGCTTCCTCGGCGGCCCGCTGCTGCGTGAGCCTCTGCAGCTCCTGGAACAGCTGGCCGTTCTGCTCCGTCAGCCGGCTCAGCTCCTCCACGGCGGGGAAGGAAGGGAGCACAGAGGGGGAGA
The DNA here is from genome assembly GCA_963575745.1 of Prorocentrum cordatum. Classification (NCBI taxonomy): domain Eukaryota; class Dinophyceae; order Prorocentrales; family Prorocentraceae; genus Prorocentrum; species Prorocentrum cordatum. The sequence goes on along the minus strand of CAUYUJ010019895.1, from coordinate 54,720 downwards.
GGATGAGACGAAATCCAGACATTGTCGCTCCGCTACGGAAATCCAGGGCGGGAGTGTACTAGCCGTTTTCGGCCCCTCGGTGGCCCTCGTCGGAACCCCGGGACCGTCCAGAAACGATGCAGGATGAAACACCGGCCCTGGGGGAACGGTCGGGACTTCCCCGGCGGGGGGGGCATATGGAGAAAGCAAGGCACCGCAGGTCTGGGAAGAGATGGCGGAGGAGGAGGAGAAGGACCGGAGAAGAGGGCGCACGGAGCGGAAGCCGGGGCCGGTAGAGGGAAGGCGACGCGCAGAAGGGCGACCAGGAGCAGGACAGACGCAGCCGGAGGATGAGGTCGAACGCGAAGAGGAGGAGGCGGAGGAGGAGGAGGAGGCGGAGGAGGAGGAGGAGGAGGAGGAGAGAGGAGAGAGGAGGAGGGGAGGAGGAGGAGGAGGAGGAGGAGGAGAGGAGGAGGAGGAGGAGGAGGAGGAGGAGGAGGAGGAGGAGGAGGAGGAGGAGGAGGAGGAGGAGGAGGGAGGAGGAGGAGGAGTGGATTTGGGAGGAGGTCGAACACGAGGAGGGCTCGAGGGCCCGAGGGCGGACGGCGCGGGTCGCAAGCGGCCCGGCCGCGCGGCCCCGCGCCGCGCGCCCTGCTGGGCGGCGTCGGGCCGCGGAGCCGGCGGGCGCTCGCAGGCGGCCGCTCGCACGGCCGCCGGGGGGGGGGGCCGCGGCGGGAGGCCGCGGCGCCCGCGTGCGCGGCGGCGGGCTTGGACAGCCCGAAAGGGGCACGGAAAGCAGAGCAAAAAATTGCCAAGAATAGTCGCAAAGTCGTCCCCGTTTATTGACTATTCTGGAATATTCCTCCTGTAGAGGGACAGGCCCGACTTAACCCTGGATGCATTTGTGTTGGCCGCGGTTGCGAGTCGAGCGCTGACTCCCGGGCACACTGCAGCCGGTGACGAGGAGGGGCCGACGAGGGCCCGAGGGACCGGCGCACACGCAGCGGGGGCCAGGGCACGCACGAGGAGCGGCGGAGGGGCCGGGGCCGAGCAGGGCCGCGGCCCGCACAGGGACACACCTTTGGCGTCGGCGGCTGGGCAGAGGGCGACTGCTCCGGCGGGATGGCGACAGGGGGCACGCTGTATGCTTCGGACGCCCGCAAGGGGTACGGGAAAAGGGGGTACAATGCCCAACAACAAAGGTTGTCACAAACCATCAGCGGCCGCTGTTGGGCAGGCGGCCTTCTGTCTCAGATGGGCGCAGGCCGCGGCGGCGCGGACAGCGAGTCCGGTTCAGAATGAACAGGAACTACTGTCGGTCTTTGTACCCATTCTTTCCGTACCCATGTCGGTCATCCCGAGCGGGGGCGGCGAGGAGGAGTGGAGTGAGAAGAGGGAGGAGAACCAGCAGCAGGGGCAGCTGGAGGGTGCAGGCCAAGCGGAGGGTGGCGGAGGGGAAGCATCGAGCCGGGGACGAAGAGAGCCAGGAAGGACAATCTGGCCGTCAGCCGCGTAGCACGCGGCGGGACGCTAAGTCTCAACCGGACAAGAAAATGTAGCTACATATCAAACGAGTAATCATTTAGGGTGTCGCTTCGGCTTAGAAGCCTTGGCTCGAGGTCGTGCTTAAGGTTGTGGGCTTGGGGTGTAAATCGCGATGCTGTTTGGGGGGAAGGGTATGGGGCATCAGGTAGATCATTGGCCTGGAGCGCCGTGGACGCAGCGGGGCGGCAGGATAATGGGGATGCTCCTCTCTCATAACATGGCGCCTCCTCCTCCGCCACTCCTCCCCCTCCTCCCCCGGTACTTGCTCGCGCCGATACTCCCCCTCCCTCGCGGTCACCCCGCTCCTGCCCCTCATAATAATCAGGGTGGTGGCAACCCTGATGGGCCTGTCTTCCGCCAACACCACCATAAGTTGGAGGAGGAGGAGGAGGAGGAGGAGGAAGAGGAGGGGGAGGAGGACCCCGTCCCCTTCTGCCTTATTGTGGTGGTGGTGGTGGAAAACAAACCCATCAAACCCTTTCTCGAAACGCGCCGCCCCCCCCGCCGCAGCTGTCCTGGCCCCCCGCTCTGCGTCTCTGGAGGCCACCCGGGGGCCTCCGGAGGCTTCCTCTCCGCAGGGCTCCCAGGGCACGGGGCGAGCAGCACACCGCCACGCCCGCAGCGCACACCGTCAGAGGCGGCGAAGAGCTTGAGAGATCCACCTACCAAAAGTGGCTCTGCTGCGTTCCTGCTCGCAGCGCACGCACACCGCCAGAGGCGGCGGAGAGCTTGAGAGATCCACCTACCAAAAGTGGCTCTGCTGCGCTCCTGCTGGCAGCGCACGCACACCGCCAGAGGCGGCGGAGAGCTTGAGAGATCCGCCTGCCAAAAGTGCAGCGGCACAGACGTGCTCGTCAGCCCCGCAGGGCGCCGGCCTGGCCGACGGCCTGGCCACCAGCGTGGCGACCGCTGTGGAGGTGGCCTGCAGGCTCGCCGGCGGCAGCTACACTGTCCATGTACACTTGGGGCGTTGACCTAAGGACCGATAATTAAGGAACGAGGCCCCTTTTTCCCATAAGTTTAACTTCGATTCCCCACCGAGAACCAGAGGAAAACCCAAGGTAGACTGTACAACAACGGGGGAACACGGAGCCCCTCCCAAACGGAAAGGGTTCCTTCCTCAGCGCCCCGACTGTAGGTCTGGTGGAAGTTGCGCGGCGGCGTGGAGACAGCCTTGAAGCATCGCCTTCGGAACGGCGTCCCGAAAAACGCCGCGTTGCAGGTTCCCGCAGGCGCCCGAGAGGGCTGACGGCCACTTCTGCGCGGTGCGACTTCCAGGCCTGGGGAGTTCTGCAGACAAGAAGTCTCTAGAGGCCCCCGGTGGCCTCCAGAGAAGCAAAGCGGGAGACAACAGAGAGAGGCGGCGAGGGGGGTGCATGGAGGGAGGATGGCAATCACCAAACTATGATCAGGAGGCGGAGCGGGGTGACCGCGAGGGAAGGAAGGGGGGTAACAGCGCGGTCAGAAGGGGGTGAGGCGGGAATGGAGAGGGAAGAGGCACGAGGAGGAAGATGCTGAGTATGATTGAGATAAGAGGATAAGAGAAAATGAGGAGGAGAGCTTTCCTTGAATACGGTACGACGGACGCAGGAACCTGCTTCACCTAGGGGTGTTTGCGCAGAACCGAGCTAAACACGCGGCGAACGCATCGACGGTCAGCGAAGCGAGCCTGAGCCTCGCCACAACGGACCAGGCAAACAGGTTGATACCGCTGGTAACAGGGAAGCTGGTTTCAGTATACGTCGATAGCTGTCTTCTTCTAAACTCGGGAGGGCTAGGTACCGGCCCTCGCGCCTGCGTCCGCAGGCGCTGCCGAAAAAGAGTGGGCTGGGAGACGTTGGAGGACTTTCAAGGAGGGTGGAGTGCCCAGAGCGCCAACGACGAGGATGACCAGCAGCGCCATTGCTCTTGATGGTTTTTCCTCCAAGAGGACGCGCGCACTTATCTAAGGGTTCTTGCTTGGGTTGCCCAGGGTTGGACGGGCCCCCCGAAGTTTTGCCTGGTGCCAGCTTGGTGGCGGGTCGTGGGCGCCGGCGCCTCTTTGCGTGGGTCTGCCACAGCTTCGCCTGGTGTCCGGCTGGCTGCCCGTCGCGTGGGCACCTCGCGGGCTGCCCGTGCACCAGCCGGGTCCGCCAGGGGTTTCACCCGGCGCCCGGGTGGTGCCCCGTCGTGGGCGCCTCGTGGGTAGCCCGTACACCAGGTGGGTCCGCCGAGGCATCGCCCGGTGGGCCCGTCGTGGGCGCCTCGTGGGCGGAGCAGTGCGATGGGTGGGACCGCCAAGGTCTCGCCCAATTGCCGCCCATGGGCGCCATCGTGGGGCCCCGTGTAGGTTGCACAGCACAGCCCGCACCACGTGGCTTGCACCACCAAGCTAGCACCATATTATATATGATATATATATATATATATAGACTGTCGCACATTGCTTGCGCCCGACAGGTTGCAGCATGATTGAACCATATGGCCTCCACCACGCACATTGCACGCACGTAGCTTACACAGCATGGGTTGCACGATGCATCCTGCATCACATAGCTTGCACCACACTGCTTCCACTACGTAGCTTGCAAACCATAGGTTGCACCACACTGGTTCAACAAAGCTTCCACCACATGGCTTCCACCACACGCATTGCACCACATTGCAACGACCATATAGCTTGTACCTCATCGCTTCCAACACATAGTTGGCGCATGCACAGTGACAAAATCACTGTTTGGGGTCTGCATTGGCAAACATTGCGTTGCGGTCCTGTTTGCGCTGCATTTTTCCAGCTCGGCGCCTTATTGTTTGAGCTGGGGCTCCCGCAAGAGGTTTGAGGACATTCAGGGAGGACGTGGTGCCCGTGGCGCCACCTGCGGTGACCAGAAGCAGATCTTGCTCATTCGGCGCCGAGGATTGTCGGTGCAGTGCATGTTGCGAAGGAGCTTGCTCTTGCCCTGCAGATCTGTGCATTGCTGCTCGCATAGCCTGTGGTGCACTGCAGATCTGACCGATTCTTGCTCGTATTACATCATCCGTGACCTTGCGCTCAAACATTGGGCTCAAGGCTTCTCTCCGCGCACCCACTCATCCTGCGCTCAATCACCACACTCCGGTTCGCGAGGAGGTGGGAGGAGGGCGAACAGAACGGCGACAAACGAGCAGCAGTTAAACCAGAAGGAAAATAGAATAGGGTGAGGGGGTAGGAGGAGCAGGACCGTGACGAGATAGAGGACGAGAAAGTGAACAAGGACGAGAACGACAAGCATCATTAACATGAATAGAAGCAAGGGCGACAACACCAACAGCATCAGCGCGACGATACGAGGCGAAGCGAGGGAGGGCGGAGAAGAGAGGGAGCTGCATCAGCAGTCGAGTCTCAGTCCTGGCGCCCCAGAGCAGAGCGAGGCGCTGGAGCCCGAGAGCTGCTCGTTCCAAGCGGCTGCTCGCAGGGCGGGCTGGGGCACGGCAGCTCGCATCGGCCCCCCGACCCCTCACTGGGCCCAAACGCACTGGGATCCGTTAGGTCGAGCATGTCCTCCTGCAGGCGGATGTTGGACGAAGTGTAGCAAAACATACACCCCAAAATGATGGAACACACAGAAGCGTCGTCCCAGACAATTTGCTGAAACTGGTTTGGGATATTCCTCCTGTAAAGCCCGTCGTAAAACTACCGCTATCTCAACCGGCCCCTCTCGGAGCAAAGCGCCGCAGGGGCAATCGCGCACGAAACACATGCTTCCGTATACCGGCGGCCTCGCGAGCAGGGCGCCTGGGCCGCGGCTGCCCGCGGATCATCTGAACAGCGCCTCGGGGATGCCGCGCGCGGAGCGCATCCGTACGACCGCGCATCCGCGGGATCGCGCCCTGGAGTCCAGCACGCGAGGGCGCGGATGCGGACAGTATATGTTCGCCGCTCGCGAGGCAGTGCGAGGGAGGGAGGAGTGCACGGCTTCCCCCGGGGACGTAGGCGACCCGAGGAGGAGGAGGAGGAGGAGGAGGAGGAGGAGGAGGAGGAGGCGGAGGAGGGAGGAGGAGGAGGAGGAGGAGGAGGAGAAGGAGGAGGCGGAGGAGGAGGAGGAGGAGGAGGAGGAGGGAGGAGGAGGAGGAGGAGGCGGAGGAGGAGGAGGAGGAGGAGGAGGAGGAGGAGGAGGAGGACGGGTCGCCTAAGCCCTTCGGAGAAACCCTCCAGGGAGGAGCCCCGTCCCGGGCGATCCTCCGTGCGCACCGAGTAGAGGTCGAAGGTCACCAGCAGGACGACCAGCCAGGCAAGCAGGCCCGGGAGGACCACAGCGCCACGCTCGCCGGCCCAGTGCCAGAGCGGCCCCAGCACCCCCATCGCCTGGGCCCGCGGATCGGCCCACCTGGCGCTGCAGCGGAAGGCGGCGCGGATGCGGCACGCGCTCCTGCCCTGCCTATCTCTCTCTCTTTCTCTCTTTCTCTGCCTCTCTCTCTCTCTCTACATGTGCCGCGCTGCGCTGCTCTCCTGACCTCCCTCCCGACCGCCCCCCTCTCCAGCCCCCATCTCTCCCTCCCTCCCCTCCCTCCCTTCCCTCCCTTCCCTTCCCTCCCTCCCTCCCTCCTGCCTCCCTCCTCCCTCCCTTTTACTCCACCACGTGGCCCCATCCCTTTCGCACCTGCACCCCCATGCCCTGCCACTCTCCAACCATCCCTTGTTCCCCTCATTCCCTCCCTCACTCTCGTCCCTGCCCTCCCTCCCCATCTTCCTGCTCCTCCCCCATCCCATGTCGCCCCCAGTTCCTATGCTTCCCTTTCCTTCGCTGCCTCGTACTCTACTCGTCCCTCCTCTCCCATCCCCGAAGGAGACACAAGACGGGGAGGTGGATTTCAGAGCTCCTGAGACCAACGACGTGGCGCAGACGTGCCTGAAGATACAGGAGTCCGTCGGCCCGCCTGGGGGCGCCAGGTTCTCCCATCCCCGAAGGAGACGTGCGACGGAGGAGGATAAGGAGGAGGAGGAGGAGGAGGAGGAGGAGGAGGAGGAGGAGTAGGGAGGAGGAGGGAGGAGAGGAGGAGGGAGGAGGAGGAGGGAAGAGGAGGGAGGGAGGAGGAGGGAGGGAGGAGGAGGGATGAGATGGAGGAGGAGGAGGAGGAGGAGGAGGAGGAGGAGGAGGAGGAGGAGGAGGAGGAGGAGGAGGAGGAGGAGGAGGAGGGAGGGAGGGAGGGAGGGAGGGAGGGAGGGAGGAAGGAGGGAGGAGGAGGGAGAAGGAGGGAGGAGGGAGGAGATGGAGGAGGAGGAGGGAGGAGAGAGGAGGAGGGAGGGAGGAGGAGGGAGGAGAGGTGGATTTCCGAGCTGGTGCGGCCCAAGACGTGGCGCAAACGCCTCGAAAGCTACGGGAGTCCGCCGGCCCGCCACTGGGGCGTCGCAGGCTCTGATCCAGGGCGGGCCGCTGGACGCTGGACTGCTGCCTTGCGCTGCGGTCGGAAACTTTTGCGGTTGCGTGCGGCGGCGGAGGCGGCGGCCGCGACGACACGCTACACTACCAAACCTCCTCGCGCTGTGAACAGGATCACGACGGGAGGTTTTTCGCTATTTTCGGCCTCGGGGGGCCCTTGCCGGGCCCCGGGGCCATCAAAAAACGACTCAGGATGAGAAGCCGGCCCCGGGGAAGGGGTCCAGACCTCTGGGGGTCGACGTCACAAAAAATGGTGACGTCGGGGGTCTGGAAAAGAACACGCGAGAGGACACAAGACCCTTCCGAGGGCCACACTGCCACAGGCATGCAGAAGGCATGGGTCGCGAAGCAGAGGACACAAAGAGCACCCTTGATTTGGCAGGGTCGATCTGCTGATCAGCCTCGACTGTGTGCCCTGCAAGCGGATAGCGTGTCCCTCCGCTCCGCGGGCAGGGAGGCTGAAAAAGGCTCGGGGCTCGGGGCGTTCAGCTGCAGGACGCCCAAAATCGCTGTAGGGAGGGGCAGCCCGTCGTAGCTTCGTCCTCCGCCCCTTCGGTCGGGGACTTTCGTGTTGCGTGTCGCGGCGACGGCTACGCCGACACGTTGTGCCCTGCAAGTGGATAGCGCGTCGCTCCGCTCCGCGGGGCGGGAGGCTGGGAAAAACTCGAGACGCTGACGCTCCGGGACGGGGACGCGAGCAGCATATCGCTCCGAAGCGTGGTAGGCCGGAACGGCGGCGCGGAATTGCACGTCGCTCCGCAGCGTGGCAGGCCAGAAGCCGTCGGCGCGACACGCTACGCCAAATGACCTGACCGTGTGCTGTCTTTGCGTTTGGCTCGCAGTCTCTCCAGTCCTGCGCCCTCTCTACTCTTTCCGGGGGGCGGGTCCCTCAGAATCCTGGCCGCTCTGGTTTGCACCAAGATTCCCAGATACGTCCAACGCCTCGCCGCCCTCGCGTCAGACCCAGGAGATGGGGTAGCTCCCCGAAGGGTGAGGCGGGGGCGGGAGGAGGAAACGCTCGAAACCGCCTGCGTCCTGCAGGGCGGGCGGGAGCAAGACATAGCGGCAGCAACACATTGGACAGGTACGACACACCAAACGCTATGTTTGATTAATGTTGCTCAATGTGCTTGGCCTGGGCGTCCTCGGGTCCTCCTGGGCCATCTTAGATGCATTTTGGGGCCGTCTTCGAGCCTCCTGGGCTGTTGGCCAAAGATGGCTCAAAGAGGGCCTCAGAGAACCTGAGATAAGCTTCAAGATGGTTCAAGATACCCCAAGATGGCTCAAAATGGCTTCCAACATGCTCCAAGAGGCTCCAAGAGTGTGCACAGACTGGTCCAAGATGCTTTGAAGCTTACCCAGGACGCCTCCAAGAGGCCAAATTCATATCATCAATGTGTTTTGCCTTCTAGCCTTTTCCCCTCCAATAGACTTTGGAAGCCTCTAGATGGCTTCAAGATGGCAGGATGGGCCCAAGAGGGCTCAAAGACGGTCCCAAGAGCGCCGAAGAGACCTCCAAGAGGCAATTTGAGGAATCATCGAGGGGCGCCGCGTATTAAGGACGCCCCACTTTTGATCGGTGGCCTCCAATGTATCCCCAAGAGTGTCCCAAAAGGGCCCCCAAGCACCAACAAGGCCCCAAGACACCCCAAGACAACTGCCAAGAGGCTCTCATATCGGAAGATCCGCGACATCATGTATTGTTGGCTCCTGGGCCTGCTCAGGCCGATCCCGATCTTCGGTTGCACGGGTGCCCCCCCCCCTTCTTGACCAACTGCGTGCTCCCACACTTCCCCGATCAAAGCAGCTCGCGTGGCATCGCTACTGCATGGGGTAGAGATGGTATGGCCCAAGACGATCCCGAGGCGGCACCGCTGCAATCGTCCTGGGTGGCCCGACAGGGCTGCGGGATGGCTCCACGCTGCCTCCAGGACGGGGCCCGGAGGCCGCAGTACAGCCCCAAAGCTGCCTCAAGATGGCCCGAAGACTGCGCCGGAGGCCCCAGGCTGCCCCAGGATGGCCCCCGAGCTGCTCCAGGAGGACGGCAGGATGGCAGCTGCGGGGGGGGAGGATGCACCGCCGCGCCTCCTCGAGGATTGCCCGGGCACTCCCGAGGCCTCCCTTGCCGCAGGCCATCCTCCTCCCCAGAGTGTCCGAGGCGGCGGCACTCGGCCGATGGGCTTCCCGGCCCGGTGCCCGCGCCTCTGACCCGGGCCCGAGGCGCCCGTGCTGCGCCGCATGGGGAACGGGCGCACAGCGAGAGGACCTCTGCCGGGGCGGCTCTTCGCTCGAGAGCTGCGGCTGGGCCGGGTGTGCCCGCAGCTTGCTGGCGGGCTTCGGTCGCGGCGTCGGCTTTCGTTCGGCCACGGCGGCGCTGGACCTCACCTGAGATGTCCTGCGAGCGCTGTCCGCTTCAAGCGTCGGTGCGGCGCTGTGGTGGCTCACACCTTGCCTCTGAAAGTGGTGCGGGGCCTGTGCTGCATTTGTGCGGGCCTCCGCGCGCTCGTACACGCCGGGTGCGTGGGGGAGCAGTTCGAGGCCACGGCGGCCATCATAGCAGGGTGCAGCGGGGCCACCTCGCTGGCGCTGCTGGGGCCGCTGCGCACGGCCAAGGTAGGCAGGCCCGTGGTCTCGCTCGGGAACTGGGTTGACGACACCATGGTGCACGGCACTGGCCCTGGGGATCTGGTCGCCGCGCAGGTGGCAGCAGCGTCGCCAGCTTGATGTGCTCCTTCGCGGAAGGGGGCCCGCCGCTCGCGGAGACGAACCGGTACTTGGCCAGCGACGGCGCCCTGGACCAGCTGCCCAGCGCTTCCCGACCGCTGCCGCCCGCGAAGAGGGCGCAACTCCTTGAAGGCTCTGGGCTCCGATCACGCGGCGGGAGGCCGTCGCAGCGTGAGCCACGCAGCAGGCGCGGGAGCAGGAGGCCAAGAGGCGAAGTGGCAGGTGCAAGCACGTTCGTCAAGCAGGGGTGGGAGACCCAGACGCCCGACGCCAGGACTGCTTCACAACGTCGACCCCCAGAGGTCTGGACCCCTGCCCCAGGACCTGTCTTTCATCCCGAGCCGTTTTTTGCCGGTCCTGGGGCCTGGCAAGGACCCCCCGAGGCCGAAAATAGCTAAGAACCCCCCGTCGTGATCTGGGTCTGTAAGGCAGGAGTGGGAGATGCTGGCATGCTGCAGCGCATGGACGCGACCGGCAGCGCCCGGTGGGGCGCGGCTGCCACGGGCACTGCTGGCAGCAGGCTGCAGGGCCTGCGGGTGCAAGAGCGACGGTGGCTGCGGGGCGCCTGCCACGCGTGGGCAGCGCTGGACCTCCCGCCTCCACAGCCATCCGGCGGGGTGCAAACTGCACCCGCTCGTGATCCACAGCACGAGTGTCATCTGGATTCGAACAAGACAAAAACGCCATGAGCATAAACTTTTGGCGCTCCGCGCGGATTTCTTGGATCCGCGCTGGGGCCCCCCGGCGACAGCTCCGCGCGCCAGGGAGGGGGGCCCAGCACGGATCCAAGAAATCCGCGCGGAAGGCCGAAAGTTTATGCTTATGCAATGTGTTGTTCCTCCCTACGTGTGGGAGCAGCAGGTGAAGCCAAGAGTGCTGGAGCTAACGCTGGCGGCCGCGGTGACGAAAGCCAGCCGTCCGCAGCACCCTGGGAGGACGGCACTGAAGGCCTGCAGGCGCTGGTCTTCTCACCATGCAGCGCCTGGGTTCGCTGTTGCACGGGCCTTTCCAGCGAGGCAGACGAGAAGGTGCGGCACGAGCTGAGGCGCTCGGGGCCGCGGCAGATCCGGGAAGAGAGTTAGGAAGCAACTGCTGCTTCGGAAATACTAAGGAGGATTAAGCCCCATTGCGGGGCTGTCACGCCAGACAGGGCCTCGGATTACGCGGGATTGAGCCGGATTGAGCGGGATCAAGCCGGACCACGCGGGATTCAGCGGGATGAAGCCGGATGGAGCTGGACTTCGGGCCGGGGCAACATCAGAATGTGGCCTCCCAGGAGCTGCAGCCGGGAAGCGAGGTCCGGAAGAGTTCGCGCTCCGAGCCTCGGGCACGCACTGGCGCTGCCGAGCGTGCCCGCCTGCCCGACCCCCCCGCTGCGGCGCTCGCTCCGAGGGCGCGGCGCCGTGCGGGGGAGGCGCCCCCGCAGGCAGCACGGCGCGCGCCGGTGCCCAGCGTGCACTGGGCGCGGGCGCGGCTCCGTGCGCACGGCCTGGCAGCCAGTCTGTCGCCTGTGCGAGTGCCTTCGACCACCGCCACTGCGAATGCGACGCCCCTGCCGCGCTGTGGTTGGCGGCGCGCACCAGGGGTCAGCGGGAGGGGGGGAGGCTTCTCAGAAGGGGGGCTGCTTCTGAGAGGGCGCCGGCCTTGCATGTGTAGAGAAGGCCCGCGCCTCCCGAGACGCAGGGGGTGCTGCTCAGGAGCCTCGCCCCCCTCCCCCCTTGCCCTCCCCTGCCCTCCCCCTGCGCCTGGCCGCGCTGCGCCAGGGGCCGCGCCCCACGTGCGCTGTGCGGCAGGGCTGCACGAGCGCGCGCGTGGAAGGAGGAGGCGGCCTGTGCGCTCCTGCCGTGGACGGTCGCCCGCCCCGCGGGCTCTGCATGCTCCCCGAGGCGGGAGCCGGCAGAGGCGTTTGCACGAGGCTCGGCCTCCCCCGCTCGGGGAAGCTGAGTGGTGCGCTGCTCCTCGACGGCAGCGCGTCGGGCAGGACCCTCGTCGGGCTGGAGAGGGCGGGCTGGGCGGTCGTGCGAGAGGACCGCTTCGGAGCCTTGCAGGCCGCGGCCTCCGGCGCCGTGCCGCGGGCAATGGCTGCCAGCCAGACGTGATTCTTTCACAACGTCGACCCCCAGAGGTCTGGACCCCTGCCCCAGGACCGGCTTTTCATCCTGAGCCGTTTTCTGACGGCCCCGGGGCCTGGTAAGAGCCCCCCCGGGGGCCGAACATATAGAAGCCCCTCCCGTCGCATGTTCTCATGGCACGGAGGCGGTCTGGGACGCGGCCTCCATGCTCCAGCATCGTGGCCATGAGCCCCCTCCCGTCGTTTTTGTTTCACAGCGCGAAGGGGGTCTGGACTCCAGCAGGTCCATGGGAGCCCCATGGAGCCGTGCATCGATGGGCAAGGGTGCACGGTTTCCCCCGGAGCCGTAGGCGACCCGAGAATGAGGAGGATGAGGGGGAGGTGGAGGATGGGGAGGGGGAGGAGGAGATGGAGGAGGGGCAGATGGAGGAGGAGGAGAAGAAGGAGGACGAGGACCAGTGTAAACCCAAGAATCATCAACGATGTTGGGATGAACCCTCCCCCCAAGCTCCCTCTTCATAGGCCCCTAGAACGGTTCATTTCCATTGAGGGCACTGTCCCGTTAGAAACCAACCTCTTGAAGCGGAATGGCAACGCCACGGATGAATCTGACTGTTGCGTCTTGACGATCCTGAATCGTGCCATCACACCATTCCTGGGACTTCAACCCAGCGAATCAACGTTAACTGTTGTGACCGCATAATCCGGAATCCTTCCAAAACGTCATTTCTAATATGTTGATGATGAGAATCCGTCAAAACTCTTGCAAAGGTTGTGAACGAAGGTGCGCAGCGCTAAGGCGAGAGCCACATTTTGAAAACGATCCGCCCTCAATATGTGAAACTCTTGCAAGTATTTGAAACGAATGTGCGCGGCGCTGAGGCGAGAACCACATTTTGAAAAGGAACCGCCCTCAATCCGTGAAACCCTTGCATCTGTGTAAAGCGAATGTGCGCCGCGCTACGGCGAGAGCCACATTTTGAGAACGACCCGCCCTGAATATGTGAAGCTCTTGCGAATATTTAAAACGAATGTGCGCCGCGCTGCGGCGAGAGCCACATTTTGAAAACCACCCATCCTCCATCTTTGAAACACTTGTCAATTTTTTGGCTTCAGAGTCATAAGTGGAGAGGAAGTCTCAGGCAAAACGCCCAGACCACCCTGAAAGCTGGCCTCGGGGTGCGACAGGGAGAAGTTATGTATAAGGACAAGGAATGGAGATGGAGGAGGAGGAGGAGGAGGAGGAGGAGGAGGAGGAGGAGGAGGAGGACGGGGAGGAGGAGGAGGAGGAGGAGGAGGAGGAGGAGGAGGAGGAGGAGGAGAGAGGAGGGGGAGGAGGGGGAGGAGGAGGAGGAGGGAGGAGGAGGAGGAGAGGAGGAGGAGGAGGAGGAGGGAGGAGGAGGAGGAGGAGGAGGAGAAGGAGGAGGAGGGGGAGGAGGAGGACGGGTCGCCTAAGCCCTTCGGATAAACCCTCCTTGCATGGGAGCCCCATGGAGCTGTGCATCGATGGCGCCGCCACGCAAGGGGGGGGCGCTCGCGGCGGGGCCTGGGACAGGCACGGCCACCCCGGCGCCGAGCCCGCACGCGCGGGGACCCCTCTGGGGTGCGCTCACGGCGGACGTCTTGGCTGCACGGTTTCCCCCGGGGCCGTAGGCGACCCGAGGAGGAGGAGGAGGAGGAGGAGGAGGAGGAGGAGGAGGAGGAGGAGGAGGAGGAGAGGAGGAGGAGGAGGAGGAGGAGGAGGAGGAGGAGGAGGAGGAGGAGGAGGAGGAGGAGGAGGAGGAGGAGGAGGAGGAGGAGGAGGAGGAGGAGGAGGAGGGGAGGAAGGAGGAGGAGGAGGAGGAGGAAGGGAGGGAGGAGGAGGAGGAGGAGGAGGAGGAGGAGGAGGAGGAGGAGGAGGAGGAGGAGAGGGTTTGGCCTGAGCCCGCGCGCGCAGGACATATCCGAGACAGTACTCTGTCACATTTACAGGCCAGACCCCAGGCGTGCTCCACAGAGCCGCGATAACAATTTCTTCTTTTCTTGCTCCACGCGAGCCCGCGAGGCATCGCAGAGAGCGAGACCAGCGTCATCAAGCACGGCTACTTGTGGCGTTAGACAGTGCGTACAGGAGGCTGGGAGAGCACCACTCAGCGCAGCAAGGCATCACCGAGATGGCGACGTGGCAGTGCCAGAACTGCAAGAGAGCCGTGAAGATGCATCACCATCGGTGCCTGTGTGGCCAGCATTGGAATGCTGCAACGCTGCGCTCGAGGCCAAGGAGCGCCAGCCAGAACCGAGAGAAGCAGCAGCAGGAGGCCAACATCCGCAACTACGTGCAGAAGCTGCCGCCCATGCCGCATCGGGCAGCGAAGTCGCACAGTGCGTTTCGGCCAGCACCGCAGAGAACGAACGAAGTGGCTTCGTACAAGGCCGACATCGAGAAGCAGATGAAGGATATCGCCAGCATGGCGATTCTGGCCCGCAGGGCTGGAAGGAGGACGACGGGAGGCGCCACGACATGGAGCTGATGGTGCTGAAGATCTGCGTCGCGAGCCTCCTGTCGGTGCGCAAGCAGAAGGACGAGATAAAGTTCAAGCAGGACAAAGCGAAGGACCGCTTGGCCGCCACGCAGGCGAGGGCCAAGGACCTGCGCGAGCAGGAAAGGGAGATAGAGCTGGAGTTGGCGCAGCTGGAGAGTTGCATGAACGAGCTGATGGAGATGCCAGAGGAAGAGGACGAGCTGATGCCAGGAGGCGGAGGAGAGCCTTCGGCGTCGGGCTTCGGAGCGGCGCCCCCAGGAGCAGCAGGGTACGCATCAGCTGGGCTCAATGGGCCCTTGGGGCCGCCGCCGCACTACATGTGGGGTGCACAAGGCTCGATGCACCAGCAGATGCCTCACACATTCATGGGGCCATCGCCGCAGCAGCAGTGGATGACTCAGCAGGCAGCGGCGGCGGCGGCCCAGGGGCCCATGGCGGGCACGGCCAGTGCGGGGCCTTCTGCTGGCACCATGGGGCCCTCCGCGGCGGCAGCGGCCCACCCAGGGCCTGCGGCGGCAGCGCCCCCGCCTGGGGCAGCCGAGCCTGCGATGAGGGGCCCCGAGGTGCCAGGGCCACCGCCACCGATGCAGCCAGCACAGACGACACAGGATGCGGCAAAAGATCAACAGATGATGCAGATGGTGAACCTCATCACCGATATGAACCAGCGGCAGCAAAGGCAGGAGGGCATCGTGTCGTCCATGCTGAACTGGATTCATTATCAGGCTACGACGGGACCTACCATGCCAGCGGAGTCAGCGAGACCTACGGCAGCGGTGGGGTTTACAGCAGGGGCGGCTGGTGGGCCGCCGAGTGGCAAGGCAGCGGGTGCGGCGCCGTCGACTCCAACAGGCCACGGGACGACAAGAGGGGTTCCTTCGCCATCCCAGATGGGAGGCACGGCGACGCCCAAGGCTGGCACGCCACCACAGCCGACCCCTACCTCAGTACAGCCAGGACAAGGGACGCCGCCAGGATGGAGCCAGCCAGTTATCATCACATCGCCGACGGTGCCAGCCTCAGTGGAGCCAGCAGCTTGGGTGCCTACACAGCCTTTTCAGCCGCCGCCACCAGTGGCACCAGTACCGCCGATAACACCCACGGAACCAGTGCATGGAGGCATGACGCAGGAGGACCCGTACTTGGCGGCTGCAGCTCCAACAGAATCGCTGACGGCAGCGAAGCAAGAGATCAAGGAAGAGGACTTGAGCGCGAGTCAGATCGACAGGGAGGTCACGCGCATCGAGGCAGCCTGCGCGGGAGCGCAGGGAAACGGGGATTCAGCCCCCACAGCCAGTGCAGCGGACGGCTCGGACGGAGACATCCGCAGCCCAGCCCCGAAGATCGCCAAAAAGGGAGCAGCAGCGGGCGGGGCATAGCTGGACCTGCACGCCGAGAAGAGCAACACTCCCCTCATCAACGGCAGCGGGCTCATGCAGCTGGTGATCAGGTGAGTAGCAGAGTGAAGGCTTCGGGGCTTAGAAGAGTTCCTTTTGATTTTTCAGAACATCCTTTGACCAAGCCGGGTGAACATACCTGGCGGGAATCATCTCAGGTTTCAACCCAGGGCGAAAACACTTCGGGAACGCGTTCGATTTTAAGGTGTGGGGATTTTCTATCCAGGGCAAGTAGGGAACAATGCTTGCACAATAACATTCAATTAAATCGCAGGGCTGACCAGCTGATTGCCGACCAGACACTTCGCGATTTGGGGCAGCAGACATCGACATCAAGGGGGAATAGCTCTGACCCGTGTGGTGTGGCAGCTGAGAGGACGAGCTCTGAGCCTGGTGAGTGCAGGGATGTTGCGTTCCCCAGAAGTTCTAGCCTGTCGAATCCACCCCCATGTTTGGTTTGAGTCAGGAAGCTGGGCCCACGATTGTGCAGCTAGTACGCCAGGGGAGAGGGACCTTCCAGCATCTGAGCGTGCAAGAACTTCTGGACACGAACCTGCTCGAGCAGGAGGCTGAGACACTCTTGCTCAGCTACCCGTGGTGCGGCGACGTCGCCGACGCCACGAGCATCCACTTTTTCACGGACGGCTCGCACTATCCACAAGGGGAGGGGATGGGAGCATGGGCTGTGGTAGTGATATTGTATAAAGGGGATGCGTGCATGTTGGGAGGAGTTATGAGGGGAGGTTTGACTGAGTGCAATGCTATGGGTCTCACGCCAGCGTGTGCCACGAGCACAACTTTACAATGCCTGGCCGTGCTCCAAGCTTTGTTTTGGGTGCTCGCCGAGCGCCCGACTTGCCAGGTTTCAGTCGACAGCGACCCGATGGGGACGATACGGGCGGCAGAGGGCACGAGCCCCCCATCGTCGGAAAGAGATATAGCCCAGCTTGTGGGGGTTGTCTGGGAGCTCACGGCCCGAGAGGCCAAATTGCTTGAGCATCAGCCATGTGAAGGCCCACTGCGGCCATCCAGCCAATATGTTGGCCGACAACGTGGCTAAAGCTACGGCGAGAAAGCTCTTGGCCCCTCCCCCAGAAACCCCGAGAAGCTGGGTCCAGGCTGTTAACTTCAACAACGTGCGCCTGTGGGAATGGCTGCCTGGTGATCAGGACGGCCATGCCTACCCACAGGTCAACTTTCTGCACAATGAATGTGAGATGAAAGGCGAGATGCCCACGTGCGTCGCCCAGGTCCAAGAACCAGGAGCTGACTCTGCTCCGCCGACGAGAAATGTTGCGGTTGCTGTGGATCTCACGGTAGCCACGTTCAACACTCAGTCAATTCGGAACGTCTTTCGCCGTGGAGTGAAGGGGCGCAATAGAGCGCGAAGAGCAGCCGCGCTTCGGTCTCAGCTGACCCTGTCTGGAGTGCACATTGTGGGGATTCAAGAGGGCAGAAACGAGAAAAGTACTAAGCGAGCTGGCGACTGGTGTTGCATTTCAGCGGGCCACGAGAATTATGAACTAGGCGTGGAGCTCTGGCTGAACGTGAGCATTCCCTACGGAAGAGCTAGAGGCAAGCCTGTCTGTTTCTGCATGCAGCATGTGCGAGTGGTCTTTGCCGCGCCGCGACTCCTCATGGCAAGGATTGAAGCACCTGGTGTGAGCATGTACGTATTGGTGGCGCACGCGCCCCACTCAGCGAACACTCCAGCCACCAAAGCCGCTTTCTGGGCTAAAATGCGTGAGGTGTGTGAGAAATGGACGCCCAGCCTTTGTTTTGTGGATGGCAATTGCCATCTTTCAGGAGGCCCAGGGACCGAGGAGGCTGGGTGTAAAGGGACGAAAGGCACGTACTCGGCGGGGAGTTTCAAAATGCTGGAGTGGTTGGGGGACTTTAGGTTGAAAGCTGCTAACACGTTCCTCGGGGATGAGAACGACTACACGTTCCTGGACAATAAAACGAAGAGTAAGCATAGGATTGATTTCCTGGTGGTCAATAAGCAACTTTTTCAATCCATAGGGGAGGTTAGGGTACAGCACCACATCGACCTCATCAGAAAAAGTGAAGACCACTTCCCCGTGTTAGGCAGGTTGCGATGGCAGGTACAGACGTCTCGGGCCGCAGGCCACGGGGCCAACCTTGACTGCAACAAGATGCAGCAGGAGGCAGCGCGCAAGATTTTTTAAGAAAAGGTTGCTGCCATAGAGTTGCCATGTTGGCAATATGACATGAATGCTCAGCTGCAGGAAGCCAATCGACAAGTACTCGATGCAGCGAAGTTGGCCTTTGCGAAGCCGGCTGTCCGTCCACGCAAAGAGTACATTCAGGGGCCCACGTTCTGGTTGATCAGGATAAGGAGGCTCATCCAGAAAACGAGGCATGCTGTGAAGCACAAAGGGGGCTTTGAGAAGCATGTGGGCAGGTTGTTTTACGTGGCCCAGAGCATCAGAAAAGGTGATGTTTACACGGAGGGGGTTAGCGCGAAAAGCTTTGAGGGGGACATGTGGGGAGAGCTTGAAGCGATCTGGACGCGCCTGGCATTGCAGGCTGGCTTTTTTTCTTGGAAGCAAGTCTCAGCTGAAGAGTGGACTTTGACCTTGGCGTGGTTTTTAGCTGCGTCTCAGCAGCCGCTGCTAGATGCGCTTGATCGAGATTATTCGGCACACTTAGAGGACAATGCGCATCTGATCAACACAAGCATTGAGGGAAATTTGTCTCGGCGAGAATGGAAGATAGCTAGACGTCTGTTGCTCCATGGGGGTAAGAGGCACCGTCAGCCACTAGTGTTTCCCATGAGAAGCGACCCCGAAGGCAGACCACTCATCACACCACAAGATGATGCGAATGACCTTCAGCGGCACTTCGGGCACATCGAAAGGGCGATTGAAGCGTCGGAGTCTGATATTATTGCTAAGTACAACGATCGAGGCACGTTGCTGGAGGCTCGTGCTGAGAGGAAGCTTGATAATTTGATGTCTCGCGACAAGTTGAAGAGAGCCTTTAGCCAGCTGCCAACAGGCAAAGCCCCAGGACCCGATAAGGTGCCGAATGACCTCTTTAAAATCGACCCTGGTGGCATGGTCAGGGTGTATTTTCCTGTTGTTTTGAAGTGCGGGGTCTCTGGTCGGGAACCCTTGGAGATGAAAAGGGGGGAGGTCGTTTCCTTTTTAAAAGGGAAAGGAGAGATGGAGAAGGCTGTTGCCCAGCGTAGCATTCTGCTTGCCAATGCGCTGGCGAAGGTTCATCATAAATTCTTGAGGGGGCGTGTGCGGGGGGTGTTGCTGAAATGCATGCACGCTACTCAGCGTGGGGGCTTGCAGGGCAAGAGCACAGATATGGCGAGCCACTTTGTGCGCACTCGTTTTCGTGTGCAGAAGTTGATGAAGGTGTCCACCATTGGCATGTTTTTAGATCTTACCGCCGCTTTTTACTCGGTGGTGAAGCAGTTTATTTTGAGGCTCCCAGGGGAGGAGGAGGATCTGAAAGCTGCCCTGGATACTGTTCAAATCCCTGAGGCCCTTTTCTCCGCGACCATGGCCCTTGAGGGCCAACCTATTCTTGAAAATATGGTTGAAGATCAGCACCGTCTTGAATTGGTGCGCGATACGAAGGCCGGGGCTTTTTGGAAGGTCAGACATGCAACATCATATGTGCGCCCGACTCTGGGCACGCGCCCAGGCGCGGTGTTTGCCACCGACGACATTAACGTCGCATTTACTCCAATCATCCTTCTGATAGAAGAAGGAACGCAGCAGTTGGAGCTTGATTGGAAGCCGCCTGAAGTTGAGAAACGATTCTCTGATGAGTCCCACTGGCAGGAGGGCCATAACTCGGTTGCGTTTGTTGACGACCTCACACTAGTGGGGGCGATCAAGAAGGCGGAAGATGTGCACATGAAAGCTGCCCTCTTAGTTGACTTAGTTTTCGAAGCAGTTTCGAGGTTCGGACTTCAGCTGAACGCGAGTAAAACGTTTCTTACGTTGGCCCTTGTGGGCCCAGGCTCCCAGCTTGCTAAACGGAAGGTCGCCATGGAGGGAGGAGGAGACTTTGTGCAGTCCCCTAAGCATGCCATCAAGGTTGCCATTGTCAAGCAGATGAAGGGGCTGGGGACGATGATCATGGAAGATGGGGGGATGGGGGCTGAGGTCCAGCTCAGGACGGGAGTGCTTCGCAAGGAACTAAGACCCATCCAAGTGGCCTTGGGACAAAGAAAAGTGTTGTCTGTGTCCACTCGGGTCAAGTACGCGGATGCCTTCGCGGTGTCCAAACTTTGGTTTAATTCTGCGATTTGGGACCCCATGGGGGCTCGGCTTCATGCTAGGCTTGCTGCGGCTCAGGCTGCCGCGTACAGAGCTGCTTTGGGGATGCCGTTGAGAGGAAATGATGAAGACCACCAATCCCACGCCAGCGTTCTGGCCAAAGTTGGACGGCTTGGTCACAGAGCCATCCTTAGGGTGGCCAGGCTGCGTTATTTGGCGCGCCTCCTGTCCTGTGCGCCGAGTGGGCTGCTGGTTGCCTTGGACACTCTTTGGGAGGATGAGAAGGGATGGACGGCTGAGCTGAAAACCGATTTCGACTGGTTAAACTCTCGCCTGGACAAAAAGAGAATTCCTGGACATGGGGGGGGCCATGGACTGGATTCGCGCGGCTCGGAGCTGCCGCAAACCCTTTTTTCTGCTGGAGTGCGTGAAGCTGCTGAGAGAGAGCTGCACGTGCAGCTTGAAAAGCAGAAGAATATTGAATTCGGCAAGCGTCTTGAGGGTTTCGGTGTTCAACCCCTGGAAGAAACGGCAGAAGGCATAGAGGAAGCTGGAGGAGGCAACACTGCTGCCCCGTGGTTCCTCTGCTACGAGTGCGGCTACCTTGCCAAAACTTCCAAAGGCCTTGCTATCCATAAGGGGAAGTTCCATAAAAAACGCGGAGGATCCCAATGCGTGGGCTTGTGGCACAGTGTGCCAGATCTGTTGTTACCAGTTTCATAGCAATGGTCGGTTGGTTAAACATCTGAAGAGACAACCTGTGTGTGCCAAGACTTGGCATGGGCTGGGTAGGCCCGTCTCGAGTGCTGAAGTGGAGTCATGGAGACTCGACAGTTTGGCCAGCCAGAGTAAAAATCGGAAAGCTGGCAAACATGAGGATGTTGTCGAAAAGGCCGCCCACCCAGTTTACGGACCGCCGCTCGCGCTGAAAATTGCTGTTGACGAATCTCCCACGGTTGACGCTCCTGTGTGTTTGCTCGCCAGGCCCGCTGTGCAAGCGCCCGTTGGAAGACCCTCCAACGCCATGCTTCCGCCCTTTTTTCTCATTGTCAGCTCAGGAGAGAGGAAGGAGGAGGATTTTCAATACCATATCGAGGCCAAGAGCTCGACATTGAGTGTGCATGTTCAGTTCATCCATGTGTCTCACGTGGAGTGGCTTGAGCAAGATGTAAAGAAGTGGACGGATCTGATGGGGGAAGGAAAATTGTGTGGAGGGTTTTTTGCTGTGCCTGGTCTTAGAGGGACCCTTGGTGCCCGTGTGAAACCTCCGAGGAATCGTGAGTGCGCCTGGGGCCGACCCAATTTGAACGCCAGAGAGCGAAGTTGCGTCAAGGCTGAGAACAAATACTTGAGAGACTGTCTCGAGCTCGCTTGTGCGGCCGCCTTGCACAAGGTTCCGTGGACTTCGATTGTACAGCGCGAAGTTGGACATGGCTGTAAAATTCAGGATGTGCCCGAGGTTGCTCTGGCGGGAAAAAAGAAAGTGATGGCCTCGCACGTTCTTGATAGTTGCACGTTTGGACAGCACACTAGATGGGAACCGATTACCGCGTGGAATGTGTCCTTAGACACCCTCGAAGGGGAGCTGAGGGAGAAAGGCTGGGGAGTCTGCAGGGAAGCGCACTCCCACATGGGACTTGACGGGAGAGTGCCCAACTGGCAGAGTGAGTTGCATTCGGGGTTCTATGATGTGCTTGCGTCCGCTTTCACACATGAGTGGAGGAAAGGGTTGCTGTGCAGTGATGAGGGTGAAGTGGTGAATGTGCTCGGGGGTGGATTCGAGTTCTGGAAGCCCTTGGACCCGTTCCCTGCATTGTAACGGCCCCCGCTCTCTTTTTTGCTGTTGGCCTCCGTGTGGACTTGACCCCTGATGTCTAACTGCACGTGCCCTGCAGCCCTGCTCCGTAGGAGCGCTCTGCCCATTTTCCCTTGCCCTGCTCCCCACACCTAGGAGAGGCTTCGACTCGAACCGGCCTTTAGTTCCGACCGACCGACCGAGGAGGAGGAGGAGGAGGAGGAGGAGGAGGAGGAGGAGGAGGAGGAGGAGGAGAGAGGAGGAGGAGGAGGAGGAGGGAGGAGGAGGAGGAGGAGGAGGGAGGAGGAGAAGGAGGAGAAGGGGAGACGAGGACGGGTCGCCCAAGCCCTTCAAAGAAACCCTCCACTCTGGGGTGCGTTCACGGCGGACGTCTTGGAGGCGCGCACAAGGGGGTAGGGGGAGGGGGGAAGGCTTCTTAGAAGGAGGTTGCTTCTTAGAGGGCGCGGGCCTTACATCTATAGAGAAGGCCCGCGCCTTCTAAGGAGCAGGGGTGCTTCTAAGAAGCCTTCCCTCCTCCCCTCTACCTCCCCACTCTGCGCGTGGCCGACCCTCTGGGGTGCGCTCACGGCGGACGATCTGGAGGCGCACACGACGACTGCGCACTCCACGCCGGCCGATGTGGAGGCGGGCCGCGCGACCCACCAGGAACGGCGCGCCGACGGCCACGCGAACGCGCTGGCCAAACGAGCCGCCAGCCTCCATCCCCCTGGCACCGAGGGCGAAGAGCTCTGGAAGGGCCACGCGGCAGGGCCGGGGCCTGCGGCCCGCGGCCCGAGAGTCTCGAGGCGGCGGACGCCACGGCCGAGGCAGAGGTCGCCTTCGACGCGGCGCACCGGCGCGGAGCCCCCGCGCTGCCGAGGAGGAGCCCCAGAGCGCCCACCCGGACACGGCGGGGCCGCCGCTCCTAAGACGAAGCAAGGACGAGGACCACTTCGGAGGAGGATCAATGTCGAGAATCTCCTAGATCCGGCCGGCGGCTCGTGACGAGATGTATCGGGCGCCGCAGCCTTCTCTCCGAGCGTTCCCCAGAGCGCTCTGAGAGCACTCCGGAACGCTCTTTATCCTCGTCCTAGCCCCGCCCGAGCTCAACCTCTACCACAGCAGGGGCGAGCTGCAAGATCGGGCAGCGCGTAGCAACAGACACGCCTTGCTCCGCTGCGGCCTGGTGCAGCGGCCAGGAACCGGGCGCATTCTTCTGCATGGGCTGCGGGGGCGTCTGGACGGGCAGAACGCCGGGCAAGCTCCTGCAGGCGCTCTGCGAGAGGCTCAAATGCCATGCTGGTCGCAAGCAGCTGCGCCTCACCATACAGGACAGGTGGCCGCGCTACCGGCCCGCCCGCCAGCATGAGACGCTGGAGGGGCGGAGGACATTCAGCGCCGAGGAGATGGGACTTCTGGAGAGCGCCCTCGGTGGCACGCCCATCGCGCGCGCCCGCGCGGCAACTGCGGCTCCAGTGGGGCGCGCCGCGACCGAGCCGCTGCTGGGGGTCGCTGCGTGGCGGCATCCCCTCGCGGCCTTCGGCCTGCACACGGCGGGCCTCGAAGGCGTGCGGAGACGGGGCTGATAAGCAATCAAGTGCCTCTGGTTCTGTATGGCAGGGGACCTAAGTCAGGAGGGCCAAAAACGTTGGGGATAGGCCTATTGTTGCAGATGCCTCAGACGAAACCACCCACACGTATAGGGCCAGCCCTAAAAACCGAGGACCTAAGTGAGGCAGCGAACTCATCGTGTTAAAAGGGTCAGGGGCTGTATTATGCTTGATGGGGTGCCGGCGGGAAGCCTTGCCCCCGGGCTCAGCGGACGAGGAGTTTGGGTCCGACGTGTAGGTGGAGTTACCTGGTCTCGGGCACGTCCTGTGGCTGCCCCAATGCGGGGCCGCACCACTACCATTTACTTCCGCTCCTCCCCTTCTCTCCCCCCTCTCCTGCCTCCTCGTGCTCGTCCTCGTCGTCGTCCTCCTGCTCCTCCTCGCTCCATCCGTCCTCCTCCCTCCCCCTCCTCCTATCCTCCTCCACTCATCCTCTGCCCCCTCCTCCCCTACTCCTCCTTCTCCTTCCCCCTTCCCCATCCTTCTCCTACCCCGCCTACGCGCGCGACGACGACGACGACGACGACGGCAAAGACGACGACGGCAACGACGACGACCACGATGACGTCGGCGGCGGCGGCGGCGGCGGCGGCGACGGCAAAGGCAAAGGCGGCGTTGGCCACGACGACGACGACGACGAAGACGACGAAGACGACGACGACGACGACGGCGACGGCGACGACGATGACGACGACGACAACGACCCAATTCCCGCCTCGGCCACGGCAGCCGCCGAAAGAGAGTAGCGCCAGCCTGGGCCTGGTCAACTAACCTCGAGCCAACTGGGCTCGGCTGCGGAAAGCCGTCGCCACCGTCGTCTCCGGTCGACCGGGTCGGGGGGCGGAACGAAGGAGTTCACGCCGGCGACGAGACGAAACGGGTCTCACGCCGTGGCTTACGCAGGCCGCCAGCGCGGAACGCTACATTGGAGACGAGGGCGCTTACGCGCGACCTTACACGGACAGCTTACGCGCCAGTGTCGGCGCAGACGCCCCCGCATTTTTGCGTCGCCCCCGTGGTGGACGCGTGAGGGCGGATTGCGGACTGCAAAACCGGGCGAAGGGGGAGGGTGGAAGAAAGGGTCACGAGGAGGAGGAACATGAAGAGGAGGAGGAGGAGGATGAGGAGGAGGATGAGGAGGGGGAGGAGGAGAAGGAGGAGGAGGAGGAGGAGGAAGAGGAGGACGGGGAGGAGGTGAAGGAAAGGGCCAGTGAAATCTCAAGACTCATCAACGGTGTTGGAATAAACCCTCCCTACAAGCTCCCCCTTTCATAAGCCCCATACAAAAATCCATGCCCACTGCAGAAAGTGCCGCATTGGGAAACAGCCGTTTGAAGATCCTGACGTATGCGAAGACACCGTTCCCTGAACTCCAGGGACACGAATCAACCTGTCTGTTGAAACTTGACGCCCTGAATCATGCCAAAACATGACTTCTGGGACTCCACACCGCCAATCAACGTAACTGTTGCGCCCAGGCAATCCTGAGCCGCTCCAAAGAATTATCTCTGATACGAGAACCATAAGCATCCGTGAAGCTCTTGCGACTTGATTACACGAATGTGCGCGGCGGTAAGGCGAGAAAGACATGTTGAAAACGAGCCGCCCTCAAACCGTGAAGCTCTTTCACATGTTAATACGCTTATGCGCGGCGCTGAGGCGAGAACCACATTTTGAAAACGAGCTGCCCTCGATCAGCGAGGTTCTTGCAACAGTTCAATGCAAACGCGTACGGCGCTAAGGCGAGAACAACATTTTGAACACGAGCCGCTGAGCCGCCCTCAATCCGTGAAGCTCTTTCAAGTGTTTGGAACAAATGGGTGCGGTGGCACGACGAGAACCACATGTTGAAAACGACCCGCTCTCAACCCGTGAAGCTCTTGTAACGGTTTGAAATGAATGTGCAAGGCGCTGAGGTGAGAATGGCATTCTGGAAGCGGCCCGCCCTCCATCTTTTAAAACTTGGGCGCCCGAGTTATCCGGGGTAACTCGGGTCCGGGGTAACTCGGGTTTGGATTCCCGAAAAAGAAACCCGAGTTACCCCTGACCCGAGTTACCCCTGATGATTCGGGGCTCTGGACGCCCGAGTTATCCGGGGTAACTCGGGTCCGGGGTAACTCGGGTTGTATTCCCGAAAAAGAAACCCGAGAGTTACCACTGACCCGAGTTACCCCTGATGATTCGGGGCTCTGGACGCCCGAGTTATCCGGGGTAACTCGGGTCCGGGGTAACTCGGGTTTGGATTCCCGAAAAACGAACCCGAGTTATCCCTGACCCGAGTTACCCCTGATGATTCGGGGCTCTGAAAAACTGCTGCCGGGTGTAGCCTCAGGGTGCCAAGTGGTAATAAAGTCTGACGCAACACGCCCGGCCTGCCCTTCCGACAGGCCTGGGGGGCGCGACGTGGAGGAGGAAGTAATCTACAAGGACGAGGGACGGAAGCGGATTGGGAGAAGGGGGAGGAGTGGGAGGAGGCGGATAAGGGGGGAGAGGGGGGAGAAGGGGAACACAGCGGGGAGGGGAGAGAGAGAGGCGGGGGAGAGGAAGGGGGAGGAGGGAAAGGAAGGGGGACATTGCGAGGAGGGGAGAGGGGCGGGGGAGGAGGGGGACGCGGAGCAACACCGGGCGGTCAATTAGAGGAGGAGGAGAAGGACGAGAACGATGTTGGAACAAACCCTCCCTCCAAGATCCTCTTCATGGGTCCCTGCCAGAACTCATGTTCACGGAAGAAACTGCCCAGTTGGGAGACAACCGTTTGAAGATCCTGAAGCGTGCCGAGACGCCACGAATCAAGCTGTCTGCTGAATCTTGACGATGCTGGATCATGCGAGAACGCCGTTCTTGGGACTTCGATGCCACGGATCAGCGTAGCTGTTGCGCCCTACCAATCCTGAGTCGTTCCAAAACACCATGTTTGGTATGTTAGCCATGAGATTATGTGAAACTCCTGCGAATTTGTAAAACGAGCGTGCGCGGCGCTGGGGCAAGGGCCACATTTGGACAAGAAACCTCCCTCACGCCGCGAAGCTCCTGCAATTTCTTGAAAAAGAATGCGCGCGGCGCAACAGCGAGAACTGCATTCGAAAAACAAACCGCCTCCAATCCGCGAAACT
Source organism: Prorocentrum cordatum (assembly GCA_963575745.1). NCBI lineage: Eukaryota > Dinophyceae > Prorocentrales > Prorocentraceae > Prorocentrum > Prorocentrum cordatum. The sequence goes on along the minus strand of CAUYUJ010019895.1, from coordinate 28,303 downwards.
CTCCCAAATTAGAAAACGGATGTCCGCGGCGGGAAGGCGACGATCACATTTTGAAAGCGAGACCCCCTCAATCCGTAAAACTCTTGCAGATGTTGGAAGCGGATGTGCGCGGCGCTAAGGCGAGAACCACATGTTAAGAACCTCTTGTCCTCAATCCGTGAAGTACTTGCAAATGTCTGAACCGAATATGCGCGGCGCTCAGGGGACAACCACATTTTGAAAACGACCCGCCCTCCATCCGTGATGTTGTTGTGACTTCTAAGCTTCAGGATCATATGGGGCGAAGAAATCTCAGGCGAAACGCCCGGTCCGCCCTTCCGACTGGCTTCGGGGTTCGACAAGGAGAAAAGTTTTCATACGAAATAGGAATGGGGGAGGCGGAGGAGGAGAGCCAGCATCACCAGGCGGGGATCAGGAGGGGCAGCAGGAGCAGCACCAGCAGCATGCACATCATCTGCGGCAGCCGCCGCCGGGCCAACAGGCGGCATCAGCACCGGTGCCGCCAGCACGAACGGCGAGCCGCAGGATGGATAGCAGCACGAGCAGGAATAGCATGACGAGAAGGGTGCGGAGGACGGGGGGTAGAAGGAGGGAAAGGGGGGAGGGAGTAGGGTTAGGTCGGGCATGTCCTCCTACAGGCGGACTGTGGATGACAAGTAAAGAATGGTCAAATACACATTCAGTCACAGCAAAAGAACTCAAAACATCGTCCCTCCCCAGACTATTGTATGACCATGTTTGGATCATTATCCGGTTGAGGGACACGCCCGGACTCGAGAGGAGGGGGCGAGGCGGCGTGGCAGCAGCAGCAGCAACAGGAGCGGGAGGGCGGGGTGCACGGGGGATGAAGAAGAGCAGCGGCAACACCAGCGGGGCGCGGAGGCGCCGCGCGAGGAGACCCGAGACGTGATCAGGGAAGCGGGAGGGGTGCAGAAGACCGAGAAGGGAGGAGGGATGTGGGGGGAGAGGCGGAGGAGGTGGGAGAAGGAGGGAGAGAGAGAGAGAGAGAGAGAGAAAAAAAAAAAACAGAAAGAGAGAGAGAGAGAGAGAGAGACAGAGAGAAAACAACAACAAGAGAGTGAGCAACCAATTAGAGGGGGGAGGATAAGGAGGAGCAGGAGGAGGAGGAGGAGGAGAAAGAGGATGACAAGGAGGAGGAGGGGAGGAGGAGGAGGGGGAGGAGGAGGAGGAGGAGGAGGAGGAGGGGGAAGAGAAGCAGTTCAAGAGGAAGGAGGAGACGGCATTGACGGAAGGCCAGAAGGGGGGAGGAGAGACCAAGGCGGGGGGGGAAGGAGGTGAAGGAGCAGGAGAAGAAGAAGGAGGAGGAGGAGGAGGAGAAGAAGAAGGAGGAGGAGGAGGAGGAGGAGCAAGAGAAGGAGGAGGAGAGACCAGGGCGGAGCGGGAGGAGGAGGAGGAACGAGGGGGCATGGAGCCCTCGCCGCCCAAAGGAGCCTCCTCGACCACCGCCCGCTCTTCTGGGCCGAGCGGTAGCATGTCCTGCGGTCGCTTACCCCTCTTCGTTTACCCGCGTCGTCGTCGCCGTCGTCGTCGTCGTCGTCGTCGTCGTCGACGCCATCGTGGTTGTCCTCGGCGTCGCCCCCGTTGTCATCGTCGTCGTCGTCGCCGACGCCTTCGTCGTCGCAGCCTCCCCCCCTATCTCTTGCCCTCCTCCTCTCTTCTGCCCGTGTGTTCCTTCTCCTGCTGCTCTCCCCTCCCCCAGAGAGCCTCACAAGAGCGCGACAGGGCCTCGACGTCTTACAGACGGTCCTGAAAAAGGCCCCAGCAACACCAAAAGTGCCAACTCTGGGCCCAAACCCACTCCTCCTCCGCAGGGCGACAGGGAAATAATCTGCCCCAAGGCCCATTGAACACTTAGCCCACGATCCACCCGGGGAGTTTCCATGTCACACTCCAACATCTATAACAGGCCGAAAAACGAAGAAAAACGAGAGAGAGAGAGAGAGAGAGAACGCATTGTTGCATTCGCGGCCAACGGGCGCTAGGGGGTGGAGGGGGGGTGACGGGAGGGGGCATAACGTAGCGCCCACCCTCAAAACCGTGGTGCCGAACGCACTGCGACAGTGCCAGGGACGCGCTGAGTGGGGAGCGTTGCGCTCTCTGGCCCAGATAGTTAAAAGACACTCAAACAATGAGAGGGAGACCCAGACCCCCGACGTCGCATTTTGTTCACAACGTCGCCCTCCCAAAACTGGCGAGAAACCTCTCGCCGTGTTTTGGTCATGACCCGAGGGGGTCTGGGGAGACGGGGAGAAAGAGAGAGAGAGAGAGGGAGGAACGAGAAGCGAGATGCTTCACGCGGCCGACCAGCGGCTGACACGAGAGACGCGAGATCGGGGATCTTCTGACCCGGGTCAATCCAGACCCGGGCCAGTCACGCCTTGCAGAACCAGGCAAAATCTGCAATATCCTGCACCCAAACTCGGGTCAACGCAAAGGATCTTGCAAAATCCAGCAGGATCCTGCGGCCAAGCCCGGGTCAATGCGACCATGGCCCTGCCGGATCCTGCGAGATCGGGCGCCCTGGCTGACCCCCGCTTGCGTTGACCCCCGTCTCAAGGCTCCCGACGAGAGCTGCACCAGGCGCAGCCGGGGCACGCGGGAAGAAGGGCCAGCGAGCGGTCCGCAGGCCGCCGGCACGCTGCTCGGGCCGGCTCCGCGTGGCACGGGGCGTGGGCGTCCGAGCGCACCGCGCGACCAGGCGAAACATGAACACCCAACATGTATATATATATATATATATATATATATATATATATATATATGTATGCCTGTATGTATGTATATATGTATGTATGTATGTATGTATGTATGTATGTATGTATGTATGTATGTATGCATGCATGCATGCATGCATGTAAATATATGTATATATATAGCTAAAAATAATATGCATATACATACATAGATGTAGACCACCATATATATATACAGCGTGGTGGGGACCAGCGGTTTAAACCTCACGCAGAAGAAAGGACGCTAAGACGATACGACGACATAAGACGATAATGCGATGAGACAATACAAAGGTAGCATACGATAAGGCGATAAGACGATCATACGACATAGGGACTCACCAGACGATAAGACGATAAGACGATATAGGGCCACATCAGACGATACTACGTTGCGATGGTAAGATCATATTATCGCATTAGCGTATGATGACGACGACAATGACGGCAGCGAGGATGTCTCAGGCGAGAATGGCCTAGCCGCCTCAGCTCAGGGCGCGTCGGAACCCAGAGTTGCGAGGCTGTCGCAGGTGAAAGCGGCCGGACCACCAGGGGGAAGGGCATCTCCGAATCCGGAGTTGCGAGGATGTTTCAGGCGAAGGTGGCCAGATCACCTCAAATCAACGCATATCGTATCCCAGAATGCCGAAGATGTCTCACGCGAAATTGGCGATAACTTTTTAAGAAATGCAGATTGGAAACCGCAGTGGTAAGGATGTCCGAGGCGAGACTGCCCAGATCATCACAAGTTGTGGCATATGGGAGCCCAGGCATCGAGGATGTCTCACGCGAGACGGGCTTCATCCTCCTCCTCCTTCCTCTTCCCGTATTCCTCCTCCTCCTCCTCCTCATCATCCTCACATCTCCTCCGCCCTCCCCTGGCGTCTGAGTCAGTCCCCCTGCCTCCTCGCCATCTTCCTCCTCCTCCTCCTCCTCTTTTGAACCGCTACTCCCCTTGTCCAAGAGCTCTGGAAGTTTTGCGAAGGGCTCAAAAACTTCAACCGAAACTCGGCGCAACTGAAAACGGATGTTTCAGTCGGAGCCCGCAAGGGTACAGCAAGCAGGGCCATCTGTCAGGAGTGCCGATATACTCACTCCCGCCCCAGACCCTACCCCCACGCACCCCTGCCTCTGCAGGGATGGCACTGCGAGGGCAGCCCCCAGCACCCCTCTAGGCACTAGGGGGCTGCTCGGCCACGGCTGAGCCTACCTCGAAGTCCAACACCTATCGTGAGCTAAAAAAGTTCTTAATCGAGAGCTGTTGCTTGCTACTCCTGCTCCCGACCCTCACTCTACCGGACGGCTCTACCCTATCTCCTTCCTCACTCGAGTCGTTAATCACGATAGTCTCAACTACTCTAGAACTCACTGCCTCACTTTCTTTGCTCGGCTCGATCCTGCGCCCTTCGCGAACGCAATCCTCTGAACCTCCTTGGCTGCCTTGGAGCGCGAACCCGTATCGTCCTCCAGCGAGATCCCGATCGCCACCAAGCAACCGTTGTTGCGGATCAAGTTGAAGGCCATCCTCAGGGCGATGTGGTTGGGATGGTTCAGCGCAAAGATCCATTTGGTGAGCTCGTGTCCTGCACCGTCCTCGGTCTTGATGAAGAAGCACCGCGTGGCCTTCATCTTGAACTCCTTCTCGCTGGCCACGGCTCCTTGATCGAGAAGCAGCTTGATAGCCTTCTGCGTGTCTTGAGGCTCTGGACCCTGAGCCACGGCTTCGAGGATCTTGTCTTTGTTGGCCGTCATCGCCTCTGCCAGCCGAAAGAGAACCATTTTCATGAACGCATTGGGTTTCTTGCCCAACGGGTGGCCCTTGTAGTCGTCGCCCTTGTCCTTCCGCTCCTTCTTGCCCGTCTCGTTGTAGATGTCCGCCCCGTTCAGGAGGGCCTGGTTCAGCTGCAGCTCGGACTTCATCGCCATCGCGAAGTTGTCGTCCCTCGAGGAGCTGCACAACGTGTCTTCGTGTTGGAGGACCAGCCGAGCGAGAGCTTTCCCGAGCTTCGCCGCCTGGATGTCCCCTTCCTCGTCCTCGGCCTTGGCCTTGCCGTCCTCGGCGGGGCGCTTCCTGCGTACTGCCTCGTCCAGCGGAGCGAACATGGTCTCTGAGAGGTGGCGGTGGCACTGGAGGGGCGGCCTCAGGAAGGTCACTCTCGATATTCTGCGCTGACTGAGCCACCGCAGCTGCAGGAACGAGTTTAGTGCAACGTTTCCATTGGAGATGTTTAAGAAGACCGTCTTTGCGTGCGAAGACTCGATGGCAATGGGGGCATTCTTTCCGCTGCAACAGATCTTCAGGAATGCCTACCCTATTGGCTACGATTCCGTGAACTGCAAACCTGTGTCCGTCTAAACCTTTGGGGCCTCGAAATCGCCGACCACATTCTGGGCATTCGACCTCGGGAACGGGTTCGTCTCCTCCTCCCTCCTGTCGTCCATCAAATACCGATGAGTAACTCAAAACCCTCTTCAAATCTGCAATGGGTATCTCCGCAAACCATTGGATCCAATTTCTGCTCAAGTCTGGGGCCCCTTGCGGGGCCTGAAGTCGGCACTCTTGGGTAACTTTTCCATGGGCCGCTCGAAGGTCCCGTACGAACAGGTCTAGTCTACCACTTCGATCGCATCGTCGAGGGTTCTCGAATGACAGCCGACCAAAGATAACACTGCGTACTGCCCGACTCGGATCATACTCAGGCTTATCAGGAGACAGACCAGGAAGAACTACTTTTTGCCACCAACGTAGCCGACGGTAAAGCAGCGTCGACTCAATCGTAAAGACCTTTGCCTTCCGACGAATCGCCTCATTGGGAATCCGCGTCAGGTGCGCGGGGGAACGCAGCAGGTGGCGGAGCTTGCGATTCTGCCACTGTTCCAGCCGTCTCATGTTCGTCTTCGTTAAGATCGCCACCTCTAACGCATACAAGGCAATGCTCTTAACTAAGGACTGCCAAAGACGAATACGAACTTGAGGGCTGAGGACACTCTTGAAAACTTTGACGGACAATCTGCCATGCACTATGTTGGCTCCCTTGAGCCGCGAGTTGATCTCCTCCGTCCAAGTTCCGTCCTCACGTATCTTGACCCCTAGGTACTTGACGGAGGCCGCTGTTTTAGGGATGAACACGTTGTTATCTTTGTCATGCAGTTTGATGCCTGTTGTTTGTTGGACGACCTGTTTCCGACATTTCCTGCAACCGGAGCCCGTGACCGACACGATCAGTTCCGTCTTGGGAATGTTCATCCTCATGCCCCTATCCGTGATAGCATACTGAATGAAACCCAGGAAATCCGAGATCTTCTTGAAATCGAGGGTAATGACGAAACCGATTAAGTCATCAACAAACTTTACCTGTGAAACGTCGGCAATGTCGATCGAGGAATCGAGGGGGTCGGAACTCCGATATCTCTGGAACTGGGGATCAGAGACCACCTGAACACCTACGAACTCCTCGGCCTCCACATCCTGGGCGATGCCTGCGGTGACCGCGTCATACAGTGCAATAAAAAGAGCAGGCCCCTCGACGCTGCCCTGGCGGACGCCCTTGCTAATTAGTAGCTTGCGTGCTGGGCGATTGGTAGCAGGATCGCGCACAACATAGCAGGTGCCACTGTGAACTCCCTCAATCGTGAGACGAACTCCTGAGTCCAGCGCCAGCTGCTGAAGGGCCTCCCAGATCTGGTGTCTCGGGAGGAGGTCAAACGCCTTCTCAAGATCCACTAGCACGGCCGCCATGAAATTAGCTTCCTTCTTACTTCTCTTAGCACTAGATCGAAAACGTCTGATGATTTCGTCCACTATGGCGATCGCGTCCCTGGTAGACCGACCTGGAAGAGCTCCAAATTGGGTATCCGACATTTTCCCCGCGAGCTTCCTGAGGGGTCCCATACAGGTGGCGTTGACGAAGCCCTTCCCAAGATGCCCAATCAGGTTGATCGTTCTGTAGTGGTCCCGAGCGTTGGTCCCATCTCCCTTAGGTTTCCTAAGCGACACAGTTTCACCGTTCTTGACTCTCTGTGGCACATGTTGGAAGGCTTGGCTGGCTCGAAACACTCCTAGTACAGGCTCTTGAATCATCGGGAGGGCTAATTTCCAAAGTTCAGCTACTGCTCCTTCTGAAGGGGGTCTTTGTTCTGGGTCATCATAGGTATCAGGATCGCACCACTTGAGTACTGGTCCGCTTTTCATGTTCGGGAGTTTCATAATGACGCTCTCTATGGTTTCTAGTTCGTAGTCCCCTATGAGTTCGTAGTTGGCCTCTGGGATCTCCTGGTGGGCGCCCTCAGGGTCCATGGGGAGCTCCTCGGCCTCGAAGATGTCCTTGAGAGCCTTGGTCCTTATCTCGAGGTCCTCTAGGGAGTCGAAGGCGAGCTCCTGAGTCACGGGGTCTCTTACAGTGACGATCGGAGGCTGAGGCTTCGGGGCCACTCTCTTGATGATGGATGCACTCCTCCTGAGGTCTCCGTGCTCTTGAGCTCTCTCCGCTTCTTGGACAAGTTCCGCTGCTCGCTGACGTTTCTCGGATCTGACTGCTTTTCGTGATTCCTGATGCAGGGTATGGTATTTCTGGAGTAATGTCTGGTGTAGACTCCTGTTGGCGCCGAAGGTGGTACTCGCCAGCATTCTCTGCACCTGCTGCTTCCGTTTAATAAGGGTAAGGGTCTGGTCTGAGTACTTGTATGCACAACGTCTCCTGGAGGATTCTTTATATAACGGGAGCGCCACGTCTACCAGCACACTCTCTACCTGGTCGTAATAGGCCGATGGCGTAGGATACTTCTTCTGCGGTCCACACTCATCCTGCCATTGGCCAGAAATTCCTACTCGGTGGAGTTCTGCTTTGACTCCGTCTCTCAGCTGGCGAATACGGTCGGGCAATTCATTGTGTTCGTCTGGCCGAAAGTCGCGAAGCCACCTAAGATCCTGGAGAAGCTGATCGCGATCCCATCGGAGGTGAGTCTCTCGTCGTCGCCGGCGTACCCGAGGTCCAGCATGAAAAATTAATTGGAGGGGTCTATGGTCACGGAAACCCCCCATGCTAACTGGAAGTTGGCGGAGTGGATGGGCATGGTGGCCGTAGCAGCCTTGCAGCCGCGTGCAAATGAAGTCTATGGTGCGCCAAGATTTGCCATCGGTGTGTAGCCACGTACCATTCTGTCTCCTCACGGGGCCGAAGGTGTTGACCGCCTGCATGCCGGTGTCCTGCAGGATGGTGAGCAACTTGCCGCCGTTGTTCGTCGTATACTGCGTCTGGCGTCGGGCACCTGCATGGCCCACGTGAGGTAGTGATGGCGCCATCGATCCGTTCGCATCTATACACCATATAAGTGAGCATCTTCCTGGGATTTTCTGGATAGCCGTACTGCATAATTGCCAAAACTGGTCTTGGCCACGTAGATGTGCGGCCCGTACTTCATCGGTCTGCTGGTCAGCTGCTACCTGGTGAGGGGGGTGGTCGGTGTATGAATAACCGTTCAACACGTAGATGTCCCGCTCCTGATGTCCTGGTCGTCGCAGTCTCACCCCCATGAGACGTCCTGGCATCCAAATATGAACGCATCGGATCTCCGTGAGTGTGAAAAATTTGAGGTTAATTGCTATAATACATGAGGTCCTTCGGGGTGGTCCGGTGCGAGGAATGGTTCAACACGTAGATGTCCCGCTCCTGATGTCCTGGTCGTCGCAGTCTCACCCCCATGAGACGTCCTGGCATCCAAATATGAACGCATCGGATCTCCGTGAGTGTGAAAAATTTGAGGTTAATTGCTATAATACATCCGTCCTTCGGCCGTGGTCCGGTGCGAGGAGATGGCAGAATGCGGAATCCTTCGCTCGTCCACGGTCTCTCAATGGTACTCAACGTGCTCTGCATGCAAAGTACTGCCACTTCGTGGGCTCTGGCCATTCGTAAGAGCTCGCCTATACGATCAATCGCAACTACCGACTCGACATTGTAGCTCCACAACTTGAGGATCTGCTTGTTTTTCGCTTTACGTGGTGGGGTAGGCCTCTGGCTTGTAGTCGGCCGTCGTGTCGGGGCCTTGGTGGACTTCTCAGTAGGCAGTGCCAAAGACAATGAGGTCAAAGCAGCAATCGTGGAGCGCGTGTAGTGTCTTCCTCTGTACCAGCATTCTCCAAGAACATGTACCTGCCGAACCGCGTGCCTGTGGGCCCGTTTGCCTCCCATACGCCCTTGCTCCCACGTAGAGTCCACCTCTAGGTACCTTCTGTGTGGTCCAGGAGGATTGGGCCGTCCTCCAGCGCTCGCCTCGCTGTCAGGATTGTCAGTCAAGAGTACACAGCATATCAGCAGCAGAATCTGAAACATGTTTCCATCGCTGTGTGCTCTGGTGAGGCTGACAGGGGGGACTTGCGACCCCCCCCCTCTGGAGGACGGCGAATGTCCTGAGCCGTCGAGGCTTCCTCCTCCTCCTCGTCGTCGTCCTCCTCCTCCTCCTCCTTTTCCTCCTCCTCCTCCTCCGCCTCCTCCTTGCCCCCCTCCCCCTCCTCCCCCCATCCTCCTCCTACTCCGCCGGCCGAACCGAGCCCATCTCCCCCTCCTCCTCCGGCGGCGGGCGGGCCGGCCGAGCCGGGGGGGCGACGTTTACCGGGGGGGGGCCGGGGCGACCTCCTCCTCCAAACCTTTACCCGCTCGCGCTCACCACTCGCGCGACGTGTATGCCGGGGGCCTCCGGAAGACCCCGGCGGCCTGCAGAAGGCCAAAACTTTCCAACGCCTCGAACCTCGAACCTCGATCCGCGCACCTCGAAGCGAAGGCGGCGGTGGCGACGGGGGCGGCGGCGGCTTCGACGACAACGACGGACAACCTCCGATCCGACGGCGACGACGGCAACGACGACGACGACAACGTCCGGGATAGCCCCGACCGAGCGGAGGTAAAGCCATGCGCAATCCGTCCGCGGGCGGTTTCGTCGTCTTCGTCGCCCCCGCAGCCGCCGCCGCCGCGGCCGTCGTCGTCGTTGCCGTCGCAGGCGTCGTCGTCGTCGTCGCCAGCGCCGTCGCCCTCGTCGTCCTCGTCGTCGTCCTCGCTCCGAAGGAACGATGCGGGACTCTGCCAGTTTCCTGTCGCCGGCTGGGCCCGGACTCGGGGGGGGGGGCCGAGGGGGGAGGGAGGTTTTCGTTGCCCGCGGGCTACAGGTGCAAAGGGGCGCGACAAGCAGAGACAGATTTTCTGGCACTCCTGGCCGCGGCGCAGTCGCCAGAAAATCCGCGGCGACGGCGTCGACGACGACGTCGCCGGCAACGACAACGACGGCATCGACAACGACGGCGACGACAGCGACGATCGCGACGACGCCGACGGCGACAACGGCAACGACGACGACGACGCCGACCCCGACTGTCGCCGACGTCGTCGCAGATTTTGCTGGCTGCGGCCTCGCGGCGAACAGTGCTAGGACAAATCGCCCCGGGCGCCGGTGGCGGTCAGGGCGCGTCGCTAGCTATGACGCGGGCACAGGTGTCGCGAGCGAGCGAAATGCCAGGCAATCGCGCAGGCGCCACGCGCCACGAACGGCCCGCGAGCGGCTGAAGTTGCCAGGACTGCCCGCGAAGACTCCTATACCCGAAGTGGCGACTTTCTGGCGCTCCTGGCCGCGGCGCCGTCGCCAGAAAATCCGCCACGACGGCGTCGACGACAACGACGGCAACGACGTCGACGGCAACGACTGCGACGACCGCGACGACGACGACGCCGACCCCGACTATCGCCAACGTCGTCGCAGATTTTCTGTCTACGGCTTCAGGGCGAAAAATGCCATAACCAATCGCCCCGGGCGCTGGTAGCGATCAGGGCGCGTCGCGCAAAACCGCATCGATCACTGCGGCTGGGTGCCTCTCGTGTTTCTGAGCGTTCACATGTTTCTTCCTTGCCGCGATGATGCCGGCCTGATTATTTATGACGGCCGTCCTGGCGTGCTTGCGGTCTCGCCTGTCCAGAAATAGGGTGGTAAGTGTAGCGTTGAGCGGTAAGACGGTAAGACGATAATGCGAGAAGACGATCATACGATAAGCATTATCACCTTATCCTACTATCGTCTTATCGTCTGGCGAGGCCCTATATCGTCTTACCGTCTTATCGTCTGGCAAGATCCTATATTGCATTACCGTCTTATCGTATTATCGTCTTGTATCGTGTTATCGTCTTACCGGCTGGCTTTGAATTAGCAGCCCCTGTTTCCCACCACGATGTATATATATATATGTATATATATACAGAAACATACATAGACACATGCATAAACAAACATATCCCACATAAGCAATATCTAACTAGGATATGAATATCCGACATATAAAATGCTGGGCTTCCGTGGGCGCCGACGTGCCCGCGGCAGCCGGGCCCGTCCCGCGGCGCCGTCCCCGCATGATGTATGGATCTGGCCCGCGGTCGCCGGACCTGTGGATCGGGAAAGGCCCCTCCCGAGACATGGAGCCAGGGCCGCCCCACCCGGTGACGGAGCGCGTGGGTGTCGGTATGGAAGCGGGGCCCGTCACCAATCCACGCAGCCGTAATCCAAGTTTGCGGTGCCTTGACTGCTGTCCTCCGTCCCGATTTGCCCCTCCAACCCCTCGTTTCCCTCCTCCTCCTCTTTTTCCTCCTCCTCCGCCTCCTCCTCCTCCTTCCCCCCCCCTGCCTTGGTCTCTCCTCCCCCCTGACCTCCTTCAGTCAATGCCGTTTGCTCCCTCCTCTTGAACTGGTTCTCTTCCTCCTCCCTCTCCCTCCTCCTCCTCCTCCTCCTCCTCCTCCTCCTCCTCCTCGTCCTCCTTTCTCTTCCTCCTCCTCCTCCTCGTCTCCTCCTCCTCCTCCTCCTCCTCCTCCTCCTCCTCGTGTCCTCCTCGTCTCTTCCTCCTCCTCCTCCTCCTCCTCCTCCCTCCTCCTCCTCCTCCTCCTCCTCCTCCTCCTCCTCCTCCTCCTCCTCCCCCCATCCTCCTTCACCCGTCCTCCGAGCGCCCTCCGCCTTGCTTCTTCCTGCCAACACCGTGCCAGTTACTCATTTATCGCCTCGCACACCGCTACGTTTTGCGGATGCCCTTCCTCCCACATCATCCTCGTCCTCGCTCTTCCTCCTCGTCCTCTTGCTGTCCTCCTCCGTCCTCCTCCAACTTGCACTCGCCCGACTCATCCTCCACCCACTCCTTTCCATCGTCGCCCACCTCCCCCTCGTGCTCATTGCCGCGCCGACGGCCCCCGAGACACCGGAGCTCGCTGTTCGGCTTCCGCTGCCAACGCCGCGGGTCCTGGGGGAGCAGGGGGTGCTCGAGTACGTCCACCTGTGCCGCGGACGACAAGGAGAGTGATAACGAGGATGGGCTCGGCTCGGCTCTGCGCTAGGGGGGGTGCGCTCAGGCTTAAAGTGCTGCACGCGTTGCACCCCCACGTGGGTGCATCGCACGTCCATCCGCAACCCATTTAGCCTCGAGGGCGCATACTCAGGGTGGCCCTCGTGCACGAAAACGGGAGGGAAGATCGGGAGAGCGGAACCTGGGCAGATCTGGTTTCTAACTGGCAGGCCAATGAAGAACAGGACAACAATCAAAAGGGATCAGGAGGGTGCGGCGGCGGAGGCGGATGCAGAGTTTGAAGCGGCAAGGTGGCACGCGCGACGGGGGAGGAAGAGGAGGGAACAGGAGAGGAGAACAGGCGGGAGAGGGTGCCGAGCAGGAGGAGGAGGAAGGCCGACAAGAAGGCCAGGACGGGCGCTTCATATCCAAAGCGCCGATGAATCACTTTAAACCTAATTCACATATCCTTCGGTTCGCAATTCCACGCCGATGTTCACGTGATGAAAATGAAGCTTACCGTTGGTACACGCGCGGCTACAAGCCCCGAAGTGCGGGCACTTTTTGGGAAGCAGCTCGTCGTACTCACACTGATTCGCGTGCCACCGCTGGTTCGCAAATAGATGTCAGGACACAGCGCGACCTCGCCATCCTGCCACCCCGTCTTTCACGATTGACGCACAATTGGTCAACACTCACCTGTGTACAACTTCTTGTTTGTTCCGCACTCGACTCGAAAGCAGGCCACGCTTGCTCCGCTCTAAGGCCTAACAAGTGATTCGCACAGCTGGTTCATAATAGGCCAAGGTTTAATGCAAATTCCTAGGACGCCTGATTTGCCTGATGCTCATATGTTGAAAGCACATAACATTCGCGAATGGACCCGACCGCTCGCAAATAACTAATCTATGATTCACCCACGAGTGAAGGTTTAGCCCGCATTCTGACCAGCACCAATACACGTTAAAGACACCAACGGGGCACCACAGGGAAATCCTTCGATTCACACTTGACCTTCAAATTAGCCGATGCTGACTCACCATTGTGGTTCACATGGTTGTTCGTGCCCGGGTTATTTGACGTAATGGTTTAGCGTTCGTTTCACTGTCGGGGCATGAACAGGATACCATGCGTGACACAATGCCAGGCACCATGTGGAATACAATGCGAGGCACCGTGCGATGCGAACGCGGCTCACATTTGACTCATGTTTACCTATCTCACATATGACACACGTCTGATGTGCACCCACTTCACAATCGGGAAACCATCGAGCCACCCTCGAGACGTCATGCGATTCAATACGTATTACCATCATATGACTGTCACACAATATCTTCGGAAGCGCCCCATCAAAAAAATGGTGCAGAGAATGCGCAAGATATGTATCTCTCACAAGCCACGACGATGAATCGATCGTAACATGATCGGGATACCAGGATGCCGCATCCCGCCAGCTGGCGAACTGGGACAATACGAACAAACATCGTCAGAACAACCCGCAGCGTCGCCTGGTGGGAGCAGCATGGGTAAATTTGAACAAGCAAACAAAAAACGAAAAACATGAAATCTCTGAGATCAGCGAAAATTTCTCTGGACTGGCGCTGGACTTCCTTCCCAGGCGCGCGGGGCGCAGCGGGCGCGGCGCCGCGGGCGCCGCCAGGGGGCCAACGCCACCACAAGAAATCCGCGGGGCCCTTCGAACACTTACGCATGTAAAGGGCAACAGCTGGCCACCCGGGACCAGAGCTCCGCGCGCACGGCACGACCGACACGGAGCACGGCACTTCCACGTGGGGGCGGCATCTCACATAGGCTGCCACTGCACCCCACAACACCGCGCCACCATCACGTCTTCTCGTCCTCCGATTCGCCCTGCTCTTTCTGCTTGCCCCTTTCCCTCCTGCCTCCTCCCCCTCCTCCTGCCATCATGAGGCAGATATTCCCGGCAATCTGTCGAAACAAACTGATTCACGCAATACTGCGTAAACAAACAAACTGCTGCAAGCGAGCACGGCAACTGATATCTTCTGGCAGCCAACCTCGAGTACATTCCAGCACTTCAAGAGCAGGGGGAGAGGCATAGGGAAAGTGAGGGGAAGGAAACGGCGGAGAAGGCAGGAGAAAACGCAATCCAATTCAGCCACGTGGGGCCCTCCTCTTCCCCAGCGTCTCCATCCGCCAAAACCGCGGACGATACCAAGCCCGTCATCCGAAGGGCAGCGCCTCCTGGAGCCGGGTCGACATGTGCAACCGAGTCCCCTCAACTGCAGAAAGGCTGAACCGCACCACACCAGAACCCCTCCTCTGTTCGCGTCGCGCTGTCTGTTTCATCCTCGCGAGCTGCTCCGGATAAATCCACTCGCACGCCGGTTCGGGGGGAGTGACGGCGCGATGATAGCCATGCGGGAGGGGACGGAAAAGGAGGAGGAGAAGGAGGAGGAGAAGAGGAGGAGAGAAGGAGCTGGGGCGGGGAACAAGTGTACTTCTCTGGTTATGATGGCAGCGGCCTCCTCCAGGAGGGATATGGAGGTTTTGCTGGAAAGTGTAGTCAAGAGTGTCAAAACAGTCTGCAGGCCGCGGCGCTCAGGAGTCTCAAAACAGTGTCGCGGCGACACTGTCGCGCAAAAAAAAAAAGCGCAGGCCGCTCAGGCGACACTCGGCGCTGCCACGCCGCGCGCAATTTCGCAAACCCGCCCCGCCGAGTGGGCGGTGGGCTGGGGGCAGAGCACCCGTGCCGCGCGCTGCCGAACCCACGCGCGGCACATCAGGAAGCCAACGCGAGGCGCAAGAACCTGCGCAAGGGGGGGCACCCACGGACGCGAGCTCGCGGTCGGGCCACGCGCAGGCCGCTTTGGAGCCAGGCGGCCTTGAGCCAAAATGGCCACGGACGGAGTGGAGGGGGATGGATGAGGAGGGAGGGGCGGGGGCAGCGGGGTGGTCTGGGGAGGGGGGGTGCGAGGGCATAGCGGCGGAGCCCCATAGGGAGTTCCATCGGAGGCCCCATTGCCAGCGGTCGCATTCGGTCCGAGGGTCCACTTCGGCGCGCTCACACGTTCCGCGCCTTCATAGAGAGCTCCACCGAAGGCGCCAGCGGCAGCGGTTGCCTGCGGCCCGAGGGCCCACTCGGACACGCGCTGGTTTTCGGAAACGCGCTCTCGCCTTAGGCACCTTCGCACCGCGGGCTCCTGGCGGGAAAAAGCGTCGGCCCACTCGGAATGAGAGGGGGTGGGGAGTAAGAGGGGGGGTTCGGCGGCGGCGACGGCGGCGGCGACGACGGCGGCGACGGCCGCTCGGGTGCCCCCCCCCGCTGGCGCGGCGGCGCCCTCGGGCCGCCCGTGGCGGCCTGTCCCCTCGGGTGGCCGCGGGCGGGGCGGGAAGCAGGAGGCAAGAGGGGGGGAGAAGGGGGGGGGAGAGGAGGGGGGAGGGAGGGGGGGGAGGAGGCGGGGGGGCTAAGGTCGCGTGCCAACTCACGATGAAAACACACGAGATGGAGAACAAGAACTAATGGCTCTCAGACCGATGCAAAGAACTCAACGAACAAAAACATCACCTCCTTGCCATCGTACATTGTAACAATGACAAGGAGGCGGACAGGAAAGCCAGAAAGGCCTCGAGGAAGGAGCATAAGGGGAAATATCGTGGGGCCTCGGAGGGGAAGAAGCGCAACGCTGCCAATAATGAACAAGAAAACGGAGCGCACGGGCCCCAGGGTAAGCAAAGTTGGGGGAAGAGAAAGGTGAGGAGCGGGAGAGGATGAGGAGGGGGAGGAGCAAAAGGGGGAGGAGGAAGAGGGATGGGGATGGGGAAGGGGAGGGACATGAGGGCGAAGGGGAGAGGGGTGAGGGAAGGGGTGAGGAGGGAAAAGGGAGAGGGGGGCGGGGCGGGCGAAGGGAGGCGGGAGAAGGGAAAAGGAGAGGCCCCGCCGTCATCACGCCTTGCTCCATTTTCTCATTCCACCATCCTTCCTTCTCCTCCCTTCCGTCTCTGTTCCACTCCTCCGCCTCCTTCTCCTCCTCCTCCTCCGCCCCCCCCTCCCCCGCCGCCTCGACGCGGCTGACTTCGCCCTCTGACGACGCCAGGGGCGTCGGACGCAGCCGCGGGGGCACCCCGTCGGCCCGTCGGGCCCCTCTGGCTCTGTCGGGCGCGGAGGGGGGGCAGGTGGCGACGGCTCGAGATCCGCGGGGGCGGGGGGCGGGGGGCAGGGGTTAGGCCGGTGGGGGGTCGGGGGGGTGGGGTGGGCGGAAGAGTGGGGAAGAGAAATACGCACCCCCGCCACACGTGTTTTTCTCCTCTGGCCTAGAGAGCTGGAGATACCGCGTCCTGACTGAGTCCAGTCAGGCCCCGATGCGGACCGACTCGCAACTCGCAACTGTCAGCCCGCATGCTGTCTGCGGGCTGGGACCTGGGCCGAGCTTGTGCGTGCGTGTGTGTGTGTGGTGTGTGTGTACCTCTCTGTCGTGCTGCGTGCTTGCACGCTGCGGGAGAGGGTGCTGCAGTGTTTTCTACACGCGCACCCAGCACCCGTGCTGACATGCACGCGCGGCGTCTGCGTGCGCTCGCTGCGTGCCGAACGCCAAAATGGCAGCTCGTTTCACCGCACCACTCGGCCCCAGGAAACCTAACTACACATTTTGAATTGCATGGCCAGCTGCACCCGCGCCAACAGGGTTGGATGCAAACGGTCCTGCGAAATGCCACGCTCCTTGAGGGCACTCGTCGTCTTTACGATCGTAGCCCTCAGCAACTGCTTGTCAGTCGCTTTCTTAAAAGCCATGAACAAACTGCCTGTCACTAGAGTCACCCACGCGTTGGTGATGATCTCTGACACCTTCTGGTAGTTCTGATCCCCCTCGATGCGCAATCCGCATTTCTCACCCTCGGACTTCCAGCGGGCCAGCGCCTTCCAAGAGGGAGGTGAAGGAGGGAAGGCCATGCAGCGGTATCTTAAGCTAACTGGTGCGCGGCTTTCCTTCTTTCACCTTCCCCCTCGAAACCCATCTGCGACCCGCTGAACAACTTAAGAAACAAACGCAAAGATACGTCGGGCGTGAGCCCGAGCACGTTTGCACCAACATAACTGGGGGGGCACACAGCCGCCTTCTCGGCAGCGTCCACATTCTTCTTCAAGGGGGCGATGGTCTTGCTCATCTCCGTGGACAAGATCGTACTGTCGGCGTGGACCGCCAAGTTTTTCCACACGTGGAGGTTGGCTGGGCCAGCGCTCAACCAGTCCGCGCCGTCGGGGAGGCCGTGCATGCAGGGCTCGATCTTCGCCGCTGTCGTCTGGGCCTCGGCCGATGCCACGTCGACGGCGTGCTGGCCCACCGTCTTCACCACGCGCCTCGCGTCCTCCACGTACTGGTGGATCTGCGCCTTCATGTGCTCGTGCAAGCTGATGTCCGAGTCGGCCTCGTCCTTGATGTAGGCGTCCAGCTTCTCCAGGAGGACGCGCAGGAGGGCAAGCTGCGGTCCCCCGAGATCCACCTGCTCCGCGATGAGCTTCTTCTCATCGTCGAAAAACTTCTGGACGATCGTCTCCGTGGTCGGCCTCAGCGACCGACATGCGCTCGATGCCTCCAAGCTCCGCTGCTGTCCCTTCGTGGCCGTGCTCGGCAGGAAGTCGTGCAAGTGGTGCGCTGCCTGCATCGCGGCGTCCGCCATCTCCTTGCTCCCCTCGGGCACCGTCAAGATCTTCTTGATGAGGACGCAGGCGCACTCGCCGAGCTTCGCAGTCATCGTCGAATCCAAGTCGTCCTTTGTCATCTTGTCCATGATAAGGCGCAAGTCGTCGCGAAGGTTGACCGCGGTCGCCGTGTCAGCGAATATGTCGTTGACCAGCGTGGTCAACTGGGCCCTGATGGCATCGCGGGCCATGGAGGCGTCGGCTTCGTCCATATCCGTATTCATCTTCAGAAGCTCGACGTCCGACGGCATGGCGTCGACCGCCTTGCCCAACAGCTGGATGAATGTGCTCTGCTGCGTCTGCGCCAATGACCCCGTCGACGTGGCTGAGGCGACGCTGGCCGACAAATCTTTCAGCACGGCCTTCACCTCCTTGACGACGGGGGTCGCGAGCTCGTCGCCCAGGGAGCACGCGACTTTCGGGATGGTGCTCAACGCCGCGGTGGCCGCAGCAACCGCCCCGTCGAAGTCCAGGGGGCTGCGCGCCACCGACAAGAGGGCGGACATGGATGCTGAAACCTGGGGGGCGAGCTCCATGACCATGACTTTGTCCTTCATCAGGGTCGTCCACGTCTTGTTGTACTCGGCGCACGCGCCGATGGCGATCGCCACCCCCTCCAGCCCGCTGAAGACGCCCCCGCGGTTGGGGTCGAGGGAGAGGATGTCGCTGTAGACGGCGTCGATGTCGTCCGCCTTCCACGGGCTGGTCGGGGCGCAGATCTTGGCGACGCCGCCCGCCATGGAGCCCAGCGCGCCCAAGAAGTGCGACGCGTCCTCGCAGAACTCCTCTGTGTCGGCCAGCAGATCGTCCATCAGCGAAGCCATCCGAGAAGAAATCGCCACGAGCATATCCTTCTTCTTGTGGCCTCCCTCGATCAGTGCAGTGTACACGCCGCTGATGAAACTCTGGTTGAACATGCGGATCTTCTCGGCCATCTCGAGGTCAATGAAGTGGAGCTTCGGCGAATCCGCAGTGAAGGTGAGGCCCGCTTCCTGAGGGGATGTGGGCCATGGCCGCACCATCTCAAAGAAGAAGGTGACGTCGGTCATGGACTGGAGCTCGACTGTCATGCGTTCCTGGAACATCTTCTTGCACATGTTCTTCTTGACGACGGGCGGGACATCGATGGACTGGCGCAGGCGCTCGAAGGCGTCCTTGACATCGCCAGCCGAGGCGCTGAAGATGTTGGTCGCGTGAAGCTTGTTCGCGAGCTCGTACTTCGTCATGTGCAGGGTGAGTCTGTTCCACTGGTCCTTATCCTTGTCCTTCAGCCTTTTCAACTCTCCAGCGGCGTGGTGCGCTTGGACGCCCAACTTCCCAGCAGTGAGCACCTTCGACAACGGGAGCTTCGCAATCCACTGGTCCCCCTTGCCCACAGCGGGGCCCCCTGCAGTGGGGGCCTGGCTCGCCGAATCGTCAGCATCGATGCTGCAGGTGTTCACCGCCGCTGCCTGGAGTCGGCCGATGGCCGACAGGGCGGACGGCACCCCGCTCACAGCGCTCCTCGCAGCACGTCGCTCCGCCATGACGTTGATCGTCGTCGCCGACAAGGTGCCCTTGCTGTAGAGCATGGGCGTGTGCGGAGAGTCAGTCTCGCCATCTCCCGCCCCCCCCGTTGGCGTGGACTCGATGCCGCCAGAGAGGACCGAGCACGCTCCTGACATGGTCATCGGCGGCGACATGGCGGGCACCCCGCCTGACGGCACCCCCCCGCCGCGGAGACGCCGCACCCCCATCGAGTTGGCCATCTCCTCCGCGAGGGCCAGGCCGGCGTCCTCGTGGGCCTTGAGGTTCGCGAGCAAGGTTGACGGGCCACTCGAGTGAGTCTGCTCGCCCATGCTCCAGTCGAACGTCCGCGTGCCCTGGGAGGCGAAGATGTGGTTCTCCTGCTTCATGTACACGCAGCTCTTCTCGCTATCGACGCCCATGCTGATGCTCAGCGTGCGCAGGAAGGACCACTCGATCGTCCACATGAAGAGCCATACCTCCTCGACGTCTAGGCTGTCCTCCGAGTGCAACATCATCGAGGGGATCGATTTCGCGTTCTTCTTGGTGGGCTTGAAGCCGCAATATTTGTGCAGCTCTGACCTCGACATGATGAGGGCCTTCCGCTTCACTTTCATGGAGAAGACCTCGCGCTTGCCCACCTCCTCGGGGAAGAACGGCCTCTTACCCTGCTTCTTTCTCTGCATCTTCCCCTCGATGAAATCCTTCTTGAATACTTCGTCGCTCATGCTCGCGACGACGTCGGTGATCGTCATGAAGCTCAGGCTGTGGACGTAGACGTCGTCGCAACTGCGGCACGCGAAGACGGCCTCGTCCTCGTGGGCGCGCTTGACCAGGTCGTCGCACGCCTCGCGGCGGCAAACAATTGCTGTTAAACAAAAACTTGCTTCTCGGATCCTCGACCCCCCCCCTCCGCGCCCCGCGCGCGCTCCGCCCCCCCTCCTCCGCCACTCTGCGAGCGACGGGGGGGGCGGGGGCGGGCGCAAGGGGGCGAGGGGGCAGGGGGCAGGGAGAGGGGGGGAGGGTCGGGATCATCAGAGGATAGAGCATGGGGGGAATGAAGGACGGAGGGAGGAGGGGAAGGAGCAGGGAGCAGAAAGCAGGGGCGGGGGGTTGTTGCTGTGTTGTTGTGATTGTTGTTGATGTTGTTGTTGCTATTGTTTCGACTGTTGTTGTTGTTGCTGCTGCTATTGCTATTGCTAGTGGTGTTGCTGCTGTTGTGTTGTTGTTGCTATTGGTTCGGTTTTCAGCTGGACCCTCGGCGCCTCGCCGCAGAGACCGCACGTCGTGGACTTCGCACCGAGGCGGCGTTGGCGACCAGCAGCGGGCATCTCACCGTTGGAGCTGCGCTTGGCCATCTCCGATGCGAGCGGCTGGGCGTCGGGCGGCCGCGGTGCTGGCCGGGCACTGGCGGTCGGAGCACGCGTGCTCAAAGGCTCTGCGAAATTTGAGCCAAGAGGGCGACGCGACGCCGACGGTCGAACGGGGGCCCCTCGGGCCCCAGGGCGGCCCAGGGCCTTCAACAGCTGGGCCCCATGGCGGCCCAGGGCC
>CAUYUJ010019895.1:0-2500 GCA_963575745.1 Prorocentrum cordatum | reverse complement strand
GGTCTGAACTCGTGGGGGCCGATGTGCCACCACACGTAGGCGCCCACGCCGTCGGGGTCGTCGCCAGAGAGGCCAGCTGCCACAACGCCCCAGCCATCGACGACAGCCGCCTTGATGCCGTGCAGTCGCACGACCAAGCTGGAATCGTCCAAGAGCCTCCGCTCGGGCGACCCCTTGGTGCAGAGGCCCTTCAGCTCGGAGTAGAAGCGCCTGCGGAACTTCTTGATGACATCGGCCCCAGGGCAACATATGCACATGCCGATCTGAGCACAGGTGTACTTCCTCTTCTGGACGGGCACGTCTACGGGGGCACAGTCGTCGTGTATGATTGCCCTGTGCCTCTCCATCCAGTCTGATGCGAGACAAGCTTTCATGTTGCTGCCGTGCCCTGACATCCACAGCGAGCGAGCGATCGAAGCTGTCGACGTAGTAGGGTGCTTGAACTCCAGCATCTGGCCGATGTGCGAGGGCATAGGAGAAAGCATAACCTGGAAAGCAGCCACGCCCTTGAAACTGTTGCACATGGATGCCCACTGGGCAGCGCCCGTAGTCGACTCCCAAGCCTCCATCGCGTCGGCCATCTTTCGCTCCTCGGTCTTGGTCACGCGGCGCAAGCTCACCATGTGCGACTGGGCAGCCCGCATCATCGAGTCCATGTTCACGGTGGCGTTGGGGTCTGCCGATGCTCGCCGCATTGCCAAGTCAGTCATCCCCCCGCGGCTGGTCGGCACGACAGCCTCCGCGACGAGCTGCTGCTCAGACGCCTCCCGCCGCCTCTTGGCCTGGGCGCGAGCAAGGTCGCGGGGCCGAAGGCCGAAGGCGCTGCCAGGTGCATCCGCAGCACGGGGGTTCCCATTGGCCGCGGCTGCGACGGCAGCCAGCCTCGCCACCTCTGCTCTGGGTAAAGCGCGGCACGCAGCGCTCAAGGCGGCGATGCACTGGCGGCCAGTCTGACCAAGGGATTGCTCCCTCAGGAAAGCATGCCAAGAAGACACCGTGCCCCTGACAGTGGTGGTAGCCTCCTCGCCTGGCGGCCCGCCAGGGCCCCCTGCGTCATCGCCACCACCTGCTGGCGCGCCCCCCCCACCGACTGCTCGAAATGCCCTGCCTGATAAACGAGCTTGGGCAACCACCCATTCGGCCGACGACTCCGCGAACGTTGCCGAGTGGGTCTGCACTCCCCTGACCATCAGCCGCCTGCGGATCGAGGCGTGGCGGGACCCGATAGCCTTGATGTCCAAGTCGATCATGGCGGCAAGCAGGTTCAACGCTGCGATCGCAGCTGGGTTCGACAAGCCTCCGTCCGCGTCCTTGTGTCGCAGCACGAAGTCCTTCGTCCAGCTGTCCATGCGGCAATCCTGGAGGTCACTCACTTCCTGCGCAACGGCTGGGTCCACGATCATGGCGAAGATGCGAGTCGGAAGCAAGCTATGTCGATGGGTGAACGCCTCCCGAACCTGGCACTCAGACCTCGAAAGAAGCTTGAACGCGAGGGCGCGCGCCTTCCGAGTCATCGCCGACGGCTGCACGAGGTCCTTCCACAGCACGTGCTCGCGAAACAGAGGGTCCCACGCAGCCTGGAAGACGCGCGCAGGGGTGCCAAGCGCAGCCTCCACGATCGGCCACGTCCTGCTCGTCGAACTGGCTGCGCCCTTGGACTCAGCCTGGACAACCATGCCCCTCTGCTTGATCTCCCAGTGCTTGCCGCCGACCTCGAGGTGCCAATCCATCGTCCGACGTAAAGGCTCCAGCACCTGCCGAATGATCACCACTCTGTCAAGCGGCGACGTGTCCATCCAATCTCCAGCGGTGCTACGATGGTACTCATTCTCCAGCCGCTTTGCATTGAAATCTCCATGGCCCTGCCCATCGCCGCCGCTGGCAGCCGCAGCCTCTGCGGCGCCGCCCTCGCCGCCATCGGC
Source organism: Prorocentrum cordatum (assembly GCA_963575745.1). NCBI lineage: Eukaryota > Dinophyceae > Prorocentrales > Prorocentraceae > Prorocentrum > Prorocentrum cordatum. The sequence goes on along the minus strand of CAUYUJ010019895.1, from coordinate 578 downwards.
GGCGGCAGGCGCAGCGGCAGCAGCTGGCAGAGCCCCGCCATCGCCCAGCCGAGGTCTCTTCTTGGAGCCCCGAGCCATCTCTTTCGCCCAGATAGCCCAGACAGCAGAGCCCAATCCGTGAATGCCGTCAAGTAGGATGAACTCGCCCATGGCAACGTCGGACCCCGTCCACCTGCCCCTCGGCCACCGGGTGAATCGAGCTCCCAAGAGGACGACCTCCAAAGCCTCCGACACCGACTTCTTGATCTCGCTCTCGTCTATGTCGATGCCCTCGGGGATCCATATGTCGACGTGCTCTCGGTCCCTCCAGTCCCCGTTCGGCAAATGGTGCAAAGCTGTCTTCTTCTCGATGAGTCGGCTCCCCCGTGCGAGCGAAAGGCACAGCAAGTGCCGCTTGCACGGGGTGGCCTCTGGTGGGCCCCCCCCCCTGCGGATGCGAATCCGCCGTTGAACCGCAGCACGGAATATCCGACAGAAAGAAGAGAAGCCCGAGCCCTCGTTGACGGCAAGTGCAACATTGATCTGGCCAGACACGTCGGAGCCCGTCAGGTCGAAGGTGTGCGTGAATACGTTCGCGA
>CAUYUJ010019894.1:104905-168704 GCA_963575745.1 Prorocentrum cordatum | reverse complement strand
CAAGAAATTTGCAAGTTAGGCCTCTTGGGATGCCTCCCCCTGTCCACCATGTTCCTGACCCAGCTGCCAAGCTCTGAAGCATGACGAGGGCATCTCTTCTCGCGGGCCTTTGCAACGCCCATGGGAACTGCAACACTTGCAGCGCACACAAAGAAGCAGCGTCGTCCCGTCACTAACCTTGAGAGAGACGCAGTCATGGCCGAAATCCGGAATGAGACTGAGCGGCAGGTCCCTGGTTCAAGGATACCTGAACTGAGGGGTGCGCGTGATCCACGAGGACCTGCGGACCCGCAAACAGCCGAATCATTCCCAGCAGGTGCCGATGTGACGCCAGTCGTGCTGCAATCCTTCGGGCGGGGCGGGCCTGACAGGCTTGTAGTGCTCAATCGCCGAGCTGGTGAGGCGAGGAGAAACTGAACAACAACAAGCCCTGGCGTGTTCGATGTGCCGGCCGGGCCGAGGCGGAGGAGGATCCACGAGGCCTTGGCGTGAGCCGGTTCGAGGCGATTGCGGTAAAAACCCTCGGGCAGGGCGCCGCCCTGCGCAGCCGTCGAGGAGGCATGGCCCCCACCAGTCCGCGCGGACCCTGTGCGCGTGTGTCGAGGAGGACCACTGATGAGCAGAAGTTGGAGGGGGGAGGGAGGAGGAGGGCGAGGAGGAGGAGGAGGACGACGACGAAGGGGAGCCATGCCTCCTCGACGGCGGCGTAGGGCGTCGAGGAGTGTGTGCGCGTGCTGGTATCAAGGGGGCCCTGTGCCCCTCCCCCTGGAGGGTGCTCTGGCGTATCCTCACATCCATCCTACACGGAGCGTTCCAAACAGGGCCCTGCCTCCGAGGATCGATGGGCTTGCCATCTCTTCCGCGGCGGGAGGGCGGTGGAAGGCGGCGGAGGTAAAACGAGGGCGGCTCCGCCAACGGAAAATGGCGGAAGGCCGGCGGAAGCTGGCGGAAGTGAAATAGACGCCCCACGACATTTTTGGGCTGAGGGTTTCTGGAATCGGCCATTGTGTTTCCACCCCCGCTCCAAGTGGCCCAGGGCGTTGAGGTGGGGAGGGTTGTGTTCCTTGACGTACCAGTGCCGCCAGCTACGAGGCCAGAAGGAGGATCAGGGAGGTAGTGCCAAGGGGCAAATCTTCGGCTTGCGACAGCCAACATGCCCTCCCGCACCACGTAAGTCAGATCCCTCCGAGGGCTTGACAACGACCGAACACGCACACACAAAATAAACATAAGCATACAATTGGATAGGATAAACTCACAAACCGCAACCTCAACAACAGCAATAACAGTCATGGTAAGACTGTTCGCTCTTACCTGCTCGCGTGCCACTCATCACGTATATTCCAAGCCCTCGTTACCCGCCCTCTTTGGCTTGCCACGTGTAGGTGGCGCAGCCGCTGAAGCAGGGGAAGAAAGGGAGGAGGGACGAGACAAGGGGGAGGGAGAAGGATGGAGCAGGAGAGGGAGTTGCAGGAGGGGGATTGGAAGCGGCAGAACCAGACGGGCGGGTCGGGCGAGCGGACCTTGACGGGCAGGTCGGGCGGGCGGTCCCAGACGGCCGGGTCGAGCGGGCGGGTCGTCGATGCGTCAATCCAACATGAATCGCAAGGAAGTTTCGAGCGATAGCGCGATCCCCAAGTGAATGGCAAGGAGATCCAAGCGAGAGCGTGATTCCTGAGTCTTGGGGGCACGGCGCTGCAATAAACTGTGAGAAGGTACCACGCGAGAGCGCGATTCCTGGATAAATGATGAGGGAGTTCGTTGCGAGAGCGCGTTTTTGAAATACACTGTGATGAAGTATCAGGCGGGAGCCTTTGTTGTTGTAGTTCGAAGGCCAACAGCCCAATCTGCGCCCTCTCGACCTGGCCGCCTGGGCCCGCCTTCCCGACCCGCCCGCTAGGGTCTGCCCGCTCGATCTGCCCGTCTGGTTTTGCGATTTGTTTCCTGCTCTTAGCCCTCATCCTAATTTCTCTCGTGTTCCATCCTATTCCTTCCCTCTTCCATATGTCCTGTCTTCCGCTGTTGTAGTGGCTGCGCTAAATGCACGTGGCAGGTAATGAACATATGGCCCCAAGGGGGCACGATCGAAGACGAATATTGCGGGCACCGAGGGCTTGAAATACACATGTTAAGTAGCATGAGAGCAGATAGGAGCGAACAGTCTTCAAATGATTATTGCTGTTTGGGGCCCAGCAACACAATTTAGTGACCCCACACTTTCCGTTGTAAAAGATCAGGTGCGAGCTCCGGGAGAAGCACCTCGATTGAAAAACACAATGGTCACCGGACACGGGGGATCAACAACTGTTTTTTCCAAATGAGAGTGTGCAGCAACGACAACAACAATCAAATTGAGACTGTTCGCTCCTATCTGCTCGCGTGCCACGCAACACTTACATCCCAAACCCTCGGCACCCGCTCTCTTCGTCTTCGATCGTGCCCCCTCATGGGTATATCAGTTTTACCTGTCACGTGCATGTAGCGCACGCAGCCTCTGTAACAGCAGAAAACAGGATGGATGGAAGGGGGAGGGAGAAGGATGGAGCATGAGAGAAATTAGCAGGAGGGGGGCTGGGAGCAGAAAGCCCATGGCAGGACCAGGCGGGCAGGCGGGCGGGCAGACCCTAGCGGGCGGGCCGGGAAGGCGGGCCTAGGCGGCCAGGTCGAGCCGGCGGGTTGCTGAAGCGTGCGCCTTGCATGAATCGCGAGGGAGTCTCGAGCGATAGCACGGTTCCCAAGGAAATTGTGAGGAAGGCCAAAGCGAGAGCGTGATTCCTGAGTGCCGAGGGCGCGCGTTTTGAATCAATTGCGAGGAACTCCCACGCGAGAGCGCGATTCCTGCATAAATTGTGAGGAAGTCCCGCGCGAGAGCGCGATTTCTCCATACACTGTGAGGAAATGTCATGCGGGAGCCGCCTTTGAAATCAAATTTTAATCATAAGAAATGATTGTTGGTCCCTCCTGCCTGGTAACTATTGCGCGTTTCCGTTGCAGTGTTCCTCCTGGGGTTCGTACCTTGTTTTTTACATAGGGAAGCGAGGGGCCGCCAAATTGCGTTGTTGGCCCCCGAACTATAACAACAACAACAACAACAACCAACAACAACAACAACAACATCAACAACAACAACAACAACAATGATTTTAAGACTGGTCGCTCGTACTGGCACGCGTGTTTTGCACTCTGTACATCCCAACCTTTGATGCCCGCCCATTTCGTCTTCGACCCGAGGAACTCTCGAGCGAGAGCGCCGTTCTTGAGTTCGGAGGCCTCTCTGGCCAAGGTCTCTCGGAATACAGATTGAGAAATATGAAATGGGAACCCTTGTCGCCGTGCCTGGGCCTCCACCAGCTTGCTTGAAATACGAGAAAGTCTGGAGCGAGAGCGCCACTCTTGAATTCGGGGGTCTCTGGTAAGGGGCCTCTGCGAATACATCTTGAGGCGATATCGAACAGGAGCCCCTGTCTTGGTAGTTGGGCTTCCACCTATTTGATTGAATCGCGAGAAGGTCTCGAGCGAGAGCGCCGTTCCTGAGTTCGGGGGCCTGCCAGGCCAGGATCTCTCAGAGGAAACCGTGAGGAAGTATCGAGCAGGAACCTTTAGTCATCGTGGCTGGGCCTCCGCCGGCCAACTTGACTGAATTGCGAGGCTCGAGCGAGAGCGCCGTTCCTGAGTTCGGGGGGTTCTCTGGCCAGGATGTTTCGGGGCAGTTTGTGAGGAGTTATCGAACGGGAGCCGTTTTCATTGTAGCCGGGCTTCCAAGTGTTTTTTTTACACTCAAGCCAACGCTCGCGCGGGAGCCTCGCTTTCAAAGAAAATGCAGCCGGCGTCGAGGCGAGAGCGCGCGGAACCGTTTCCGGAGATCAACAATAATATTTGTCATCAATGAGTATCCAACAACAACAACAACAACAACAACAACAACAACAACAACAACAACAATTACTAGCACGTGGGGACACTCCGTTCTCACCAGTGCCAGGGTTTTCATAGGAGGCGGGCAATACCCCCACTTTGTGGGGGGGCCCAACAACAACAACAACCACAACGACAACATCAACATCAACATCACCATCAACATCAACATCAACATCAACATCAACGCACATATCAGCAGCACAACAAAAACAACAGCAGCAGCAACAACAACAACAGCAACAGCAACAGGTACACCAACAGCAACAATTATTATTAGACTGTTCGCTCTTACTTGCCCGCGTGTCATTCAAAACGAGTTCCCCACACCCTCGATACCCGCCTTCTTGTCTTCGATCACACCCACTTTGGGGGGATTATTTCTCTTTGCGGGGGGCGGCGGGCCTAGACAGGCGGGCAAACCTGAACGGGCGGACAATCCTTCGTGGGCGTGCATGTGCCCGCCATTGTAGTTGGTGTGGGCCGTGCAAAAAGAGGAGGGGGAGAACGAGGGAGAGTGGGAGGAAGGGAGGGGGAGGGACGAAGGAAGAGGGAAAACGCCAAGAAAGATGGAGCGAAGAGGTGGGCGGTTGATTAGATGCAGAGAGAGAGAGAGAGAGACAGACAGTTAAGAGAGGTAGAGAAAGAGAGAGAGAGAGAAAGAGAGAAAAAAAAAAAGGGGGGAAGAGAGAGCGAGAGAGAGAGAGAAAGACAGAGGGAGGGAGGAGGCAGGAGAGGGGAGGGAGAAGGGAGGAGGGAGAGGAGGGTGAGGGGACAGGGCGGAGAGGCATAAGGATGAGGGAAGAGAGGAAGGAGAGAGAAGGGAGGAGAGGAGGGAGGAGGGAGAGGGAAGGGGAGCAGGAAGGTAAGAGCGTGAACGTTCGAGGAAGTTCTAGGCGAAAGCGCCGTTCCTGAAGGAAGTCTCGGGCGGGAGCCCACGACGGGCGGGCGATCTCCTGACGGGCGGGTCGGGCGGGTGGGACATTCAAGCGGGATGCCTGAGTATGGCGAGAGCGCGGCTACGAAGTAAAGTGTAACGGCGCCCTTGGCGCAGCGTGTTTCCTGCGCGTCGGAGGTGCGATGTCTGAATAAATTGCATGAAAGTCGCAGGCGAGAGCGCAATTCTTGAATAACATGTGAAGGGCTCTCTGGCGGGAGCGGGGGTCTTGATTAAATTGCAAGAAGTCTTAGTTCAATTTCGAGGAAGTCTCAAGCGGGAGCGCGGTTCCTGAGTAAATTGCGAGGAGGTCTCAGATGGGAGCGGGGCTCTTGATTAAATTGCGAGGAAGTCAGAGGCGGGAGCACCGATCCTGAGTAAGTTGTGAGGAAACCTCAGGAGCGGGGGTCGTGAGTAAATGTGGAGGAAGTCTCAGGCGGGAGACGTTGTTGCTGTAATCTGGTAAGCCAGGGGCGCAGTTTGAGCACCAAGATTTGCCCTGTCAAAAAACAGGGTGCGAGCGTCGAGGGGCACACTTTGATTGAGAAAAATATTATGCACTGGTGAGGGGGGATCAACAATAATTATTATTCATCAGAAATGACAATTCAACGGATCCCGCGTGATACTTCCTCACAATGTATTCCCAAGTCGCGCTCTCGCGCGGGACTCCCTCACAATCTATGCAGGAATCGCACTGTCGCGTGGGACTTCCTCGCAATCAGGAATCACGCTCTCGCTCTGGATTGCCTCACTCGCGCTATCGCTCGAGACTCCTTCGCGATTCACGCAGGACGCACGCTTCAGCAACCCGCCTGCTCGACCTGGCCGCCTGGGCCCGCCTTCCCGACCTGCCCGTTAGAGTGTACCCGCCCGATCTGCCCGTCTGGTTCTGCCATGTGTTTTCTGCTCCTGGCAGCCCTCCTGCTATTCTCTCTCGTGCTCCATCCTCCTCCCTCCCACTCGTCCCTTCCTTCCATCCGTCCTCTCTCACCCTGCCCGAGGGGCTGCACGACATTCGAGTTACAGGTACGAGAGAAACATACCCCCAAGTGGGCACGGTCGAAGACGAAGAGGGCGGATATCGAGGGCTTGGGATATACGTGTTGAGTGGCCCGTGAGCAGATAAGACATGATTAAAATGATTGCTGTTGGTGGTGTTATTGTCGTTGTGTTCGTTGTTGGTTTTGTTATTGTTGTTGTCGGTGGTGTTGTTGTTGGTGTTGCGGTTGTTGTTGCTGTTGTTGTTGTAGCCAAGAGGCCAAATATCCAGTTCGAGCACGAAGAACATCCCTGACAAAACAGGGTGCAAGCACCGAGGGGGACACTTCGATTGAAAAACGCAACGTGCACTGGTGAGGGGATTAACAATAGTTGCTGCTCAAGAATGAGAGTTCTATGACGACAACAACAGCAGCAACAACAACGTCAAAGACTATACCTAAACCAAGCCCGCCAGAGGTACGTACCTGGAGGCCCGTGGGGACCCGAGAATACAAATTGTCAGAAAACGTTCAACGCAACCTCCCTCCTCGATCCTCGAGCGCCAGGGGGGGAAATTCCGCAGAGGCCCCGATCCTTTCCTGGGGCCCATCCTGGCCGGTGTTTTGTCCCGCGTCGACCTGCTACGGTCCTCGGGGCCTGAAACTGGTTTCCAGCTGCCGAGCACGGCAAACTTTGTCGTGGAATTTGCATCGTCCAGGGCCGAGGGCAAAAACTTGGCGCCCTCGCCTGGCCCCAGCAGCCCACATCCCCCCCTGCCTGCGCCCGACGGCCGCAGGCACCGTGCTCCTCAGCAGCTGCCTGTGCCGGTCCGCTGCCGGCGGGGCCCCGGCGCAGCTGATCGCCGCGTTGGATGCGGTGGCGGCGAGCACAGGCAGCTGCCAGTTCCCTCGTGGCTCGAGGTTCGACGTTTCCCCACCTGACAGGCTGGGATCCTGCGGAGAAAATGGAAGCCGGTTGGGGGTCTGAGGTGGCCCAGCAGCGACCCTGGCGAGCAGGGAGGCGGGGAGAGGTTCGAGGCTCTGGGTTCGGGACAGTTTTTTGCCTGCTTCGGCCTCTGGGGCCTGCTGTCGGGCCCCAGGACCGTCAAGAACGGGCCCGCAGTGGAAAACTTCACCAGATTCGGCTAGACGTAAAGTGACCTTTCCCTGGAGTGGCCTCTGGTGCGGGCCCAACCGGGTCCCCAAATCGCCGAGCGCGCTGCGATATCAGCGGCTTGCGCGCTCGATGTTGGCTACCCCGCGCCCCCCGAGTGCCGCGCACCAAAGGGCACTCTTGCCCAGGGTCACTCTTGCGTATAGCCGACAGATGCACCCCGGGAGGGGTCCGAGGGCCGATTTGGAACGGCCTTGTCTTTATATTCAATTTTCTTGGCCGATTTTCCTCGGGCCCATCAAGTTCAGACCTCCGCACCCGACAGGCTGGATGTTCACATTGGCAGAGGAGCTCCCGACCCGCCTCGCAGACCCTGCACACCGCGGCCGCTGGGGCCGAAGTGTGGCGGCGCTCCCCTGGGTATCAAGCCTCGCGCTGTCGACGGGTGTCGACTGCATACCCGTGCTGCCGGGCCCACGGTGTGCCTGTGCTCGCCGGGTGTCCTTTCGTTTGGGGTTCCTGGGGAGCTTCCTGCCGCCACGGCTGGACATCCCCTCGAGCGCGTGGTCAGAGCATGTACCCCCCGAGGACGGGTCTGGGCGCCGAGTGAATCCCCAGACCCAGGCGTTCGGCGGTGGCGGCGAGCACAGGTAGTTTCCAGTTACCGCTTCCCCACTCCCCAGACGCCCCGCGGTTCGAAAGAGCCACGACGGGAGGTATTTGACGAGGTTTGTCGCCTGGTGGCCCTGGCTGGGCCTCAGACAGGTCATAGAACGACTCTGGACGAGAAGCCGTTGCCATGGGAGGGGTCGAGACCTCTGGGGGCCCATGCAGTCACGTCGTCGGGGGAGAGCTTGTCATTCCCATGCGACGCAGAATTCCCCACCGTGCACCGCGCTGCCGCTGCCATCGATATCGTACGTTTTGTATGTTTTGTCGCGCATGGCCGCCATAGGAGGGCTGGGGAGAATGAGAAGAAGACGAAGAAGAAGAAGAAGAGGAGGCAGATCCTCCGTGAGCGTCCAGTCCGATTCCGTGGCAAAGTCGCACTCTTGTGGGCGACCCCTCGGCCTGGGCTGGGTCGCCGGCAGCGCCACGGAGCCTCTGAAAGATTTGTGTTGCGTTCGCCTGCCTGCCAGCGAGCGCCCAGCAGCTCGACATGCTGGCGCCGCGTCAAGGGAAGCAGGGGCCTTTTTCTGAACAGCTGGAAATTCAGGGACAATCTGGAGCCCTGGCAGTGCCATCCCCTTTGGCGTCCTACGGCCCGAGTGAGGGCCCGATCGGCCCGGCGAAGGGCATGTCAGGGTGAAGGTCACATCCCGCACATTCGACGGCCTGGCGATTCTCTAAACAGCTTGCCTGGAAGGGTTCTATATCGGGCGTTCCAAAGGGACCTTGCCTTCGAGGATAGAAGGAGCTGTCACCTCTTCCTCGACGGAAGGTCGGCGGAAGTAAAACGAGGCCGCCTCCGCCGGCAGAAGATCGGCGGAAGGCGGCGGAAGTAAACGATGTGCCCCCAAGACATGGAAACGTTTTTGGTTCATGGTGTCCGAAGTCGCCCATGTATACATATATATATATAGGTTTATATGTATGCATACGTATCTAAAAATGTACATAGACATATATGTATATACCTATATATGTGTGTATGTGGTGTAGATGCGTGTGTCATGACCAGTTTAGTTGTAATGGTGTCATGCACATTGTTCTACAAGACTGGCGATCGAGCCCGTGCCCCCGAGATCGGTAGCTCACCGTTGCCCCCCCCAAGCCGAGCCCCCGAGGCAGGGCCCATGTCGGCTCTTCCGATCCGATGACCTTCGATGTCGACGGATTGCGAAACCGATTCCAGTCGACGTCGGACCCCGATTTGGATCCGGGGTGTCCCAAGGGAGGCCTTGCTGGCCTGCCGATGTCCGTCGATTCGACCTCTCCCGAGTTGGCTGCCGATCTCTTCCGGCCCGATCCCTTTCGATCGCCGATCCGACTTGTCGATTCGATTTTGGCCCCTCCTGCCCGGATCGGTGGTTCATCGCTCCCCCCCCCCACCGTTGCCTCCTCCTCCTCCTCGCCTCCTCCTCCTCCTCCTTCTCCTCCTCCTCCTCATTCTCCTCCTCGTCCTTCACCTCGTCCTCCTCTTCCCCCTCCCCATCCCCCCCTCCTCTTCCTCTCTCCTCCTCCTCCTCCTTCTCCTCCTCCTCCTCCTCCTCCTCCTCCTCCTCTTCCTCCTCCTCTTCCTCCTCCTTTTCCTCCTCCTCTTTTTCCTCCTCCTCCTTCTCGTCCTCCTCCTCCTCTTCCTCCTCCTCCTCTTCCTCCTTCTCCTTTTCCTACTCCTCCTCCCCCTCCTCCTCCTCCTCATCCATCGTGGTCCCTCATCGTGGCCTCCAAAACAAGCGGCACCGCTGCAAAGCGCAGCAGCGGACTCACTATCACAATGCCTGCTCGCCCTTTTTCAGCGTTCTTGTTGTGAAAATTATCTGTTCGTTGGCAGGTGCCGTTCGCGGCGCCGCAAGACGGATTCGGGTGTGAGAGGAGGGGATCGGGATCGGCCCTGGAAAGAGGGAGGCAGCGGTGCCCGTGCCGTGCTCGCCGAAAGCAGCAAGTCAGGGCGCAGGGGGCATGCGGCCTGCTTGGGGGAGAGGAGTGGGGATGGCTGCGGGGGAAGGGGCAGCGGCGCCCGTGCCATGCATGCCGAGAGAGGCAGGTCGGAGCGCCAGGCACGGAGTGCAGAAGAATAGCAAGTTGGAGGGTAAGCATCACAGCGCGAGGGGGGAGTGCTTCTGAAAGTGTGCGAATCGAGACTGGGAGTTGGTGGACCGAGGTGCCACGACGAGGGAACCAGAAAACGTGGTCGCAGGGCACGGCATGGCAGCTGAGTGGAGGGGAGGACGAGGCGGCGATGATGCAGGACGAAAGGGATGGGCCGAGGACCTCCATGCCAGAACATACCCTCTCGGATCTCCGCGCAAGTTTTCTGGATCTGCGCCGGCTGGCGCGCCCCGCGCGCGCGCCAGAGAGGGGCATCCAGGCGCCGATCCACGAAGCCTGCGCGGACCGCCGAGAGCGCAGGCGCATGCCCTGCGTTGCTCCCCGAGCGGGGGCCGCACGGACGAGAGTGGAGAGCGTGGCCCTCGCCCCCCTTGTTCCCGCCCCGCAGGCGGCGGCGGTGCGGCAGAGGAGCGGGCGGCGATCGAGGCCGCGAGGGAGGGCACGAGAGAGAGGGGCTCACGGGCAGGGCACCAGAGGCCCCTGGACCCCGCAGGGCAGGCCTCGCGCCGCGGCGGCGAGGCGGCGAGCCCGGCGCGGGCGAAGCTTCGAGGCTCAAGGTGTTTTTTCTTTCGCTTTCTAATGTTAAACATATATCACAGTATCTCTACATATACACAAATATATATATATATATATATATATATACATATATATATATACATGTATAGAGAGAGATTACCCACAAAAAAAGGTGTTCCTTCGTTTTCGTCGGTCCGCGGCGGTTTTCCAGCCCAGTGGCGCGCTCCAGCGGCTGCGCCTCGCCGAGATTGTTCGGGGGGGGCTCCGATCGTCCCGAACGGCCGCCGGAGAGCCGAGTTATGACCCGAAGACCGCCAGGGGATAGTTCGGAGCACCGCCAGTAGCCCAGAGCCGGCCGATCTCGAAGCATCCGTGCCATCGGAACACCGCGATCGTGCAAGGTTGGACGATCCACGCAGTGTCAGAAACCGGCGTCAGAAGTAAGCGCCCACGTCATCGCAGCGTGAGGCTTGCGCCGCATCGACGGGTTGAGGGTTGACGCGTCTTTGCGTTGTCTTGGGGGGCTCATTGGGAGTATGCTGGGGGCCTTGTGGCGGCTTAGTCGGGGCCTCCTGTGCTGTCTCAGGGTCCCCATCGGAGGCTTCGGCTCCTTGAGGACAGGGGGCGCGCTGGAAATTGCCCCCCCCCTGTGGGGGCGTCGCGGAGGCCCAAGCGAGCCAAACAGATGTCCTGGAGACGACAATTTGAAGACCCGAGATCACTTGGGCACGCAAAGTTGTGGGCAGACGAGGGGCAGGGGAAGAGGGGGTGTAATCAAGCCCTCCAGGGGCAGGCGTTCTCGGCCCTCCCCCCCGCTCCTCATGCTTAGCATCGCTCGGACGTGCGCATTTTTTCCCGGAGGGGACCATCGGGGAGCATCCTGTGCCGCTGCTCGAATAAATCAACGCACGAAGCCGAAAAGTGCAAGGAGACTGGGCGTCCTAGCGATGACAAGAATTCCGCCCAAGACAAAATCTCCAGGGGGCGGGGGGGAAGAGCCTCGGGATACACCTCCAGGTCATCCGCCGCCGAAAAGGCCAGCAGCATCAGCTCACGCTTTGCAGGGGTGCCGGCCCGTGTAAATCCCATAGGACTGTTCCGAGCAAGCATGTCATTGGATCCAGACCGAGACGGCGCTGATCCGCCCCGCTCCTCCTCCACCGCCCACGTCCACTCCTCTTTCCTCTCGTTTATGCCTCTTACCTCGCTCGCCGGAGACGGGCGGATCAGCGCCGTTCCGGCCTGGATCCAATGAATTGTTTGCTCGGAACAGTAGCGTGGGACTTACACAGGCCAGCCCACCTGCTCCCCCCAAACCAATCTCGGCCTCAGAATTATCAATTGGAAGACTGTGCTCCACCTCCGTTGACCGACCCTGCGCCGCCGACCCTGAAGGAGGACGACTAAGACGACGGCGACGACAACGACGCTCGCGAGCCCTCGTGGGGGCCCTTGCGGGCCCTGTTGGCCTGTGGACCCCCCCCGGGACCCCCTCCAGGACCGCCCCCAACGATCCGCTCCCAGGACCGCCCACCCCCTGGCGGGGAAGGGAACAAGGGCCTTCGCTTCGACGCGATTGGTGTTCCCCCTCTCGCGTCTCTGTGGGACTCTCTTGGGCCGTCTTGGTCGAAGGGGGTGGGGGTCACGACCCCGAGGACCCCACCCCCTCGGCGCGGGGAAGGGATCAAAGGGAAGAGGCTTTCCTTTGACTCGATTACGACGATGTTCGAATTTCGTCTGGCAGGGCCGCTAGAGGAGGAAACGATCTGTTGCCGTGCCGGAGCCAATCCTCTTCTCCTCGCGCTTGCTCTAGAGTGTTTTTCCCAGAGAAACCCAGCGCGCACGCAGGAGGGCCAAGGGAAAGGGGGAGAGTGGCGACGGCGACTCAAATGCAAAAACGTCTCACACGCGCCGACAGGGTCGGCGGATTTCTACTTGGGCGCCTGCGGTAAAGCCTGGTACGATGCCAGCGCGGCATTGTGCGTGGTGACGCGAAGGACGCGACATGTGGCAGCACGCGCCCATGGGCTCCAGAGGATCGCAAAATGTGACAGCTGTAATATTGAGGACCCAAAGCCGTAACATGTGACACGTCTATTCCGCAAATAGTTGTGGGGCGTTGCATGTATTAGCGAGTGGAAACATAACCCATAACGTCTTTCATGTGCCACGTGACATCGTACATGTGCCACGTGGCTTGTGACATGTCACATCGGGGATGTAGGCCTCCTCGGAGCTCGCTGCAGGGCTCCCTGGGAGCTTCTTCGGGCATCTTGGGAGTATGACCTTGAAGAGACTAACGGCCGTCTGAGGGTCGTCTCAAAGCAATTTGGAGGAGCCTGTAGCGCCTTGAGACCGCCTTGGGCCGGTCCTGGAGCTGGGCGGCATCGCGTCGTTCTGGAGGTTCTTGCGCCGTCCTGGAGCAATTGGGATGCCGCTTCGGGTCTCTTCGCAGCCGCTTGGGGGGAATTCTTCGGGCGGGGCTAGGATTAAGCCAGGCATGCCCCTCTACAGGAAGAAGATTCAAACATTACAACAAAAAGCAAAACATGTGAACGTTTTTCCTACCACGTATGATTAGTTTTGAATCTGCTTTGACTATCTTGCATTTTTCCTCCAAAATCCGCTTGTAGGAGGACATTCCCGACCTAAGGGTAGGACCGGGAGAAGTCTTTCCCAGAGCGTACCAGAGCGTTCTCTCAAGGCTTTCTGGAGCGCTCTCAGGAACGGCCGCAGTGCCCGACACATCTTCCAGAATCGCCAGATCTCAGAGATTCCCATCCAGATCCCCACCATCTTCCTCCTCCTCCTCCCTCTCCTCCTCCTCCTCGTCCTCCTCCTCCTCCTCCTCCTCCTCCAGATAGGGTTTGGTCTTATGTTGCCCCAGGGTGGGCGTCGTCTTAGTTCTGGGGCATCTGGGAGGCACTGAATACACCACGAGTGGAGAAACCCCTCAAACAAATTATTGCTGAGGCCTTACGGCCGGTGCCGCCAACCCTGGAGGCCTCGGCCTTCGACGGAAATGGGAGAGATAGGGCACTCCCGACACGCCCCGAGAGTGTGGCCCTACTGGAGAAAACACTAAAACGAATGATTATGTTTCGAGCAATCCCCAACGAAGCCTTCGGCTTGTGTTTCCGAGCCTGGTACTGTTCGTGAGTGTGGCCAGCCTTTGCTCCGCGCGCATGTCGCTGATGCATTATACTCCGTCACGTGGTGCTGTGCTCTGTTCTGTTAGATGCACATATGGTTCGTTCTGTTCTGCTCCCGACAGGGCTGCGTGACGTTCAATCGGTCGTTGCTGCGCCTGATTCGGTCCTGTAGCCAGCCTTACGTCGGCGTGAATGCTGTGTTTGACACGGCGCCATGAAACTGTCGCTGTTGCATCTGACAGTGTTCACCGATGTTTTATTCCATCATGTTCTAGCGTGTTATAGTATATTACGTTATGTTGTGTTCTCGACGGGCCGGCGTGACGTCGTGACGCTTGTCACGTGGGATACGCCGTCCAATCGGTCGTTGTTGCGCTTGTTTGTTTCTGTGGCCAGCCTGACCTCGGTGCGCACGTCGCGTTTGATTATTTTATGGTACGGCCGGTTATGTTTCGGTGTTCGTGTGATGAGACGCCGTGAAATGTCGGTTGCGTTATGATGGTGTGCTGTAGTCTGTTCGCTTGGAATACGCGTTAATGTTAGCTTCTATTATAGACGGGCTGTCGTGACGTCATGACGCCTGCCACGTTCGATATGTCGTATAGTCGTTCGTTGGTGCTCTTGATGTTGTTGTTTATTTATTTGGCCAGCGTGGGCTCGCTTCGCATGTCGCGTATGATAATGTGGCATTACTCGGTCTCTGTTGTTTTACACTTGGTGATGGTATGTTTGATTATGTTCTGGCCTATGCACACATGGTCTGTGCTGATCTGCTCTCGACGGGTCGGCTTGACGCCGTAGCGCTTGACACGTTTGATGTGTCGTCTAGTCGGTCGCTGCTGCATCGAACCGCCTCGAACTATGCTGTATCCTATCAGATTCATGTATGTTATACTGGATTGTGCTCTGTTGTGTTCGCGATGGGCCAGCGTGACGTCGTGATGCCTGTCACATTAGATGCGCCGTCAAATCGATCGGTGTTGCCTTTGTTTGTTCTTGCGGCCAAGCTGACCTCGGCGCGCACGTCGCGTTTGGCCAGATTAAGGCACGGCCGATAAGGTTATGTTGTTTCTCTTCATTGATGGTTCACTCTGCCATGTGCGTATTATGTTGTGATCAGTTATGGCATAAATTGGACTGCTAAATGATGGTGTGGTTATATGTTATGGTGTTATGTGTGATGCTGGTTACGCTAGACTCTGTGCATAATGTTATGTTATGATATGTTCAGGTCATGACATGCACAGTCAGTTGTGATACAATAGGTGATGATGTTTCATGTTCGTTGCCGTAGTGGTAGCAGTTGTACAACACGTGCGGAATGGTATGATGGTTACGTTGTGCACGGATCCGTATATTACGCTGTGTTATCTTACTGTGCGATACGTTGTTTAGTCTGTTGTGTTCGATTACATCCGTTTCCGCCGTGTTAGCAAGAGTACAACCTAGATGGCACGCTATGCTAGGAATGGCCATGATAGATCTTCTGTTGCTCCAGTATGGCATGCGGTACGTTGTGGGTCATGGTGTGATTCATGTTGTTTGATGGTGTGACATGTTACGTTGTGCTGCGTTATGGTATGGTATGATATGTTCTGTGCTTTCCTTTATATAATAGTATATGGTATGTCGCGCCGCTCCGTCATGGTATGATATGACATGTTGTTGTATGATAGGTTATGCATCGCTGTGTTATGGTATTGTCAAGTCTGTCGCGCTACGTTACGATATGCTATGTAATGCTTTGTTCTGGTATGCCTCGTACTGTTATCGTACCCTGTGTGATGCTATACTACGTGTTGTATGCTCTGCTCTGGCATAGCATGAGTTGTTCTACTATGGTATTCCCTGTTCTGTGATGTTGTGCTCTACTATGTTCTGTTCTGCCATGTTATGTTCAGTTAGAGTGTGATGCTATATCATGTTACTCTCTGTCATGCTCTGACAGGGGCGGGAGTGTCGGGAATGCTCGGTGGGCTTGGGGATCTGGTGGCCGCGGTATGCAGAGTGGGCGGTTCGAGTCTGGACGGGCGGCAGTTCCCGGGGACTCTGGGCAGGCCTTGGGATCTGGCGGTCGCGCTATGCAGAGTGGGCGGGTCGGGTCTGGAGGGGCGGGAGTCACGGGGACGCACGGCGGACCTGGGGATCTGGCGGCCGCGGTATGCGGGGAGGGAGGGCCGGGCTGTCTGTCCTTAAAATCTCACGACCTCTACCTGTCGGGTGGAGCCATTGTTCTCTGTTCGTTGATGTTGTGTTCGTGATGTTGAGTTCGCTCTAGTATGTTACGACCAGCTCTGCCATGGCATCTCTTTAGAGTGAAGTAATAGTCTGTGGTGTTCTATCAAGCTCGCTGCCGCAGGGGCAGCGATAGTCTGATAATTATGTCATGATGATGTTTACACTGTGATCTCTTGACCATGCGGTCACAGGTTCTGCTGTGGCATGATACTCCTTTGCAATATGCTAACGTGTGTAATGCTGTAGTACATCCACTGGAGCCGCTGTAGCAATGATAAATCATGCACTGGATGCCATGTGATGATATGGTTTGATATCCTGTACTGTGCTCCGCTGTGTCATGGTATACGTTGTTATGGTACGTCATGGTCGATGATGTGTTGCGTCATGCTGGCCGTTATGACATGGTATGGTTGGTGTGTTGTGGTACGTTGCGTGTTGCTAGTGAATAATATGTGATGTCGTGATATTGTATGGTGTGTGTGTTGCCATGGTTTGTAATGCTGGGCACTGTGCATCTGCTTAATGGAAGGATGCCGTATGTTATGTGATGGTATGAGGTGTTACACCATACCATGGTACGTTATAGTGCGTTATGCTACGTTACGATGTGTGGTGCTATGCTATGTACGTTTCGCGTTGGCGTGGTATGCGTTGCTATGGTGTACTATGGTATGCGGTGATACGGCATGTTATGGTATGGTACATCATATGGTATGGTATGGTATTGTATGCTATGGTATGTCATGTTATGTGTTGTGTTATGTTATGTTGGTGTGCAATGCCTTATGCCTCGCTCTGTCACTACGTGGTGTGCCCTGATGTGGAATGGTATGTTCGGTATGGTGCGCTACGCTATGTTGTAACATGTTATGCTGTGTTGCGATGTTTGGTGGAATACTAAGTTCTGTCAGGCCATGTCGAGTTCATCGAAGGCGCAAAGCGGGACTCTTCGGGGGATTCTCGGTGGACCTGGGGATTTGGCGGCCGCGGTATGCAGGAGTTGGCGGGTCGGCGCGAGGCGGGAAACTCGGGGGGTTCTCGGTTGACCTGGGGATTGGCGGCCACGGTCTGCAGAAATGGGCGGGTCGGCGCGAGGCGGGAGTCTCGGGGGACTCGGTGCACCAGGGGATCTGGCGGCCGCGGTATGCAGGGTGAGAGGGCCGGGAGGTCTGTTGGTGGGGAACAAACGCACAAACCGAAAGCGTTCCAGGACATTTTGTGCGGAGCAATCGCATGTACGCGTGAGCGGCGAGCGACAAGAACAGAGGCGACCATGGGGTGAGGGGAGAGTTGCACCCCATAACAAGTACAGGCCTTTCGTTGAAGGTAAGCACGCTTGGCTGCCAGATCCCAATCTGTACGAGGCGCCCTCCTGCCTCAGCAGTCGCTAGCTTCCTCCCCTTAACCACCAACTACCTGGGCTGTGCGACACCCACTGTATCTGCCATTGGCTCCCGCTCAGGGATTCCACCGCCCGGGGGAGGAGGAGGAGGAGGAGGAGGAAGAGGACCAGCGTACACCTGAGAGTCATCAACGATGTTGGAGTTAACCCTCCCTCCAAGCTTCCTCTTCATAGGCCCCTACAACGGTTCATTTCCATTGGTGGAACTGCCTCGTTGGAAGACACCCGTTTGCAGACCCTGAAGCAAGCCACAACATTGTTTTCGGGATTCCAACGCCACGGATCAACGTGACTGTTGCGTCTTGACAATCCTGAGTCGTGCCAGAACGCTATTCCTATGTTTTGAACACAGAGGATAACGTAACTGTTGCACCTGCGTTACCGTGAACCCCTCCAAAACATTGGTTCTGGTGCGCTGGTGATGGGAATCCGTGAAACTCTTGAACATATTGTAAACGAATGTGCGCGGCGTTAAGGCGAGAGTCGCATTTTGAAAAGGAACCGCCCTCAATCTGTGAAGCTCTTGCAAATATTTGAAACAAATTTGCGCCGCGCTAAGGCAAGAGCCACATGTTGAAAACCACTCGCCCTCAATCCGTGAAGCTCGTGCAAAGGTTTGAAACGAATGTGCGCCGAGCTAAGGCAAGAACCACAGTTTGAAAACCACCCGCCCTCAATCCGTGTAGCGCTTGCAAAGTTTGAAAACGAATGTGCGCCGCGCTAAGGCGAGAGCTGCATTTTGAAAACCACACGCCCTCAATTCGTAAAGCTTTCGTAAACCTGCCAAACTAATGAGCGCCGCGCTAACGCGAGAACCACATTTTGAAAACCACCCGCCCTCAATCCGTGAAGCGCTTGCAAAGTTGTAAAACGAATGTGCGCCGCGCTAAGGCGAGAACGACATTCTGAAAACCACCCGCCCTCCATCTGTGAAACTGTTGCCAAGTTTTAAGCTTCAGAGTCATAAATGGTGGGGAAGTCTCAGGTGAAACCCCCAGCCCGCCCTAAAAAAAGGTGCGACAGGGAGAAGTGAAGTATAAGGGAAAGGAATGGAGGAGGAGGAGGAGGAGGAGGACGAGAAGGAGGAGGAGGAGGAGGAGGAGGAGGAGGGGGAGGAGGAGGAGGGGAGGAGGAGGAGGAGAAGGAGGACGAGGAGGAGGGGAGGAGGAGGAGGAGGAAGGAGGAGGAGAGGAAGAGGAGGAGGAGGAGAGGACGAGGAGGGGAGGAGGAGGAGGAGGAGGGGAGGGGGGAGGAGTGGGAGGCGGAGGAGGAGGACCAGGAGGAGGAGGAGGAGGGGAAGGGGGAGGAGCAGGAGGAACAGGAGGAGGAGGAGGAGTTCTTGCGACCGACTCGTCATCGTGGAAGAGGAGTGGTGAGGCCACCCGCCGGGGCGCGAAGTGTCACTGCGCTTCGCGCGCTGCGGCCTGGACTGGAGAGTTGTCCTTCTCTCCAGCAGGGGTGCGGAGCGAGGGCGCGGAGGGAAGCGCACGTCGCGCATCGGCCAGCTGGCCGGAGAGGGGGAGGGGGAGGGGAGGAGGAGGGAGGAGCAGGAAGAGCAGGAGGAACAGGAGGATGAGGGGGCGGAGGAACAGGGCTGAAAAGAAAGAAAGAGCGAGAGAGAGAGAGAGAGACAGAGATCACACAAACAACGACAACAACATGGATGACAAGGAGGGGAAGGAGCATCAGCAGCAGGAGAAGAGGAGGAAGACGGAGAGGAGGAGGAGGAGGAGGAGGAGGAACAGGAGGAGGAACAGAAGGGCGAAGTAAGAGGAGGGAGACGAACGAGGAGGCGGAGCAGGAGCAGGAGGAACAGGAGGAGGAGGAACAGGAGGGAGAGAGAGAGAGAGAGATAGAAAGAGAGAGAGAGAGAGAGCGCGAGACATAGTCAGAGGGAGAGTAAGAGAGAGAGAGAGAGAGAGAACAAACAAAAACTAAAGAGAGAGAGGGAGAGAGAGAGAGAGAGAGAGAGAGATCAACCATAGGTAACTACGATTGCATGGAGGAAGCGGAGCAGCCGCAGCAGCAGAAGGAGGAGGAAGAGGAAGACGGGGAGGGGGAGGAGGAGGAGGAGGAGGAGGAGGAGGAGGAAGAGGCGGAGGAGGAGGAGGAGAAGGAGGAAGAGGCGGAGGAGGAGGACCAGTGCAACCCCAAGGCTCATCGACGATGTTGGGATACACCCTCCCTCCAAGATCCGTCTTTACAGGCCCGATACAGGGATCCATTTCCACTGAGGGGCGTGCCCCGTTGGGGGACAACCGTGCGAAAATCCTGAAACCTGCCACAAAATTATTTGGGCTCCACCGCCACGAATCGACCTGACTGTTGTGTCTTGGCGGTCCTGAAGCGCACCAGAACACCATTCCTCGGACTTCAACCGCGAATGAACGTAACTGTTGCGCCCTGACAATCCTGAATCGTGAGGTTAACCATAAGAACCCGCGAAACTCTTGCAAATGTTTAAAACGAGTGTGTGCGGCGCTAAGGCGAGAGCCACATGTTGAAAAGGCACCGCTCTCAATTCGCAATATTCTGGCAAGTGTTTAAAACGAATGTGCGCGGCGCTGAGGCGGGAGCCACATTCTGAAATCACCCGCCCTCAATCCGTTTGTGAAAATCTGTAAAGACGAACGCGCGCCGCGCTAAGGCGAGAGCCACATTCTGTTAACCAGCCGCCCTCTACCTGTGAATTTGCTGCAAATTGTTAAAGGAGTGTGCCTGGCGCTACGGCATGAGCCACATGTTTAAAACCACCGGCTCTCAATCCGTGAGGTTGGTGCAAACTGTTAAAAGGAGTGTGCGCGGCGCTACGGCGAGAGCCACATTTTGGAAACGACCCGCATCCGTGAAACGCTTGCGAATATGTAAAAAGAACGTACGCGGCGACAAGGCGAGAGCCACATTTTGAAAGCCACCCGCCCTCCACCCGTGAAACTCTTGCACGTGTCTAAGCTTCAGGCTTTGAAAATGGGAAGAAAGTCTCAAGCGAAACGCCTGGCCCGCCCTTCCGACCGGCCTCGCGAGACCGCGACAGGGAGGAGTCATTCATCGGGAAAAGGAGTGAAGAAGGAGGAGGGTGAGGGAGAAGACCAGGAGAGGCAGGATGATGTGTGAGCATAGGAGGAGGAGGAAGAAGAGAAGGAGGAGGAGGAGGAAGAGAAGGAGGAGCAGCAGCAGCAGGAGCAGTAGAAATAGGGGGGAGGAGGGGGAGAGGAGGGAGAACAGCAGAAACAGGAGGAGGCGGGGAGGAGAGCGGCCGGGCATCCGAGCCCGCACCTGCCTGCACCCCTCCAGGGGCGGACACTGAACGCTGGCGACGTCGGCGCGTTCAGGCCGGCCGGCGGGCGGGCAGCGGCGGCAGGTCATCTGCTTTTGTTGCCTCATGTCACCCCCTCCAGACCCTGTCCAGACCTCCCCCTCCTCCTCCTCCTCCTCCTCCTCCTCCTCCTCCTCCTCCTCCTCCGCCCCCTTCCTCCCTCCCTCCCTCCTGCTCCTCCCTCGTCCCTCTTCATCCTACAACTGCAATGCGGACATCCTCCACCTCATCCTCCTCGTCCTCTCCTCTCCCTTCCCTCCTCCCCCCTCTCCTACTGCGGTGATTTCCCTCCCCCGCCTCCTAATCCTCCTCCTCCCCCTCCCTCCCAGTCCTCCTGTTCTCCACCTGTCCCTCCTACCCCTCCATCCCTGCCATGGCATTGTGATGAGCAGCCCAGCCCATGTGTTGCCAGAGTGGACCACAAACAGTAGCTTTGCGCAACCTATACCTACATACATACGTACGTGCGTGCGTGCGTACGTACATACATACATATATACATACATACATACATACATACATACATACATACATACATACATACATACATACATACATACATACATACATACATACACACAGACAGACAGACAGACAGACAGACAGACAGACAGACAGACAGACATACAAATATGCAGGCATGCATGCATACGTGCATACATGCATGCATGCATACATGCATACATACATACATGCATACATACACGCATGCATATCTGCATACATACATCTATACATACATGCACCTATGCATGCATACGTACCCACATGCATACATACATACATACGTGCATACATGCATACATGCCTGCATGCATAAACACCTACGCACAATCACAGACATACATGCCTGCATACATGCATGCATTTATACACACGTACATACACACCCATATATGCGATAGCTGTTCATACCTACATACATGCGTACATACATGCATGCATGCGTGCATGCATACATGTATACATGCATACCTTCATACCTAAATGCATGCATGCATGCATACATACATACATATATACATACATGTATGCATGCATGCATGCATACAGACATACATACATACATACATGCATACATACATACAGACATACATGCATGCATGCACACATATACAGTAATGCATGCATGCATACATGCATGCATACACACGTACAGACATACGTGCAGGCATGCATGCATACATCCATCCATGCATCCGTACACAGGGCATACATACATACATGCATGCATGCATGCATGCATGCATACATACATACATACATGCATACATACATACATCAATACGTACACGAATGCACGCATCAATACGTACATACACACACCCATTCACATGACATACATACATACATACACACGTACACACGGACATACATATATATATATATATATATATATACATGCATGCATGCATACATACATGCTGTGAGAGGAATGCGGTGGATGCTGCCTGGTGCAGTTTACGTGGTGCCGGCGCCGTGCTGCACTCTGCGCGGCGCAGGCCGTGTGCTGCAGGCTGCGGGGCGTGGGCCACGGCGGCACCGAAGCCCCGCGGTGCCCCCCGGCACACGCGGCGCCCACGAGCGGCCCACAGGCAGCCACCGGGCGAGGACCCCGAAGCCCACGCCGGCGCACGCCGCGGCCACGGGCGGCGGCCGCGCCCTTCGAGCGGGGCGCCACCTCCTCCTCCTCCTCCTCCTCCTCCTCCTCCTCCTCCTTCTCCTCCTCGAGCGGGGCGCCACCGAGCGGCGCCGCCAAGCGAGAAGCCAGAGCCGCGTGCCGTTTGCTCAGGAAGCGCGGCGCCCGAAGTGCAAGGCATCGCCGGGGGGGCAGGGCGCGGGGGGGCCGCGGCCGCCAGCAGCAGTGCCAGGAGGAGGGCAGGGAGGGAGGGAGCGTCGGAGTGGGGTGAGGACGACGGTCGCGAGGAAAGGAGGGAGGGGGAGTGAGGATCCAAGCCGTTGCGTTGGAGGTCTTGCCTCCATTCGGCGGCGAGCCCGGGGGGGAAGTGAGAAAGGGCGGGCCTTCTCAGAAGACTCGGAAGTTCCCCAGCCTTGTGAGAAGTTTGCCAAGCCTTTCCCGAAGACGCAACAAAAATTCTCTGAAGGCGCGAGGGTTTCTGAGAAGTCCCGCCGGGCTTCTGAGAAGTCCCGCCGCCTTCTGCGAAGGCCTTCTCCTTCTCGCTTCCCCCCCTCGCTCGCCGCCAATCCAGTTCCACCTCTGGGGGCCCCGCTTCCAGCCCAGGGGGGTCCCTCTGGAGATCAGCTCTGAGGCGAAGAGCCGGCCAGGATGGGCCTTCCTTCGGAGTGGTCCGCGGAGCGATGCTGAGCAGATTCGGGGTGGGGGGAGGGGGGGGGTCCTCCAAGCCGGAGTAGTGGGGGGTAGCGCAGATGAGGGGGGGGCGGGAGCAGATGCAATAGATAGTATTGGCAGTAGCTTGCGCATGGATGCAATAGTCTGCGGTCTGGACGCAGGAGTTGCGCGCGGATGCTACAGCGCATCCTTTCAGACACAATAGCTCACGCCCCCTTGCAATAGTTCGTTCCCCCCAGATATAGTTCGCCCGAGAGTTCGCGCCATAGTGACCGCAAGCAGACCATTGCACCTCCCACCGCACCACCACCGGCGTTACCCCCACCGCTTCGGTAATGGGAGGGAGGGAAGAAGGAAGAAGGAGGAGGAAGGGAGGAAGGAGGAAGGAGGAAGACGGGAGGGAGGGATGGGAGAGGAGGAGGAAAGAAGGGCAGAGGAGACGGGAGGAAATGGAAGGGAAGGGCAGAAGACGAGGGAGGCTCTGGACAGGTTCGGCAGTTTGGAGGGGCACCTGGGCTGCCAAGGACTGCTGTCGTGGGCGAGGCCCCAGACTCATCCACTCTGGGCGCATCCTCTTCGTTCGGAGGTGGCTGAGAGAGAGAGAGACAAAAAAAATCCCAACAAAACACACACAACACAAAAAAGGAAAAAGAAACAAACAAACAAACAACAAAACAAAAACAAAAAAAACAAAAAACGAGAGGCGGGGCGGACCTTCCTTGCGTCTTTCGCGCGAGATGGTAGGGCACGCCCAGGCTCACCCCCTCAATCATGAGAGAACTACTCGTGCGAGCATGAACGATGCTTCCCTCTCTCCTCCTTCTATCCCCCCCACCCCCCCCCCTCTCCTCCGGCCTCCCCATCATCCCTTCCTTTCTCCACCCCTCCTTCCACACCTCCTTGTGACCTCGTTCTCCTGCCCCTCACTTGGCAGGAGCTCGCTCGCGCAGAAGAGCCTATGGCATGGATCGCCCCTCCTCGCTCCAAGCGGAGGGCCGACCTGCCACTGCTGCCGTCTGCACTGTGCCCTGGCAGCCTGGGCTCGACGAGGCCTGGGAGGCGGTGGCCCTGGCGCCCCGGTGAGGGACGAGGAGGAGGAGGAAAAGGAGGAGGAGAAGAGGAGGAAAAGGAGGAAGAGGAGGAGGAGGAGGAGGGGAAGATGGAGGAGGAAGAGGAGGAGGAGGAAGAGGAGGAGGAGGAGGAGTGGGAGGAGGAGGAGGGGTGGAGGAGGAGGAGGAGGAGGGAGGAGGAGGAGGAGGCTCTTGCGCTTGGGTAGCGGTCCCTCGGTTCACCATCTCTCTCTCTCGGCCTCCGTGTCGTGTCCCCCCGTCGTCGCGCTCGTCGGCGCCACCAGCGGCCGCAGGCGAGCCGTCCTCGGAAGGACCCCCTCCCTCCCAGACGGCAGAAGGGGTGCAAACATTTCGGGTCGCCAACAGGTAGAAAGGAGGGAGGAGGAGGGAGGAGGAGGGAGGAGGGAGGAGGGGGGAGGAGGAGGAGGAGGAGGAGGAGGAGGAGGAGGAGGAGGGAAGGAGGAGAGGAGGAGGAGGAGGAGGAGGAGGAGGATGGAGGGGGAGGAGGAGGAGGAGGGAGAAGGAGGCAGGAGGGGTTTTGCAAGCATTTCCCGGCCAGACGGCAGAAAGGGGGGTGCAAACCTACAGCAGGGCGCCAGCACACGCCACAGCGCACATCGGGAGTACGGGAATACCAGAACAGCCCCCCAGCATTTGCGTCGAAGGCCGATGCCCCAAACCCTAGTGTTCCCCGCAAGCATGCGACGACGAGCGGATTCCTTCGTTGTGTCCCCCTCCTTCCCCTCGCCCTCTCCCCGCCCCATCTATCGTTGTGGCGTCCTTTACCCCTCACGAGCAGCGCGGACGTCGGAAGAGTACACTCGCCCACAGGAGCAATAGCAGCAGCAGCAGCAGCAGCAGCAGCAGCAGCAGCAGCAGCAGCAGCAGCAGAGGGCACGAGAGGGGGGGGGGGCGGCGGCGATGGGCGCGCCGCCCTGCTAGGCGCCGCGCGGACGACCTGCGGGCGCAGCTTCAGCAGGGCGGGGCGGCGGCGATGGCGGCGCGCTTGGCGGAGGTTGGAGGACCGCTCCCCCCTTGGGTCCGAGGAGGGAGACCCAGACCCCCCCCCCGAGTCGTGAAAGGATCGCGACGGGGGGGGGGGTCTGCCGCTCTCGGCTTCCAGGGGCCTCAACGGGCCCCGGGGGGCGGGCAAACCGGGAGGAAAGAAGGCCGTCCCTAGGGAATCGGTCTACTAGACTTCTGGGGGTCCACGTCG
The DNA here is from genome assembly GCA_963575745.1 of Prorocentrum cordatum. Classification (NCBI taxonomy): domain Eukaryota; class Dinophyceae; order Prorocentrales; family Prorocentraceae; genus Prorocentrum; species Prorocentrum cordatum. Next base: position 143,756 of record CAUYUJ010019894.1, on the reverse strand, counting down.
CGAGAAAAGAACACGACGTCGGAGATCTGGGGAGGGGAGGGGGAGAAAATTCGAGTGTTGGTCGGGAGGGGAAGGGGAAGAAACAGGCTGAGGAGGAGGAGGAGAAAGCGGAAGACAAGTGTAATCACAAGACGCGTCAGCGATGTTGCAAGAAAGCCCCCCCCGAGGTTCCTTCTTTATAGGTCCTTGCAAGAAATTGTTTGCACTGACCGTCTGGGAATCTTCAAGATTGCGAATCAGCACTATTGCTGCGCACTCCGAATCCTTAATCGTGCCAGGACACCAGTCCTGGGACTTCCGCATCAGCGTGTTTGTTGCGTTCTGACAATCCTAAATCGTGCAAGGGCAACATTCCTGGTACTTCAGCCATAAGAATTCTCCAAATTGCTGCATCCGTTTCAAATGAATGTGCGAGGCGCTGAAAGTGGAGCCAACTATTGAAAACAGACCGCCACCTTTTTGACTTCTACAAATGCTTACAGCTAATGTGCGCGGCGCTATGGTGAGAGACGCATTTTGAAAAGCATCCGCCCTTCATTATTGAAAGCGTTACAAGCCTAAAGTTTCGGGATCATAAACAGTGAGGAAGTTTCAGGCGGAACGCCCAGCCCGCCCTGCCGACGCGTCTGGGTGTGCGACACGGAGGAGCAATTCCTCAAACGGTGCTTGCATTTCGTGGTTCTCGGAAGTTTCAGGCGGAACGCCCAGCCCGCCCTGCCGACGCGTCTGGGTGTGCGACACGGAGGAGCAATTCCTCAAACGGTGCTTGCATTTCGTGGTTCTCCTCTTGCTCCTCCTCCTTCTCTTCCTCCTTGCCCTTCTCCTCATCCCCCTCATCATCTCCCTCCTCCTCCTCCTCCTCCTCCTCCTCCTCCTCCTCCTCCTCCTCATCATCATCATCAGCAGCAGCATCATCATCCTCCTCCTCCTCCTCCTCCTGGTTGTCGGACTGGGCAGAAGCAGAAGCAGAAACGGGGGAGGGAGGAGGGGGGAAGGAAGGGGGAGGAGGTCAGGAGGTATTCCTCCTCCGCCTCACCCTTTCCCCCGTCTGGCCTCCCCCGCTCGTTTCCCCCTTCTGGCCTCCCGCCCCCTCCCCTTCCCCCTGTCTCACTCCCCCCCATCATTCCCCCGTTCCTCGCCATCCCCCTTCCCCCTTCTGGACCTTCCCCCTTCCCCCTTTCCTCCTCATCCTCGCAGTGCTATGCCATACCATTCATTGCGTACCCTTTGGGGATCGCTGTCCTCTTCGACACCCAGCCGTGCGATCAGAGAGGGGCTCTCCGCGGTGGCAAGGTATGGGTACAGGACGGGCAGGACGTCAGATCTGGCGCGAGCCGAGCGCACCTAGCTTGTCCTCCCCCCCTCTGGCCTCTCCCTTCCTCCTTCTGACCCACCCCTCTCTGCGACCTCCTCCTCCCTCCTCCTCCTCCTCCTCCTTCTCCTCCTCCTCCTCCGCTTCTTCCTCCTCCTCCTCCTCCTCACTCCGCTGCTCTCTTCCCCCCTACTCCCCCGACCGTCGCCTGGCCAGACGGGCCGCTACCCAGGCGGCCCTTCGGACCTCTCCCTGCCTTCCTTCTGACCTACCCCTCTGACCTACCCCTCTGACCTCCCCCTCCTCTTCCTCATCCAGAGGCTCCCGGAAGCCCTGGCCGCGCGCCTCCTCCCCCCCCCCAAGCAGCAAGGAAGCTGCGCTGCCCTGACTTGTCTCGGAGAGGGAGGGCATCCCCGGCAAAGGAAGTCAAGCCGGCTCGCGCTCGAAAATCCTGTAGCCTTTTTCCCGTGTTCATTCGGGCAGCACAACAGGTGTTGGAGGACGGTGGGAGCAGCAGCAGCAGCAGCAGCAGCAGCAGCAGCAGCAGCAGCAGCAGCCAGTAGAGTGGGGACCCAAGAAACACCCTGCTTGCCTCCAGGGTGCCCTGGGTTTCTTGGATGTCGATGTTTCTTGCCCTGGCCAGCGCGGCGTTCCCACATCAAGGACCCATGGACGTCCTGGGGTCTCGGGGCTGGGCTTCAGCAGCCCCACCCTGAGAGTCTGGTGGAAAGGTCCCTGGTGGTCGGGCCCCACGCTGCCGCCGACCCCCCAGGGGGCCGAGGCCGAGGCACTGCCCGCCCTCGGCAGCCCATCGAGGTCTTTCCCGCGACCACGCATGATGTCACAATGTGCCACTCAGCTCCGCTGCAGTCTGGCCGGTTAGGCTGCTCGGCTCTCACCCGAGCGACCCGGGCTCGAGCCCCGGTGGTGGAGAGCTCCTCTCCTCGGAGGCCTGGGCCTGCGCCTGGGCCCCCCGCCGCACGGCTCCGCGCCCGAGCCCGACCCGGGGGGCGGGCGCCGACGGGGAGTGCCCCACCCGGGGGGGTGCAGCAAAGGGGCCCCCTTGTGGGCCCCTGGCTGGCCCCAGAAGTGGCCCCAAAGAGGACCCAAGAGAGGGGCCCTGCTCTTCCCCCCCGTGTGGGTCCCCCTCCCCTGGCGCCCGCCCGAGGCCCGCCTTCATCGCGGCCCACGGCCCGTGCCGCCGACCGGGCGCGGGCTCGGAGCCCACCGGGATCGACGACGACTGGCCTCCACTGTAGTATCACCGTGTGCTGTCTGCGGGTGCTGCCCCGCGCCGCGAGAGGCGCTCTCACCGCAGGAGCCGCCCGCGTGGCCCCCGTTCGGGGACCCCGTCGGGGGGCACAGCAAAGTTCGCCGCCGAGGACCACTTCGCTGCGGCAGCGGAATTCCTTGGCTTGGCCCGGCTGCCACCGCGCAACCGAGGCGTCATCAAACGCAAGACCCCGAAGTCCGATGCGATCGGCCCCTTTCCTCCTCTCGATCGGGCCTCCTGTCGACACCTGGGACGCCGGCCCCAGCGGAGAGGATCCGTCAACGCGAGGAGGCCGTTCGAGGAGCAGCAGGGTCGGCCTGAGGCCGCATGTGCTTTGTTCTGTCTCTTCGGGCCCTCGAGGAAAATCCTGGCGCACACTCCAAGTCCCCAAGTCCGCACATGACGCGGAGGGACGGCGTGCTCGTGAAACTACTCTGCACCATGCCGCGTGCATGATTCGTCTGGCCAGGTCTTCAGACCTGGGGGAGGTGGCCATACATGAGCTTGGACAGCACCTTTTTACCGCAGTCTGTTGGGCGGTGGCAGAGACCTTGCAACCTTGAGCTTATCTTCGCCCCTTGCCTTGCCTTGCCTTGCCTTGCCTTGCCTTGCCTCCTCCTCCTCCTCCTCCTCCTCCTCCTCCTCCTCTCTCCTCCTCCTCCTCCTCCGCCCCCCCCTCCTCCTCCTCCTCCTCCTCCTCCCTCCTCCTCCTCCTCCTCCTCCTCCTCCTCCTCCTCCTCCTCCTCCTCCTCCTCCTCCTCCTCCTCCTCCTCCTCTCCTCCTCCTCCTCCTCCTCCTCCTCTCCTCTCCTCCTCCTCCTCCTCCTCCTCCTCCTCCTCCTCCGCCCCCCCCTCCTCCTCCTCCGCCCCCCTCCTCCTCTGCCTCCTCCTCCTCCTCCTCCTCCTCTCCTCCTCCTCCTCCTCCCTCCTCCTCCTCCTCCGCCTCCTCCTCCTCCTCCTCCTCCTCCTCCTCCTCCTCCTCCTCCTCCTCCTCCTCCTCCGCCCCCTCCTCCCCCCCCTCCTCCGCCCGCTCCTCTCGCCCCCCCCCCCCCCGGCTCCCGGGGGCCGCCCGAGGAGCCCTGGCCCAGGAGTGGAGCCCGCAGGGCCCGCCGCACGCCGGGGCGGCAGGCCGCCCGCCCCTCCCCCCCCCCTTCCCAAGGGCCCATGGCGCCCCCTGGCGGGGGGAGGAGGAGGAGGAGGAGGAGGAGGAGGAGGAGGAGGAGGAGGAGGAGGAGGAGGAGCAGGAGGAGGAGGAGTGGGAGGAGGAGGAGGCGGGGGGAGGGGCACGGGGCAGAGGGCTTTTGGCGGCGGGCGGCAAGGGGAGGGAGGGGGAGGCGGGGGGGAGGAAGTGCCAGGTCACAACCGAGCGGAACGGGTCAGATCACGACCGCCATGCACCGCTGGGGCGGGTGAGACCCCCACCGTCCTAAAGGAGATCTTGGGAGATTTTCCGAGGGATCCCGAGAGATCCCGAGAGATCCCGAGAGATTCCGAGAGATTCCGAGAAAGGGGGGCCGACCAGGCAGTTTCGCCAGGGAGTCCCCGGAGCCTCTTGTCTCGATTTTGATCGTGGGGCCTCCCTCAGACGACCTCCTGAGCCGCCCAGAGACCGAACTTGAAGCAAGGTTGGGGCGATCCTCAAGGAGTGTGCCCAGGAGGATTCAAACCCTTTGGGGATCCTTGTTGTCCAATGAGGGCGGAGGTGACATCCATGGCCAATCCACGATTGGAGTTCCACCGGCTTCCAGCCCCTGAGCTCTTCATCCAACAGCTCCTTATCCAATGCCCCGGCCGTAGACTGATCTGCGCAGCGCACAGGACGAATCGGCCACGCGCAGGGGGGGGGGCAAGGGGAGGCGGGGCAGGCTTCTCAGAAGCAGGCGCGGGCCTTGTCCACAGATGCAATGGAGGATGACGATTAATATAAATGACCGGGGGTCGTGTTCACGCGGCGGCGCCCGCGATGACGATTAGAAAAAACCGGCCGCGCGCTGGAAAACTATGTTTCAAAATCGTTCACCTCCAGTCAGAAAAAGGCGCGGAAATAACAGAAAACTATGTGTTTAATCGTTCTCTTCCACTTTTTGAATTATAATCGTCATCCCGCAGTAAGGCCCTCGCCTGCTAAGAAGCAGCCTCCTTCCAAGAGGCCTTCCCCTGTCCCCCTGCCCCGAGGCGCGCACCGCCAAACGAAGGAGGTGCAGCCCGCCTCCGTGCGCCCGTCGCCCGAAGGGCGGGCGAGCTCGCTCTCGCCCGCCCCGTCGTGCGCGCGGCGCCTCGCCTCGCAATCCGACCAGCGGCTGCCCGCGCCTGACGCCGATAGGATTAAGCCGGGCATGTCCCTCTACAGGAGGAGCATTCCAGAAATAGTCAAAAAATAGTCCGAGGACGATTTGTGAGTATTTTTGACCACTGGAGACATGCTTTGACTATTCCCCATTCTTCCTCGAAACATCCGCATGTAGGCGGACATGCCCAACCTAAGCCTCGCCTCACGCTCCGACCAACGGCTGCCTGCGCCTGACGTCGGTAGGGTGCGGCGCGATCCCCGAAGAAGAACAATGCGGTGGGCTCGCGTCGGGTCGAACGGCAGCGACCCCGCCGCTGGCATTCCACGTTGAACGCTGCCAACGACCCAGAGTCGGCCCATGCTGATCTAACGTTTCGGCAACGGCCGATTGTTCGATCCCCAAGGTGTCAGAAGCCAACGCTGAAGTAGGCACGGCACGAACCTGCCGTAGTGTGTGGCGCGAGTCCCAAATAATGTGAAGAAGACGAAGAAGAAGAATATGACGGAAATAAGTGGCACAGGGAAGGGACGACGAGGGGAAGGAGGGAGGAGGACAGGGGGGAGGAGGAGGAGGAGGAGGAGGAGGAGGAGGAGGAGGAGGAGGAGGAGGAGGAGGAGGAGGAGGAGGAAGAGGAGGAAGAGGAGGAGGAGGAGGAGGAGGAGGGAGGAGGAGGAGGAGGAGGAGGAGGAGGAGGGAGGAGGAGGAGAGGGAGGGGAGGGAGGGAGGGAGGGAGGGAGGGAGGGAGGAGGAGGAGAAGTCGGGGAGCGCAGGGAGAGCGAACCGGGGGGCCTTAGTCCGTGGCCCGTCGCTCCCACGGGGGTGAGGTGGTGCCAGGCACAAGGATAGGGATACGCTTCAAACTGATAAAAGCAGGGCACATCGGCCTCGTACTACAGCTGGCGCGAGGGCTAAGAGCAGCCCAGGTCTCCGAGGGGGGCCCTCATGCCCTTCGCCGTCGGGCCCCCCCCCACCTGACGGATCGATTCGTGTTTGGTATCTCTGTGGGGCCCTTGGCCTTTCGACGAAGGGGCTCGTGCTCTGGATCCGCGCTCTGGTGGCCCTGCGTCGGCTGGTACCTCAGAGGGGGGGAGGGTGCAGAAGAGGCTCTCGGCTGGTACCTCAGAAGGGGGGGGGGGGGGGGGGGGGCAGAAGAGGCTCGGAGACTTCGCGCGGGAGGTTTCTTCTCGTCGATCTCGGCCTCTGAGGGCCCGCTTCGGGCCCCGCGAGCCTCCGACGCCGCCGCCGCCGCAGCGACTGCAGCGGCCGGGGCCGCCGCCGAGAGGCCACGGCGACGCCGGAGGGCGCGCGCTCCGCACGCGCTTTGCGCGCCTGGTGGCGGCCGCCAGCGACGGGGGGCAGCTGTCCAGCTGCCAGGAGGGAGGGGGGGCTGAGATGGTACTTTTCCACCTCCTCCTGCCCCTCCTCTGCCTGCTTATCCTCGTCCTCCTGCCTCCTCCCTCCTCCCTCCTCCAGGCCCGAGCCGTCGGAGACATTTCCTGGCGGCGCTTTTTGGATTGTGGCAAGTTTGTTGCTCTCCAGCCAGGTCCTCACTCCATCACGGCGCGGGCCCATGCGCGCCACGTCGAGCTCTCGCGCCGCTCGTCGTGACCGCGACCGAGACCCTTCCGCCCGGCATGATCCTTGCCAGGCGAGGCCGAGTGTCCGTGCCGCTGTGCGGAGGCTCGGCTATGCGGCCCGAATCGGACGCGTGCCACGCGTGGCCGACGTCCGCGACTTGGCGCAAGCCTGCGGCCTTGGCCGCTCCGGTCCAGCTCAGCTACCTGACGTCGTTCACAACAGTGCTCTTGACCGCCCTCACCCTTTGGGTGAGGATCAGCCGGGCTACATTGGTCGACTTGCTGTTCTGCCGCCGAAGCCGCCGCCGGCTTTTTCCCCTCGGCTGCCCGCCATCTCGTAACAGGTTGCCCCGCCCGTCAGCATGCCAGAGCCGCTCTCCGCGCCTTCGCTGCTGAACCCCGAGGCTCCTTCTTTCCAGATGCCGGAGGCTTCGCCTGGGCCGGTCTTCGTGGAGATCGAGGTGCAGAAGCGCACCGTTTCCTTCGACGTGCCGTCTTCGCCGCGCCCACCGCCCCGCCAGGTAGAGAAGTGCACTGCTGTGCCGATCGACAGCGGTGCCAGCCGAGATATCGCCGCCGAGTTCAAGCAGAGCATTTCCGATCTTGCGCACCAGCATTGCCCTGCCATGCTGGGGCAGCTAGACACTCTGTTTGGCAAGTACACGGGCCAGGAGGACCTTCTTTACCTCAAGGTTTGCAAGAAGGTCGGAGTTCACCCGACGCCGATCCGCCGCGGAGTGAACCGTCCTCCAGATTAGCTTGAGTTTCCAGACAGGTATGTCTCTGCTTGTGTGTTGCATTCGTATGTATGCCTTTGCGCACGCATGTTCTCTAGCATGTGTACACTTTTTTGCCTCTCTAGGTTGTCGCTCTGTGTTCAGGTCTCTCTCTCTCTCTCTCTCTCTCCATGTGAGCGGGGGGGTTCTTGCATGAGTGTCTCAGCAGTCAGAGAACCGTCGGAGCACGCTTCTGCCATGCCCCTCGTCGCACTTACACCTCCCTCCTCCCTCCTCCTCCCTCCCTCCTCCCTTTTTTCTCAAGCAATTTGGGCGCAGGCAGGTGCACGAGGGCCAGGAGGCCCGCTCGGCACCTCACGCGCTCGATCCTCGGGGCTTCCTCGCAGCGCTTGAGGGACCCAGATCACGGGCCTTGCCACAGCCCGAAGTCTGTGGCTAACACCGAGGTAGATTCTTGCAGCGATGGTGCAGTTGTGGTCTCGTTGCGATCAGTGCCGCAGGTGCGAGTGGAACTCCATCATCGCGAAGCAGGGCGGCAAGTGTTCGGCCTGCGGCACTCACATTGTTCTGTACAAGCCAGCGGGCCGCAAGGTGCACTGGGAGGATGACGTCCAGGCTGAGTCAGCCCCTGCCGCAGCGCCCGACCATCCCAGGGGCGGGCGCCCGCGCAGCCACTCCCCTCGCGGCGGGCGTCGGGGCGGCACGGGGAACGGGGCCAGGGGCAGCTCCAGCTCCTCCGTCACCGACTTGCTGGAGCAGGCAGCCCAGGCCACAGAGGATGCGGCGTTGCAGGCGGCGCTCAAGCAGCAGATTGAGAAGATCAGCTCGCAGGCTAAGGCGGACACGGAGGCTGCCGCATCGCCAGCTGAGGTGCTCCGCAAGACCGATGGCGCCTGGAAGAATGCGGAGCACCACCACTCGCAGTGCGTGGACAACGCGATGCGCCTGAGGCAGAGCCTCGAGGCCGCTGAGGCCAAGGAGGCTCGCGCAGCGGTTGCCTTGGCGCAGGCGGCGGCGGCCAAGAAGGCGGCGGCCCAGGCAGTGGCTCGGGCCGAGGGCGTTGGGCCCCCTTCGCCGACCGCTGCCGCGTCGGCCATGTTCACGGTGGAGTGGGACGAGGCGCGGTTCAGTTCGTTGGATGACATGGTCGAGGCGGGGGACTGCTCCAAGGAGGAGCGCGCGGCCCTAGAGACGCTTCACAACCAGCTCAAGGGGGCCAAGTCGGACCTCAGCGGCAAGGAGAACGAGATCAAGGCCTGGCTCGAGAGGGCCAAGCTGATGAAGAGCGACATTCACGACAGGATGCGGAAGAAGAGGAAGGGCGACGATGGAGGAGCGAAGGGCGCGGCTGGCCAGGAGGCCAAGCCGCCTGCTGCTGGGGGCGAGGCTGCAGCCAGCCAGAGCCCCGCGGCGGAGGCAGCCCAGACCGACGAGAGCGAGGCGGCGCCCGAGAAGATCGAGGAAGACGCGAAGAAGCTGTCGGCGGCCAAGTTCACGGCCAAGGCCGAGGCGGCAGCGGCCAAGGCGGCTGCCATGGCCCAGGCCAATGGCGGTGGCAAGGGTGCCACCTCGTGACTATCTGCTGCAGCAGATGAGGGCCACACTGAGGGCTCCACGACATTGTTCTACGCGAATGTCACGGCCTTCACCCCCAAAGTGTGGCAATACCTTCACTTAAAGTATTGCAAGTACTCCTTCTGGGCCTGGGCAGAGACTCACATCCACGACGAGTCGGAGCTCAGGGAATGGGACAAGAAGGCACGAGATGCACATCTTCGTCTTCACTACAATGCGGCGCGCCCCTCGGACAAGTCTGTGGCAGCAGGGTTCGAGGAGCGCGCTAACGAGGGCGGCGAGTTTTTCATGGCTCAGCAGCACCTTCAGGCCCACTTCTTACCTGAGGCCAAGGTTGCTGCTGGACACTTGCGCGAGGCGTTCCAGGCCAGCCTAGACGGTTTTCTTCCTATGGTTCTGCATCTCACTGGGTATTCTATCATAGTAGTGGTACTATACGCGCTGCCCAGTATCCTGATGACGGGCCACAACAGGATCTGATTCCAACGGCTCGGAGGTCTCCTTCGGGCAGTCAGGCCCCCATGGCTGATAGTGGGGGATTTCAACATGGAGCCCGACATCCTCGCATCCAGTAAGTTCGTCTCGAAGCTGAACGGCATCATTCGCACAGCCGGCCCTGCAGGTACTTGTGCCAACAGTCAGGGGCGGGACAAGTTGCTAGACTATGTGGTGTGCAGCCCTGAGGCCTCGTCGTTTCTGAAAACAATCAGAGCCGTGCGATCTGTCCCTTGGAAGCCCCATCAAGGTCTGGCCATTCAGTTGCGTAGTTCTGGTCTTCAGCTTCTCACCCGCTCCCTCGTGGTCCCCCCCGGGCCCCCTCAGGCCCCGAGACCCCGTAGGGAGCCCACTGCAGGTTCTAAATCTAGTGTGTCTAGAGCCCGCCAGGCGGTTGCCCAGCAAGAGGCCCTGGAGGCTCGCAGGTCTCACTTTCAAGAAATGTTTGGGGATTGCTTTCACAGCCCTGGGGCCCCGTCGTCGTCAGTGGAGGGTGTAGGTCAGGCCCCCCCCGATGAGGTCGAAGAATCTCTCGATTGTTGGCCCGACGAAGAGGACGACCCGTGGGCAGACCAGTTGAACTTTTGCGCAGATGGAGAGTTGAGTAATGCCCTCGCCTCCCCGTCTCACCCCATCCTTCCTGAATCAGGCTCGGCGGGCAGCAGTGGTTCGTGTCGGCAGGAGAGGCGGCGTAAGACTGATCCAGCAATGGCGCAGCATAGTCCCCTCCCCAATTCGTGCCAGCCCCCCCCCCCCACCCACCGAGTTGAGGGAAGATTTAAATCCCGATTTAAACCAGCATGATTTACAGTTTTCTGATCCTGGGACCAGTCCTTGACAGGCCCCTGAAAGCCCCCCCTCCGCGTCGGCCACTTTCCAGATCCCTAGCGAGTTATGGGTCGAGAGCAGACGGGAGGTGGGTTTTGCTTCGGGGCAGGACTGCATTCAATCCCTTTCTCCGTCCCTCCTCAAGTCCGTAGCTTTTCGGCTCGAGGCCTCACACTCCACTGTTGTTTCAGGAATGTATGAAGCGTGGATTTCCACAGTCGAGCTGAGCATCACCAGACACCATGGCATGGAGCTCCCCCGCTCGCGGCGTGCGCACGGGGCTCGCTGGGTCGAGGGCCCTGTCAGGCAGGCGGCTCACCGACGGCAGGTCCACCTCCGCGACCGGAGAGCCCAGTGGTGGACCCAGGTTCACACGCTGATCGCAGGAGTCAGTCGACACCTCCAGCGCGGGAACGGCACTCACCAGTTGCAGTGTTACCAGGAGGCGGCGCTGAAGGCAGCTGGAGATCGTCCCGAGGGCGCTCATAGTGTGCTCCGAGGGGGGCGTGACCCTCCATGGGAAGAATGGGTGCGTCTTCTTGAGGCAAAGTGCCAGATCAACCCTGCTGCGTTGGAGTCGTCTGTGCACAACTCTCGGAAGATCATGCAGCGGGCCCAGCGGCTTGCGGTGTTATCGGCCATCCACGACTTCCGCGCGTGGGTTGTGGAACCAGAAGCGAACGGCATCCTTCACAAATATTTGAAGAAGGGTCCTTTGCCTCCTACCGAGATCGTGGTGGGCCAGCAGCCGGTGTACCACCCGAAGGACATCATGGACGCGAAGGCGCAGAAGTACCAGCAGTTGTGGGCACCCTCTGCCCCCAAGGCGCAGGACGCACGGGAACTATTTCGACAGATTCGAGTTCGAGCGGTCGACGAGCCGCTCCCGCAGCTCGAGGTGACGGACGTTGCCAGGGCTGCTTCACGTATGAAGGCGAAGGCAGGCATGGGCATCGACATGGTCACGCCTGTCGACTACCAGAGGCTCCCCGTCGAAGGCCAGGCGGAGTTGCTCTTGATCTTGGAGGCTGTCGAGACCACGATGGCCTGGCCGGCCCAGACGTTAGCAGCAATTGGGAAATTCACTCCCAAAAAGACTGCTGGCGATCGTGCGATCGGCCTTGTGTTGATGCTCGGCCGACTTTGGTCATTGATGCGCGAGCCGTCCGTGCAGACCTGGTCGGCTGAGAGCGCTCGCCACTGGGACGCCGCCCTCCCAGGTAACTCATGCCTGCAGGAGGCGTTCCTGCGAGCGCTTGATGAAGAACTTGCCTTCACCATGGGCATGCAGTACGGCCACGGGATGCTGGATATCGCCACGTTCTACGACAGCATCCCGTGGGACATCCTTGTTTCAGCCGCGCTGCGGCTTCACTTTCCACCAGTGATATTACATTTAGAACTTCTTCAATGCGCGGCACCACGTTGCTTGGAGCAGGACAAGGCGGTGTCGACCTTGTTCGACCCGCTTCTCAGCGTCGTGCAAGGTCTTCGGTCAGGAACTCGCTTCGCCAAGATGATGACCCACCACGTCATGGCCACAGTGACCACAGCCCATCCAAGGATGGGGGCGAGGCTATGGATCGACGACGTGTCCGAGACAGTCAAGGGGTCTAGCAAGGCCATCCGCTCGGAGCTCGCCAGCGGCATCATCACGACGTGCCGCGAGCTGCAGCAGCGGAAGCTTAAGGTTGCCGATAAATCAGTTGTCAGTTGCAGTTCGATGCATGATGCTCGGGCTATTGCTCGCCAGGTTCGCCGTGCAGGCTTTGTGGTCAAGCCAGTGACGCACGCCACCTACCTCGGCATCGACTTCGGGCGTGGAAGGCGAGTGCGAGCGACCAGGGTGCAGCGCGAAAAGAAGCATCAACTCATGAGCGCCAAAATCCGAAGGTTCACGAGAGTCACGTAACAGTACGGGGCCATGACCAAGCTCCAGAGGCAAGGCGGACTGCCCGCGGGCCTCTACGGGCACCAGGTCCACGGGCTCTTCGGCGAGCAGCTCACGAGGTGCAGGCGCAGGCTAGCACAGGCCTGTGCCTCGTCGGCGCGAGGCCGATGCCTCACCACCGTCCTGGCGCTCAGGGCCCCTGGAGCTGATCCTGGAGTGCTCTACCCGACCCAGACGGTGGACACCTGGCTCAAGACTTGGCGCGACTGCCTTGAGATCAGGGCGGGGGTCCGACGAGCGTGGCCCACCATTGTGAAGCAGATGCAGGCAGTTCCTGTGCCAGCTCAGGTGCGGCTCATCAAGGGCCCCACTGGGGCCATCATTCACACGCTGCTGAGGCTGGGTTGGACACCCCATGATCCTGCTACGTGGTCATTTCAAGTCGGCCCTGATCGCAGTGAGGAGTGGCATTTCCCAGATCATATCTACACGGGGAACCCCCACGTGGATCGTCACGATCACCTCCTGGACGACGTGCGCCAGGCCTGCCAGACCCAGCTCTGGACCCAGGCTGCCAAGCACTTCTGCGGAGGGGGGCTGGAGCAGGGCGTCGACAACACCTCGTACATCCAGCTGCTGAGGCACTTGTCCCAGGTGCCCAATGGCAAGAGGTTGTGCGAGCTCACGGTGATGGTCGCGCCAGGGGGGATATGGAATAAGCAGAGGAAGAAGCAGGAGCTCAAGCGATACCAGGGCACGGACATCTGCGACCGATGCGAGGAGGAGGTCGAAACTCCACTGCATCGGTACTGGCAGTGCAGGTGCAATGCAGATGCCAAGCCCTACACCGACTCGGACGACTTGTGCATGCAGGCGGCGACGCAGTGCAACACTGCGGAGGCGTTCTGGCTTCGCGGGCTGCTCCCTGCGCAGTGGACGGCGGTGAGCCCACCGCCGTCACAGGACGCCTGGCAGTTCACTGGCGGCCCCGTGTTCGAGGCTGGACTCTTCGGGCCTGGCTCTGCCGAGCGGCCCGTCCTGATTTTCGGCGACGCCAGCGGAGGCCCAGACAGTAGGTGCCCCAGGCTGCGTCGAGTCGGGCTGGCCATCACTTGCTTCGAGCGCGTGGAGCCTGCCATCGTCCCTAGGGGCTCCATTTTCGGGCCCTTGTGCGGACGGCGGCAGGTGGTGGCCAGGGGCGAGCTTAAGTGCTTGCACCTGGCTCTCTGGGCCACCACACAGTTTCTCACATTTGTTACCGACTTTGAAGATGTTGTCACAGGTTGGTATGAGCAGCGATATCTCCAGCCCAGGGGAGCCGATGCAGACCTTTGGGCGGCCATCGGGCAGCTGATGGCAGAGCGCCCGTCCCATCATGTGTCGGTCCTCTTCACTCATTCTCACATGACGGCCAGCCAGATGGCAGCTGGTCGCGGCATCCGCCAATTGATTATAGGAAATGCAGTTGTGGACGAGCTAGCTGGCCTGGCTGCAGCCCAGGCCCGAGTGCCCGAGGCAGAACGATGCAGATTGCTGCTGCACGAGCGTCGCGCACGGCTCGTGCGCCTCAGGCTTCTGCGAGTTGCTGCCGATTGTCTAGCCAAGGAGAAGAGGCTGGAGCGAGAGCGCGGTGGAATACTGCGCGGAGGTCCTAAGCCTCCCCCTCCCCCGCCCCCCCCTCTGCTGCTGCTGTTGCTGCTCTTATGTCGCGGCATCGGCTGGCCGACTGCAAAAAGAGGTGTCTTCGGCGCCGCGGTTCTGCGACACAGGCCACCTTGAAAGAATGGCATGGGACTGAGTGACACAGTTTGGTGAATGTGAATGGGCTGTTTTACTCCCCTCCAGTCGGAGGGAGAATCCACGTCGGGGGGGGGCTGGTTGCACCAATCCCACCACCTCAACTTCCACCCATCTCTGAATGTCTGGTTCTGTGGCAAGTGTGGGGCGATGGCTGACAAGCAGCTGCGGTCGCTTGCAAAGCCTTGTTCGGACACCCTCGGAGCCACAGGACGCGAGCATCTCAGGAGAATTCACGAGGGCCCCCCCCCCCCCCCAAAAAAAAAGTCATCAGCAAGGCCGAAAAGGCCCAGCGAGGCCGTGGGTAGCCATTGATTGGGATTGGCATCGCCATTGGTTCCTATTCCTATTCCTATTCCTACTCCCTCCTCCCTTTTCCCTCCTCCTCCTCCTCAGCATCATCATCAGCATCATCATCATCCTACTACTCCTCCCCCTCCTACTCCCCCTCCTCTTCCACCTCCTCCTCCTCTTCCTATTCCTCCTCTTCCTCGACACAGCCTGTCGCAAGTATGAATCTGCCTGCACGCATCTAGCAGGGCGGGCGGCGCTATCCCCTTTGGTCGGGTGCCGCGTGCGCCACCGCCCCGCTTGCTGGAGACGACGATATTTCGCCAGCCCTGATCAACTCCCCCGTCCGAAAAGGGTGGACAAGGAAATGCCAGGCCTTATTGACAGCATAGCATACTGGGGCGCGCGCTAAATTCTCCAAAACCCGATCGCCGTGGGACCATGGGGGCGGCCTGCCAGGACACTCGGAGCTAAGCCTCGGGGAAGCCGTGTCTCCCCCATGCCCACACGCTGAACACATCGCACACCAGGGCCCATCAATGAGCTTGAAAAGGGCGCGCCATGTGCCGAGTGCCTCCCGCGAGCTCGGCTCTGATTGCAGCTGCCTCTGCCCTGGCCAGCACACGCAGAGTGCGGGCGAGGGGAGGCGGGTCGACAACAGCGGTGGGCCGACGTTTCTTCAGCGCACGCAGGCGGGGCGCCACCTGGAGACAACCGATGTCCGTCGGCTAGGTACGTGCCAGCGCGCGCGCACCACGCAGCATACTCTGTTAGCACCTGGGCCCGTCGCCTGCGGGGCTCGTAGCTCAGGGGGACGCGAATTCGATCCGCGGACCGCTTCGCCCAAGAGTCAGCTTCATCATTGCCTAACTTGAGAAACAAGAAGTGGCGCCGACGAGCTTCCAAGAGTGACTCCTGCTGCAGACTAGCGCGAGCGGTGTGGGCTCGAACCTTGACCAAAGCGAAGCCTCCCACCTCACCCCAATCACGAATTCGAGCCCACACCATCCGCCACAGCTCGGACCAGGCGCTCTTGCTGTTGCAGCAGGCCTGCCCACCCCGAACCGCGACACCAGAGACAACGACATCGGAACATGTATAGAAAGTCGTGCCAGGCAATGCTGCAACCCTCTCAGACACGCAGTGAGCTCTGCTGCATCAGTATCGAGGACAGTCTGCTTGGGAACGCCGCACACGAGCGATACAGCACGATGGCGACGACGACAGAAAGCAACAAATTGCCCAGCCTGCCGTCTGGGCCTGGGCGGGCAGGCTCTCTTGTCCATCCAGGAGCCGTCGAGGAAGACGTGGCCCCCCCTCATCTCCGAGGGCCCGCCCGCGAGCCAGGCATCGGGAACGGTGGAGGAGGCGGGGAGAGGAGCATCGGGCACCAGCAACCTCTCGGCAGAGATACGAGGCAGGAGATCGACAGCGGTTCTTTGCAAGCTGAGTGAGGACACCGCTCAGCACTCACGCATGGCGCATGCGCCGCGCACGAAAGACGCCTGTGTGCCAACGTACCAGGGGCACTTGTACCCGCGCGACAATGCGCATGCTTCGATAGCCCGCACCCCCACTGCCTATGTGGGGCCATTGCCCTCCTAACACAACAGACTTGATATATCCACGCTCAAGAGGCATAAGCTCCCTGTCGTTCACAAGCTCTGCGGGCGGAGCAATATTACACCCATGCGCAAGTTCGGGAACGGCCTCGCGGGCTGCTACCTTAGCCCGGAGCCAAATATCGATAACACGCGCTAGCCACATGACAACAGGCTTGGGTCCGAACTCAGTCACCGAGATCTCACCCAGTTCGGAGTGCGTCCAGGCGAAGCCCTGCAAGACAACTCCGATCCTGAGAGCCGTGGCTGCACACGCAGAAAAGGGGCCTCGCACACTAGCCCACGGGTTGCCGCTATGCTGCAGCCGTTCTACAGCACACATAAGACCTTGCTCCAGCAGCCTGCGCGGCAACAGCGAATCCCAAACAGCGGTGACGACCATGCTGAGCGACTCAATATTGAGACGATACGCAGGATCACACGTTGGCGCCTCGGTCATCATGAGCAAAAGAGCGACACTGCGACCTGACAAACTTTGAACTTGCTCGCGCGCCTGTATCGCTCGACCCACGCGCAGATCAGCGCAATGGGGGGCGACGCAACGACGCGACCCTTCTCGCGGTGAACGATCAGGTGCGCACCTCTCAGCTCGGAGTGAAGCATGCCCCTAGCTCCTACCAAGTCCAGATCTACGTCTTGCTCACGACCGATGCGTTGCATGCCGATGTCGTCGACAACTAGCCCCAAGGTGACAAGGGGATACGCTTCCCTGACCGCATCCACTGGACCTGACAAAAGCAGCTGCAGCATAAGCGTAGCGCATTGACAGCCAGGCAGCACGGCCTGTTGTGCCCCCATGGGGGCAGAGACTGTATCACAGTAGTTGAGAATCCCAGGCATGCGATAGAGCTCGACAAGAAGCTTCAACTGGCGCAAGGGAAACCCCGAGCGCTGCGCTGCGGCGACAAGCTCCGAGTGGCGCACATAATCGAAGGCCTCCTGAAGGTCTGAGAGGACCAGACCAAAGGCCAGGCGCTTATCTGACGCCCACTCGGCACCCGCAGCCTTGACCCAAGCCAGCTTATCAGAGCTACGTCTCTTGACAGACCACCAGTAGGGCCTGAGGTGGGCCTCCTGCCACCTCTAATTCGGCGGACGGCGAAGCCTTCCTGAATTCGAGCCAGAAGGTGGACGAGGGCTATCCCCCCCCTCACGCTTGGTGAGAGACACCGCTTTAGTCCACATTCTGGGCCGGCAACATTATACCTCGATATCCTCAAGGAGGTCCAGAAAAAGCTTTAGACCCGCATCGGACAGAAAAAGGAGCTGGCGCGGTGTGATCCGGTCGCAACCACACCCTGAGTTCTTCGGAAAATTACGCATACAATTTTTCAGGTCTTGCAGACTTGGCCCGGGCAAAGGGGGACCCAAGTCCCTGGGCCAAGAGATGGAGTCCCCCTGCACCCCAACGTGCCACCAGTGCCCCCACTCTTCCTCGAGGGGCTCCAACTCTTGGTGCAGGGTGGCAGGCTGCTTCTCGCTAGCTTGCCCACCCTGGACACAAAGAGCACCGGCGTGCCATGGGGCAGGTGGCTTCGGCACCGCACGCCGCGCAGCGCCACCATTCAGACTGCGCCATTTGACCCAGGCACGCCAGCCGCCCTGCATAGCTTTCTCTGCACTGCGAGACTCCGCGTCGGCAACGCCTCTGGCGTCAGCAGCGGCAGCAGCTGCTAACTCGCAAGGCATGCGCTTGGCCAAGCCCAGAAGCTCAAGCCAGGGTCGGGCCACATTCAGAGCGTGAATTACCTACCCCGCGTGCGCTTCCAGGCAAAACCAAGTCATACCACGCGCCTCCTCGTCAAGCGGCCCACCAGCACTGGCCGTAGTTCGGCATCGCTTGGCATCTCATGGAAGCGAGGGCGGTCAAAAGCGAGGTAGGTTCGTCTGCCCCCCCCACACATTCGAGGAGGACGAGGATGGGGAGGAGGAGGAGGAGGAGAAGGAGGAGGAGGATGGGGAGGAGGAGGAGGAGGAGGAGGAGGAGGAGGAGGAGGAGGACCGTCGCGCGGTTGAAGAGAGTTCGACTGACCAGCCCTCTGCTGCCTCCTGCTGCTGGCGCAAGAGGTAGGCGTGCAGGGGCACCGGCGCCTCGTGCTGAGGCGGCGACCTGCAATGGTTCCCCTGGGGTGCCTCCCGCGTTCGAGGAGGCGCCACTGGGCGCCGTCACCTGGCCCGGCAAGAGACCGGCGGCAGTCGCTGGCCAGGAGACGGGGAGCAGACTCGGCAGAGTCCCCACACCTGGAGCAGCTGAGAACGAAGGAGGAGGAGGAGGAGGAGGAGGGAGGAGGAGGAGGGGAGGGAGGAGGAGGAGGAGGAGGGAGGAGGAGGAGGAGGAGGAGGGAGGAGGAGGGCCCCCAAGACAAGCCTCCGAGATGAAGAGGCGATGTCCGAGGGGACGTGCACATGGCGAAGCTAGCTGAGCCGCATAACCTATGCAGTGCGTGGTCTTCGTCGTTGCCGATCTCTCTCGGCAGTCGACACACATGAAACGGGTTCCCGCCGCCTCCCATCTGTGGGCCCTCCTCTCTTGCGGCTGGCGGGCAGGGGAGGGGGGCGGCGGGGCTGAACTGGCTTGCGCTGGGTGCCAAGCGGCGATCGCTGAGCCCGCGCCTATAGTCGGCGATAAACTCTTGACTGGAGGGGAAAACGCTTTCTTTGACCCGCTCGGCCCAACGGGGTGCCACTCCTGTAGGGCACGGGCGACGTACAAAAGATACTTGTTGAGAAGCTGGCATTCCCTGGCGTGAGATTCGACCTCCCCCTTCCGAGGGTCGAATGAAATTCCCCGAGGCGATGCCAGCAAAACGGTCTGCACCTCGGTTGCCTGCAATGTCTGCCCATTCCGGAGATGCAGCTGGCACGTCGTCGAGGCTCTGGTGGGCTTTGACCTTACTGAAACGCAAACCAGGGTGCCAGCCTATGGCATCTCTGGCAAGGGGGCCGATGCCCGAGTATATGTTCTTCCTGCTGAGCCCCGACGAATATAAATCTAAGATTCCTTGGTAGTCAACCGAGATCTCCGTGATCCTGGAAGAGGAGGAGACAACAGCGAGCACAGCGCAGTGCTCGGCAGCGGGGGAGGATTGGGGGAGACCTCGGCCTACCTGTCCAGTTAGTGCGGCGGTGACTTCGCCGTGAGCATTGGTCTTGACTACTGCCCATCCTGCTGTAAGGTGGGCCTTGCTGCCTGGCTTTGAACAATACCCGTCCGTGGAAATTTCCCCGGCGAAACTGGTTTCGGGGGTCGCCTCAGGGTCCGCCGACCAGAACTTGGCCGAGCTGATTCCGAGGCCCTCTGGGGCCCCGATGTCAAAATCCAAACCTACCTGAAATCCAGCAGCAAGCGGAGAACTGGCCTGGCTGGCCAGGGCATCTAGCTCTTCTGCTGTAAGACTGTTGCTTCTGTGGGCCTCAGAGGGCGGGCATCTCAGGAGGCGGTGAGGGAGATCATCTGGCTCGGCTCCGCACGCGCACCGACCATCCTCGATCTCGTAGCCGGCAGCACGGAGTCATGACTTTGCCCAGATCGTTTGGCAGAGGAAAGCGAGGAGCGTGGTTTGCTGGATCTTCGTAAGGGAACTGGTTTGGAGGCTCTTCTGGGCGATGCTAACGTCCAACGTGGCCCCTGTGAGGCCCATCTTGGCGGCTGCATTCTGGAGGAGCTTCTCCCCCCAAGACTGTTGGAGGGTCCTGTAGGAGCTGCGGGGAGGTGCTGGTGAGGATGCACCGATTACCTTTGGGGTCCTGCAAGACGAAGGAAGACACGAAGCACCGCTGGATCCGTTGGAGGCTGAGGTGGCCTGCACATAAAGGTCCTCTGCTGCTGCTCCATCTCGTACGGGGTCCCTCAGTATGTTCTAACACATGGATCGGAGCCCAGGGAGCGAGAAGCCGAAATACGCCGTGCCTGTGGCTGCTCGCCACACAAGCTGGCTCCACAGAAGAATAGGGTCCTACTGCTGGTCTCCAGTAGGGGTCTCCTAGGACACACAGCGCCAGGCTTCGAGAGCGAGTAGTGGCCCCTGGCCCCGCGATCTGAAGGTAGCGCGACTGCGACTTGCGAAGCTCGATGTTGTCCATTCCAACGATCTCCGCCCCGTAGAAGTGGGCCTGGTTGAGGCCTGTGTTGTAGATCTTCTCGGTGCTCCCCTGGGCCTTTTAAATCCTGAGGAGACCCAGGACCCTGCTCTTGAGCTTGGCGTGCCGAGCTCGAAGGGTTGACTTGCCTAGACCTCTACGGCGAGCGAGTCCCGAGCGGAAGTCGATGCCGATGTTCGGGGCGACTTGGGCCTTGTGCTGCGGGCCCGCGCATTGTCCGAGTTCGATCTCGAGTCGTTCTCGGAGGTCCCTGGACGAAGCGAGGACCACGGATTTCTTCGCTGCGACCTGGCACTGTAGGTCATTCTTGATTACCGCGAGCAGCTGGAAACACCCGCGGAGCAAAACTGCAATGAGCTGCCTCTCACACTCGTGAAACACCTGCAGCAAGATGTCATCTACGAAGAGGCTGAGCTGGAGGAGCGGGCGCACGGCGGTCCAATTCTGTATAAAGGTCGCCTGCAGCATATCTGAACAAGATACGTGGCGAACCCGCATCCAACTGGGATGTCTCGGCACGGAAACCCGACGTATTGTATGATGTGGTTGTACATGGTGTATCTGCATGCTTGATACTGGTTCAGAATGACAGGTAACAGGGCTTTGTTGACACCGCTGGTTGCAGCTCTGTCCTGCAGAGCATCCTTGTTGATATGTTCATAGTCGTTGAACATGTCCCACAAGACCGAAGCGGTATGTACATGTACTGTGCCTTCTGCTGATGATCGTTGGCTGTTCTGCTCTGCTCTAAGGGACTGCTGGTAGACGAGTTCGAGGGTGCTGCGGCCAGCTTGGTGGGCCAGGAAACTGCTGGGGTTATCTCGTTCCCACTGCGGGCTTCTGCTTGGCGAACTTTGGCCCAGACACGATACGGGCCTGGGAGAAGGCCGATCCCTCGATAGGCAGGCCCTCCAGCCGCCTTGATTTCGGGGATGAGGTTCGTGAGGATGGCCAGGATCTGGGACGGCATGGTTCCCAACTGCTCAACGCACATCAGGAAGTTGCCGTAGACTGAGAGCTGCTCGTCTGTGAGCAGGCCGAAGTGCTCGGGGTGGACCCCCTCCCAGGTCTGACAGGTCCGATGGCTGAAACTCTGGATGGCCTTACGGAGGGGCTCCGGGGTGATGGGGCTGAGTTTAGCGGCGTCTTCTGGCTGGGGCTGGTATCTGGGGGGCTGGTGGGGCTGGACCTCCCAGAGGTCGGCGAGGCGGTCTGATTCGTGCTGCAGGAGGGCCGATGGTTGGCCCGTCCACTGGCCGTTCTTGGCCTTGACCTCTTGGGGCATCCAGCAGGTGGTGTCTTTGGACCAACGATGGGCCCATCCCACCCCTCGGGCCGTCTGTTATTGGACCCACTGCTTCCACGCCGAGGTTGATTGGAGTCTTTCCCGACATCTCTCCTGATCGTGGAATCTGCTGACCTCTTCGCGAAATTCACTGAAGATGGCCTGCGCGTGCTGTCTATCTGGGGAGAAGCCCGCGTGCTGCACGTCTAGCACTAAGGCGTCGAGCAACTGCTGGAACCTGGTTAAGAGGGACTGAAGGTCTGCCACTGTCTGGAACTCTATCGGCGCGTCCTGGAGGGCGGACTGAACGTCTCGAAGCCCTGAGGAAAGCTGAATGTGTCCTGCGCGCAGGACGTCTGTGGCACGATTGCTGAGCCATCTGAACGGGGTCGAGCGCGCGACTGCCTGCTGGCTCTGTGCTTAGCTTCCTCTGCGCGGGCAGAGACCCACACGATTCTCGGAGGTTGGCATCTCTTGCCACGGCTTCTGAGCGGGGTGTCTGTCTGCTGAGAGACGGAGGCCTCCAAGTCCAGGGTGAGGATGTCGAATGCGGCGTGCAGGGCCTGGAGTCTTTCTTGATGGCGGACCTCTGGGTCCTGCAGGAGGGTCTGGAGTTGCTGAACTGCTGAGGCTGCGCGGGTCCATTTGAGGGGCTGCAATGCTGGGCCTACTGGGCGCCTGGTGGGGAGCTGCTGGGGCTTGACTAGCCTGGGGACAAGAGGGTGCCGACCTATGCTGAACTGCGCTGCGACTGGGCGGTGGGGCGACAGCGGATAACTGGATAGAACGCTGACGCTGCTGATGGAGTCCCCTGGGACTCTGCTGACGACGAAGTAGTCCAACTTGGACCGACTTTTGGAGGTAAAGTAGGTGGGCCCTCTGGGGCTGGCCAGCACGAGGTCTCCTCTGTCAAGCAGGCTAGTCTTACTGATGGCAGAGGGCGGCATGTTGAAATCGGCTGCCGCGAACACTGGCATGCGGCGGTGGCTCTGCATCCAGCCGATGGCGGCCAGCAGCTCCAAATTCTGCTGGCTGGGACCGGTGGAGTCTTCGAGGTAGAGGGAGATCAGGATGAATGGGGAGTGACTTGGGAGCTCGAGAATGATAGCTGTCATTCTGCAGGGAGGGACCGGGGGGGGGAGGGCTGCTGGGCGGACTCCAAAGTTGAAGCCCGCGCGAACTAAGATGGCTGTTCCAGTCATTGGGCGACTGGCGTCGCTCAAGACGCAATCAGATATTACAGCGTGCCATCCCTGCTGTTGGCACCACTTGGTTGCGCGTACGATGCGATCCCCTTGGAGACGAGTCTCCTGGCAACATACCGCGATGGCATTATCTGAGAATGCTGAGGTGGCACAACTTTTGACAGCGTCCCAACAACTGCCATTGATGGTGATGATGTCGGAGGTGTTACCCGAGCGATGGGACGTCGCCTTTCCCTCCGCCCTTGGTGGCTGCTGCGAGTCCTCGAAGCTTCTCAGTGGTGGCTTCTCCCGAGAGCCCCGCAACGCCCTGAACAGCTTTGGAGGCTCTCTCGAGGATTGCGGCTGAGTCTGCCTGGCCCCTCTTATTGCTCTCAGACTCATCCATCTTACCGCGGGCTCCTGCTGAGGTGCCTGGGGGTGGCTGACTGAGGCTTCTGGGGGGTCCCTGGCTGAAGTTGCTGCTGCTGCTGCTGCGGCTGCTGTCCAGGCTGAGCTGCGGGGGGCTCGGCGGCCGTTGCGGGAGCTGGCGAGACAGCGGCTGGCGGCGGGGCCTGAGCATCAGAGCCCGCGGGAGCGGCAGCCGCGGCGGCCTCGCGCTGCGCGGCCTGCGCGGCCTCCGCCTCCGCGTGGGCCTGGGCGAGCTGGCGTTCCAGCCCTCTGACCTGGTCCTGGATGCTCTGGGGACGCCGCTGACGGGGCCTGTCTTGAGCTGGTCCATGAACTGGGTGACCTTCGGGAAGAAGGGATGTGCTGGAGCAGGCCCTGCGTGGTCCGCGACGGCACGGACTGTGACGGCGAGCTGGCTCTCCAGCTGCGCCAGCTCCTGGGTCGTGGCGTTCTTCTCGTTCTCCAGCGAGTGGAGCTTGTCTGCCAGCGCGGATATATCGTTGACGGTGTTGTCGATCTGTTCGGAGCACTTCTGGAGTCTTCCTTGGGCCGAGGCGACCTGATCTCGAAGGGACTGGCATTGCTGTTCGAGTGGTTTCTCCGAAAGGGCGGCTGCCTTGGTGGCTTGCTTGAGAGAAACAATAGCTTTGGCATAGTTTTCCCCTCCGACGCCTTCTCGAGCCTTCCAGAAAGATACGAGATCCGGGAAAATAGAGATGGGGTCTGACTGAGGCTCTGACTGGGGGGGGCTGGCTGCTGCGGGGGGTTCTGCTGAGGCGGAGCGGGATGCACGGCTCCAGCGGCCACTGCGGCCCTGGCTCTGATTCCACTGGCTTCCGCTTCCGCCGCCTCCGCCCGCTTGCTTCTGGTAGCCTGAAGCCTTGTACGCTGAGAGGAAATTGGACCCGCACTTGGAACAAAACTCGTTGTTACGGTCGACGAAGGTCCATCCTTTGCACCCTGGGCGAGAGCAGCAGCTGACGTATTGGCGTTTCCCTTTGGTTGGAGCCATGGCCTGCAGGGGGTCGCGAGGCTGCACCAAAGGAGGAGGCTGATTGCGACTACCCGCCACCCGACGCGGCGGATGGTTGCTGATGCGGCGTTGGTCGAGGCTGAGCCTCGACCTCGAACCTCGGGAGTCGGGACGGGGAGGAGTTCCCGTCTTGAGCCAAAATGGCTACGGGGGAGGAGGAGGAGGAGGAGGAGGGAGGAGGAGGAGGAGGGGGGGGGAGGAGGAGGGGGAGGAGAGGAAGGAGGAGGAGGAGGAGGAGGAGGAGGGAGTTGGAAGGAGAGGGCCTCTGGGATTAGTCGTAGTTGTCCGGGCTCCAGAAGCCCTGCCCAGGCCCGGGGGCCAAGCCCAGAAGCTCAAGCCAGGGTCGGGCCACATTCACATCCACGCCCGCCGATGCGACACACGCGCCTGGCCCCATCGAGCGAGGCACAGCGCGGAGGCCCGCAGAGGAGCCGGCGGCTGCAGCGACCGAGGCCCGAGGGGCACACCAGACCAGGAGACGCCGCCGGAGCGAGCGAGTCGAGACCCTGGGATACGCAAGACGCGGAGGGGGAGGAGGAAGGGGAGGAGGAGGAGGAGGAGGAGGAGGAGGAGGAGGAGGAGGAGCGGGAGGAGGAGGAGGAGGAGGAGGAGGAGGCGGGTATGCGCCAGGAGGAGAAGGAGGAGGAGGAGGAGGAGGAGGAGGAGGGGCCGGCTTCTTGCACGCAAGAAGTTGGGCCCTCACTTCGCCCGAAGAGCTCTCGGGCGACTCGGCGGGCGAGATGCTGACGGGCCTGTTTTCCACCACCACCACCTTAAGTTGGAGGGGGGAAGGAGGTGGAGGACGAGGAGGAGGAGGAGGAGGAGGACGACGACGACGAGGAGACGGAGGACGAGGAGGACGAGGAGGACGAGGAGGACGATGAGGAGGAGGAGGAGGAGGAGGAGGAGGAAGAGGAGGAGGAGGAGGAGGAGGAGGAGGAGGACCCCCTCCCCCTCCAGCTTAGGGTGGTGGTGGTGGTGGAAAACAGGACCATCAATGCCGTAGACGTCGGCGAGGTCGGGCTCGGCCGCCATGATCCAGCGCCGCCACTCAGCGTCTATGCTGGAGCCCACCACGTCCAGCTCTGCGTCGATCCAGAGCTGCGCGGGATCCTGCGACCTGCACCCAAATGGCACCTCGATTGGAAACCTCTTGGGAATACGAGCAAGCCTGTATCCGAAGTCCTCCTTGACGCCCGTGCGCAGGGTAAGCTTGACTGGCATGTGAGGAGCTGTGCCCGCATCTGCGATGACCTGCACGACGGCGCCGTACTGCAACTGCACCGAGACAACGAAATAGTCCAGCACCTTTCCTCCAGACTCCGACGCATATGTGCATGTCGTTGTGGTCGGCGCTAGCACGACACCGTCGACCGCCTGTGGCCAGCCTGTGCCACACAAAGTATCAGGTGTCACACTGAAATCCCCAAACACGATAATAGCATGCTGGCAACCTTGAGCACAGCACCAACAGCTTCGATAATCTTCCAACTCCTTGAAGAGAGCTGCTCTCCATTATACAAATAGACAGCGACCCAAAGAAAGCCACCTGGTACGACTCCTGGAGTGTGCGGCGCCGTAGCGCGACCTCCGACAATGGACAGCGGCACCAGCTCGAGTGGCGCTAGCCCCTGCGACTGCGGCACCATCTGGAGAATGCCCCCACTGGTGCATGATCCCTTGCCAGTGCTGACCGCAGGCTCTATCCTGCCACGCCGACCGCACTTACGCAACTTGCTCTCCCACGCAGCACACGAATCAATGTGATGATGCCCCTGCACTGCAACAAAACTCGACTGCGTGGCATACTGATGCTGCAGCAAGGCCTCGAGACCGTGGAGCCCGGTGACATTGCTGTTGATCATGCTCCAAAGGTAGCCCCAGGATCCTCGACCTCACCATCGTCATTACCCCGAAACTTCTTGAGCGCATGATTCCGTACGTTATTGAACATGTCGGCCGTGAGTTCGTGTTTGACACCGTGTTTCTGCATAAGCGGCTCCATGTCAGGGGAAGTCTTGCCCTGCTGCGCCTGGTTCGAGGTAGGCAAAGAGCTCATCCTGAGTCTGCGCGTGAGCGGCACGCTCTGCTTGGACAGCTGCAGCGACATCTTCGCCCGTGGCCCTTGCGTCTGCTGCCTGGCCCGTGTCGACCTCCATGCCTGAGCCTGCCGTTGGAGGCACCACAGGCTCCTCCTCCCTCCTCCTCCCGCCCCCTCCTCCTCCTCCTCCTCCTCCTCCTCTCCTCCTCCTCCTCCTCCTCCTCCTCCTCCTCCTCCTCCTCCTCCTCCTCCTCCCTCCTCCCTCCTCCTCCCTCCTCCTCCTCCTCCTCCTCCTCCTCCTCCTCCTCCTCCTCCTCCTCCTTCTCGCACTCGCGCGAGGCGCGGGGAGGGCCTCTCCCAGCGGGAGCAACGGGCTCACGGGCGCCGCCAGCAGCAGGCACCGCCGCCAGCGGCACGGGGACGAGCTGCTCGAGCGCACCCGCGACTCCGCGCGACCTTATCGTTGCCCTGGACGCTGGCGAGGGATGTGACAAGGATCAGGAGGGGAAAAAACACACAGACACAATTAATCGTCGACTCCCAGGAAAATATAGGAAAATATGGGGAGTGGGGGGAATACAAACAAACAGAAAATATATGAAAATATGGGGAATACTTTTATGTGTGTGTATTTATGTGTGTGTCCCAGGGCCCCTTCAAAGGAGCTTGAGCTGCTCGACTGGGCCGACAGGCACCACAACTGCTTGACCCATGGCGGCGAAGGCAGCTGCAGCCTCGGCTGACGCCGCTCGTGCAGCAGCACTCGCCTCCGCGAGGTCTGCCCTGCTCTGCGCCGCGTGTGCCATTGATTTGATGACCGCCTCATTAGTTCGATCATACGCGCGCTGCGCCTTGGCTCGTTTATCTTCATACGAATATTGATCCAAACGTGCTGCTTTGGCGGAAGCACGCTTCTCTCCGTTGAGAAGGGCACGTTGGGCAGCCACTCGACTGAGCTGCTTGGCGGGCCATCCTTCTGAGGGCCGATTAAAATCCGTGGTATCCATCTTGGCATGGATCTGAACCTGATCCTCATACAAGTAGAGATCCTTTGTGCGCAGCGGGCCCTTGGCCCACTCGCCAAAGTCACGCTTGCCGCCGACAGGAGCAGAGTCAGGCAAACGCCCAACAGAACGACCACAGCGGATGCAACTCTTACGCCAATTGAAGTTGCATTGGTACCCGCACTTCTTGACAACAAGACCACACTGAGAAGTCAGGCCCACGCTGAGAAGAAGAGCCTGCAACCATCCGGAACAAGAGTAGCTGCAGGGAAAGTGGTGTTCCTTACACTGAACGTGGCGTATAAGTGTACATTGGCGGGAGAATGCCAGGAAATTGGTGGGGGGGCGCAAGATCTCCCGCGCCAAACTCGATGTCCTTTGAGCACACCGCTACGGACTTGAGCCAGAATGGCTAAAGATACTACTCCTCTTCCTCCACTTCCTCCTATTCCTCCTCCTCCTTTTCCTCCTCCTCCTCCTCCTCATTCTCCTTCTCCTCCACCTCCTCCTCCTCATCTTCCTCCTCCTCGCCGCAACCCTGATCGGCTTCGCGGGGCTTGAGGGCCCTGGGGCCGAATCTGCGAAGTGGTACAGGAGCAGTGCCACCGTGGACGGCAAGGGGAAGAGGGATCGGGAGGGTGAGAGACACAGTGATACGGAATGGGACGGCGGGGAGAAAGGGTTGCCCCTTCTTCCTCGTGGAACGGACAGAACCTGTCAAAAATGGAGATGCGCACACGGTCCACATCGATGAGCCATGGGTGGCCGTTCGCGTCATGAATTCCCAAACCCCCCCGTTAGGGGCTCTCGCCTTGAACAGAGCATGTGTCCTCTTCCCTGCCTTTCCGCATCGCCCTGTTCCCTTGTCAACTCGTTTGTTCTCGAGTCTCCCCACTTGTGTCTTCGTTTTGAACACTGCGCTGCCGATCGTTGTTCCTCTCCCTTGCGGCTTCCTTTCCCTCCATCCACCTGCCCTGCCTCCTGCCTCTGGCATGCCGTCGCCGTAACCCGAGCGTTCGCGCCTGCTGCCTCCTGCCTCTTGCCTAATGTCTGCCTTCGCTGATACTTTTACGTTGCCTCGCGCTCAGGACGCGCAACCATCGCCATGTTCGTAGGCTCCTGCAGGGTCCACCGGGGTGTGGCCTTAAGCGGACCCAGCAGAGACCTCGAATCCTTGGGTGCTGCCAGTGGCGCAACTATCGCCACTTCCGTGCGCTTCTGAGCATTAGGGCGATTACGAAAACACGCGTTCGTCGTCATTGATCGCATGTCATGCCTCCTCGCCCTCGAGGCCGCCCTCTGTCTCTTCCTTGCGCTGGTGCCTTTCGCCCACACGTTCAGTCCCAAATTAAGACCCTGTCTCCTCCTCACCCTCCTGTTGGTCGTCGTGGTACTTTCGTCTCCCCCGTTCATTCCGGTTGACCCTGTGTCTCCTGATACAGGTCCCATTAGGCGCACAGTGAAAAAAAGTAGGAAGCCCTACGCACACGGGACAGCATTCCCTTCAAGTGTTCAGTCGTCTTGGGTGGTTACGTTGAAATCGCCTCACATTACCGATGGGTCGGATACGTTCCTGGGCATATCTACTGAACGTCGGAATGGTGGCGTGCAGATGTGTTCCTGAATGATTTCACATCTCGGTGACCTCCACGGGCACCTGGCCAGACAAGTGATCACAAGCAGAAGCGAGCGACTCGTTCGTGGCTTGGCATTCGGCCTCTCTCCGTCCAGGTCTCGCAGGGCCTGGCAGTGGGTCGCTGATCTTGTCGCCATGCTGCTGCTGATGCCATGCGGCATCTCTCTCTGCCTCTCTATCTCTCTCTCTCTCTCTTGTTGCCTCTCTTTTCTCTCTTTAGTTATATGTATGTATGTGTATATAGTTAGGTGTGTATATATATATATAGTTGTCTCGCTATCGCAAGATCCCTCTTGTTCTCTCGTTCTCTCTCTCTCTCTCTCTCTCTTTCTCTCTCTCTCTCTCTCTCTCTCCCCTCTCTAGTTATCATTGTTGGTTTGCCTATGTATAAGTGTATATATGTGTGCGTCCGTGTGTATATAAATATGTACGTATATAGATATGCCGAATCAGTGTCTCACCCCCCGCCAGCCTGCGGAGCCCGTTTCTTTATTTCTATTGCCGCAACTGTTGGCCGCCACCACCGCCATCTCGCCCAAAGAGGGAGGGAGGAAGGGCAGTGGAAGGGGGAGGGGGGGAGGATCGAGGATGGAGGTTCGCGAGTGTGCCTGCTGCCCTTTTCGGGCATCTGGGAGCCTCTTGAAGCCTCCAGGAACCTCGTAGGAAACCCTAGAGACACCCCGTCACGCCCATATTCCCTCCAGTTTCGGTTACCCTTCCCCATAACCCCCCCCCCCGTCACCACGACCATCCCCACGACCGCCCCACTGCCCCCACCACCCGTTCGTTATTCTCCACTGCCCCCACTTATTTGCCACCACCACCATCACCTCACCCGCCTTCTGAACTCATCCCTCTCATGCTGCACCCCCTCAGCCCCCCAAATCCCCCTCCACACCCAAGTTCCTCCAACGATAATCCCCCCACCCGCTACCACCGCCAACTCCCCACCATCCTCTCTGGACCCTGCCGTTAGCCCATCCCCTCCTGCCGCTGCACTCTGCCCCAGAATCGTGAAGGGCAGGCGCTCAGCGAGGTGCTGGCAATGTGCAAGGATGGCCCCGCGCCTCCGCGCCCGACCACACCCAGCTGCGAGCGGCCTGCTTGCCCAGCTTTAAGAGTCGATCGGGGCGCAGGCAGCGGGGGTCAGCACTCACGGGGGTCCGCCGGCGCCTTCCGGCCTTGCTACGAGAGGTGGAGGAGGAGGAGGAGGAGGAGGAGCAGGGGGAGGAGGAGGGCGAGGAGGAGGAGGAGGAGAAGGAGGGGGAGGAGGAGGGCGAGGAGGAAGAGGAGGAGGAGGAGGAGGAGGGCCACGTGGAGCCGCCCCACCCCGCCCAGTGGCCCGTCCTTCCGCTGACCTGGCTTCGGGAGCTGCTCTGCGTGACCTGGCCCGAGCTCGGGGCACGATCTCGGCTCGAAGGGGTCCGCGCTGGCCCAAGGCAGCCCGTCCCCAGGGCGAGCGGCGGAGGAGGAGGAGGAGAGGAGGAGGAAGAGGAGGAGGAGGAGGAGGAAGAGGAGGAGGAGGGAGGAGGAGGAGGAGAGCGACTCGGGAGGATCGGAATGGGTACTCCAGGTCTCTCAATAAGCGTGGGGGGGGGGGGGATCGCGTGGGGGGGGGGGGGGGAAACCGCTGTCCTTCGGGAGGCGTGGGGAGGTTGGGGAGCGAGAGGGGGTGGGTTTGGGGCGCGTGTGGGGAGCGAGCAAGGGGCGTCGGACAGGTTGGCACGGGGGGATGCTTAATGGGGGGAAACGTTAAAAAAAAATCCCCCCCCGGACCCCCCAAAATGATTGAGTGGGGCGGACTAATAGAATTCAGCCGCTGGAAACTGTGTTTTGAATCGTCCGCCCCCCGGCGTTTGCTTTTCCCCTTTGGAGGAACTGATGTTCTACTCGTCCTCCTTCGCTCGCTTGATCACCCGCGGCCGCGGGGGGAGGATTGAGGAGGGGTACGGGGTAATTAGGGAGTAGTTGAGGGAAGGGGTTTTCGAAGATGCGGCTGATCACCCTCGTCCTTGCGGACGGCCGCCTGTCGTCCTTGCGGACGGCCGCGGCGATTGGGAGGTGGAGGAGGAGGAGGAGGAGGAGGAGGAGGAAGAGGAGGAGGGGGGGAGGAGGAGGAAGAGAAGAGGAGGAGGAGAGGAGGAGGACGAGGAGGAGGACGAGGAGGATGAGGAGAACGAAGGAGGAGGAGGAGGAGGAGGAGGAGGAGGAGGATGAAGAGGAGGAGGAGGACGAGGAGGAGGAGGAGGAAGAGGAGGAGGAGGAGGAGGAGGAGAAGGACGAGGAGGAGGCGGAGGAGGAGGAGGAGGACGAGCTCGCCCTGAAAAATCACCCCGTCCACCCCTCTGGCCCCCGCGCCCTGGATCGCCACCCCGCGCCCCCCCCCTTGGCCTTCCAGGCAACCCGGAATTGTCAGCCCCCCGTGTGCCTGCCCTGCCCCCCCGCTATTGCGGGGGCGAGGAGGCCCGCGAAAGAATTGTTTTAATCATCGTCCGCCCCAGAAAGTTGTTTTAATCGTTTCCCCCCATGATTGAAAGATCTGGAGTACGGAGAGAATGGGCACAATGCCCAACAGCAGTTCCTGCTCACGTTGAACAGGGCTCGCCGTCCGCGCCGCCGCGGACGTTGTTCTCTGAAGACAAAAAAGCTGCCTGCACAACAGCGACCGTCGTGGGTTCGGGGCAACATCTGTTGTTCGGCAGTGTACCCATTTGTTATGACCCATTCCGGGCGTGCAAAGCGACGTCTGGTATTTGGGGCTGCCGCGGCAGCGAGGCAGAGGATCGTTGTTCGTGCACATCTCCCAGGCCTGACATTATACAGATCCCTCTCCATCACCCCATCACCTGCGCGTGGATAGCCAGCAGGGGTGGCAGCCAACGAAGCAGATTGCTGTGCGGAAGGGAAAAGGGAAAGGGAAGAGGGGCAGGAGGAAGATGGCGCATGACGGCGGCGGCAGCGGCAGCGGCGAGAATGAGTAGAAAGACAGAGCAGGATGAGAAGGAGGGAGAAGGAAGAGGAAGGGCAATAATAAGAGGAGGGAGGCTCTGGTTGGCCACTGCGGCTCGAATTGTGTGGAATGCTCGATTTGTTGTCACGCCAGGTTTCTCCGACATCTTGGATGTTATGTTCCGCTAGTGCCGCAGAGCGTTGTCTGCGCATGGTGCTCATATGGACCTGCACCCTTCTGAACATGGCACAGTATCAAAGAGAGGTATAGCGATGAGGCAGGAGAGGAGGAAAGGGAAAAGGGTTTTAGAAGGGAGGGCGAAGAAGAGGAGGAGAAGATTACGGATGAGGAGGAGAGCCAGGGAAAGGCGAGGAGCAAAGAGGGAGGAGGAAGGGGAGGAGGAGGAGGAGGAGGAGGAGGAGGAGGAGGAGGAGGACACGTGGCGTCAACCACGCGTGAGTCAGACACGACCCGCGACGCCACCCGAGAGGTCGAGGAGGTCGTCAGCGCTCTTGTCGCAGCGCGTCTCGTCACAGGCTCGTGCCGCGTGTTTCATCAGCTGCCCAGACGCCAGGCCGCCGAAGCGCAGCATCCTCTGGTCCAGGCGGTTCCCAGGACGGAGCTGGCCCGCCTCGGGCGGGAGGCGCGCGGAGCCTCGGGAGACGGGGAACTGCGGGCCGCCAGGCGATCGCGCCGAGCAGGGGGGGAGGAGGAGGAGGAGGAGGAGGAGGAGGAGGAGGACAAGGAGGACAAGGAGGAGGAGGAGGAGGAGGAGGACGAGGAGGACAAGGAGGACAAGGAGGAGAGGAGGAGGACGAGGAGGAGGAGGTCGCTCGAGAAGCCACCGATGTCACAAGTTCACGAACGCTCGGCTCGAGGGGCAATTGGCTCGCGCCACACGCGCGCGCCCCGGTGCAGGCCGTCCGCTGGCGCGGCGGCACGTCCCGAGGACGCGGGCTCGCGTTTCGCCTCTCCTCGGTGCTCTCTCGTGCGCGTGCCCCTGCGCCGCGTCGTCCACTCGTGCCTCGCGCGTCCGCGCGCGCGGAATGCGCCTGGGGGGAGAGTCGTGGAGAGTCGTCGTCTTCTTATGCACTGTTCTGCCCATCGGCGCGGGCCCTCGCACCGCCCCTTCCCCCCTCCCAAGAAAGCAGATGCTGGTCGTTTGTGGCGCCTGTCTCAAGCAGGTGGAGTCTCCCACACGGGACGCATTGTTGCAAACAGTCGCATTCGGCAGAGGTCCGGAGCGAGCCCTCCCCCCCTCCGCCCCCCCTCCTTCTGCTGAATGTCGCAACGCCGAAGAAGAAAACGTTCACAGAGAGGCAGGGGAGAGGGACGATCATGGCGCTGGCGGCGGCGACGACGATGTAGCATGATAGCGGTGGCGCTGATGATGGTTGCTCTGGTGATGGTGGCGGTGCTGATGGAAGCACGTGTTTCTGGTTGACCCAAAAACGGGGTGCAGCGACATGGGGGTGGTGCAATAGATTTGGTGCAATAGAATCGGGGCGTGCAACACATTCCGGTTCGCAAATGTATTGTTGGGGTTTCGCGTGCAATACGTTAGTTGCAATACAATGCAAGACAATGCTATGGCGCAGTACATTTGCAATATAATTGCCCCAAACCTATTGCAGCTGGACCCACTTTCGGGTCAACCAAAGTGTTCTGCCACTGCTGGGGCCGCATTGCAAGTGCTGCCTCCCTGGATCTCCCTGGGCTCTGCAGGGCAATCGAAGCGTCTGCGCGCCTCCTGGAGGCGCAGGAGCGCCATGGTCTGAGATGTCATCACCTACCCAGCGCTCGACCCACGATGGCCGTCGATGATGTCGGACCCTGGCAAGAGATACGTTCGGATCTTAGGGCCCACCGCAAGCGTCACACGAAGGTCATGAAGCTGCCGTGAGCCTTCACAACTCAACTTGGCCGTCCACTGCGGCCATGCATTTGGACGTGGCAACTCTGGCCTGGGCCCTTGACGCAAGAACCAGGAGTCACCCCTGACCACCCCGGCCCCCATGATTGCGGATTGGTTGGTGGCCGCACGATTTGTCTAGGATAATTCAAGTCCGGGGCATCTCCCGTGTGGGCCCCCGAGGCACGAATCAGGATCTACCCCTGACCCCAGCCTTGATGACTCGTGGCTCTGGTCCATGTTCGAGATTCCGAACGCTTCGCGTATCCCACCAGCCCATCCAGGAACGCTACCTAGGGCATTTGCGCGTGGAGGAGGAGGAGGAGGAGGAGGAGGAGGAGGAAGAGGAGGAGAAACCTAAGACGCATCAACCGATGCTGCCATACACCCTCCCGTCCCAAAATTCCCTCCTCATAGGTCCATACCAGGTTTCCTTTCCACTGCGGGCGCCCCCCCCCTGCTGGAATGACGAGCGGCAGGCCGGTCTGCTGTTTCGACGAGGGCGCCTGTTGTAAGGGATCATTCCACGTGAAGGACGCCCAGGGTAGCCCCATGTTGAGAAGCACATGGCCTCCATCCGTCTAGGCGTTGCAGGTGTCAAAGTCGTGGACGCATCCTCCGCGGAAGTCCCACGCGAGAGGCTTGCATGGAGGCCCAAGGATAGCCTCGTTCTGAGAAAACAATGCACTCGACCCGTCTACGCGTTGAAGGATATCACAATCGTGGACGTCTGTTTCGCGGACGTCAAGCGAGATAGCACTCCAAGGAGGCTGTGAGATAGCCTCAGTTTGAAAAGAACATGGCCTTCATCCGTCTAGGCACCGCAGGATGTCAAAGTCGTGGACCTGTGCTTCACGAAGTGCTCGCTCACGCGAGAGCCCCGCTTCGAAAGAGGAGCCGCCCTCCATCGGTGGTAGCTGTTGTACACTATGGAACGCCAGGTCATACAGGTCGAGGGTTTTATATTCGAACGCGCGCAATGCCAAGGGGAGACCCCCAGTCACGGTTGGGGCGATCGTTAAGGAATGTGCCCGGTGAGGATCGCGTCGTATGGATGTGCACGGCGCTAAGGCGAGAGCCACAATTTGAAAACGAACCGGCATCCATGCTTGAAGCTGTTTTGTAAGTGTTCAATGTGTGTGCGGCGCTTGCAAGAGACACATTTTGAAAAAGGCACGGCTTGCATCTTGAAATCGTTGCAAAGGTCAAGTTTCAGGATGAGAATGGGCGAGCAAGTCGCATGCGAAGCGCCCAGCCCGGCCTATGAACACGTCCAGTGGCGCGACAAGGACGACTTATCTAGGCCTGGATCTAGGCCTCCTAGACGGGGTCAGAGTAGATGGGGCCGGAGGCATGGATCAGCGAGCGCGTTCCACGATTTGCAATGTGCCTACTCGCAAATGTCAGAAATTATCCCGGCAAAGCAACCTAACAGCGATGTGTAGGAGCATATCTGGAAGCATTCCCCTTAAGATTCAGATGAGAATCCTGTTGTAGAATTCTGCTCTTCTCAGCCTCAGCCTGCCTCAGCCTCGCCTCAGCCTCAGCCTCAGCCTCAGCAGCCTGGCCTCAGCCTCAGCCTCAGCCTGGCCTCAGCACGCCTCAGCCTCAGCCTCGCCTCAGCCTCAGCCTCAGCCTCAGCCTCAGCCTCAGCCTCAGCCTCAGCCTCAGCCTCAGCCTCAGCCTCAGCCTCAGCCTCAGCCTCAGCCTCAGCCTCAGCCTCAGCCTCAGCCTCAGCCTCAGCCTCAGCCTCAGCCTCAGCCTGCTTCAGCCTCAGCCTCAGTCTGCCTTCAGCCTCGGCCTCAGCCTCAGCCTGCCTCAGCCTCAGCCTCATCAGCCTCAGCCTCAGCCTGCCTCAGCATCAGCCTGCCTCAGCCTCAGCCTCAGCCTGCCTCAGCCTCAGCCTCAGCCTGCTTCAGCCTCAGCCTCAGTCTGCCTTCAGCCTCGGCCTCAGCCTCAGCCTGCCTCAGCCTCAGCCTGCATCAGCCTCAGCCTCAGCCTCAGCCTGCCTCAGCATCAGCCTGCCTCAGCCTCAGCCTCAGCCTGCCTCAGCCTCAGCCTCAGCCTGCTTCAGCCTCAGCCTCAGTCTGCCTTCAGCCTCGGCCTCAGCCTCAGCCTGCCTCAGCCTCAGCCTGCATCAGCCTCAGCCTCAGCCTCAGCCTGCCTCAGCATCAGCCTGCCTCAGCCTCAGCCTCAGCCTGCCTCAGCCTCAGCCTCAGCCTGCTTCAGCCTCAGCCTCAGTCTGCTCAGCCTCGCCTCAGCCTCTGCCTCAGCCTCAGCCCTCAGCCTCAGCCTCAGCCTCAGCCTGCCTCAGCAGCCTCAGCCTCAGCCTCAGCCTCAGCCTCAGCCTCAGCCTCAGCCTCAGCCTCAGCCTCAGCCTCAGCCTGCCTCAGCCTCAGCCTCAGCCTCTGCTTCAGCCTCAGCCTCAGTCTGCCTTCAGCCTCGGCCTCAGCCTCAGCCTGCCTCAGCCTCAGCCTGCATCAGCCTCAGCCTCAGCCTCAGCCTGCCTCAGCACCAGCCTGCCTCAGCCTCAGCCTCAGCCTGCCTCAGCCTCAGCCTCAGCCTCAGCCTGCTTCAGCCTCAGCCTCAGTCTGCCTTCAGCCTCGGCCTCATCCTCAGCGTGCCTCAGCCTCAGCCTGCATCAGTCTCAGCCTCAGCCTCAGCATAAGCCTGCCTCAGCCGTAGCCTCAGCCTGCCTCAGCCTCAGCCTCAGCCTGCTTCAGCCTCAGCGTCAGTCTGCCTTCAGCCTCGGCCTCAACCTCAGCCTGCCTCAGCCTCAGCCTGCCTCAGCCTCAGCATCAGCCTGCCTCAGCATTCAAAATGTGACCCGGGAATGGAGCTCTGGGAACTCGAAGAACATGAAGTGGCCTACAGTTGGCTCTGGGCATTCAAAATCAGACCCAGGAATGAATTTCTGGGAACTCGAAGACCACAAAGTGGCCTACAGTTGGCTCCGTACATTCAAAATGTGGCCCGGGAATGGAGTTCTGGGAACTCGAAGAGCACGAAGTGGCCTACAGTTGGCTCCGGGCATTCAAAATGTGGCCCAGGAATGGAGTTCTGGGAACGCGAAGACCACGAAGTGGCCTACAGTGGCTCCGGGCATTCAGAAATGTGGCCCGGGAATGGAGTTCTGGGACATCGAAGACCACGAAGTGTGTAACTGTTGGCTAAAAGCAACAGCCCATAGCCCCTCAGTGGTGCATTCCCCATAGTCACTGGCGGCGCTGGGGGCCTCAGCCTCAGCCTCAGTGGTGCGTTCCCCAAAGTCACTGGCGGATCCGCGGATTCTCCCCGGATCCTGCCCGGACCCCCCTGGGGAGTCATGATGCTGTCTTTTGAGACCACTAGAAACCTATCAGTCTTGGATCCCGCGCGGCGGATCTAGGCCATTTGCGAGTAGTTACTTCGCGAGTAGTGAAACGCGCTTGTTTAAAGGTGGAGGGAGGGAGGGAGGGAGGGAGGGAGGGAGGGAGGGAGGTGGAGGAGGAGGAGGAGGAGGGAGGAGGAGTGAGGAGGAGGGAGGAGGAGGAGGAGGAGGAGGAGGAGGAGGAGGAGGAGGAGGAGGAGGAGGAGGAGGAGGAGGAGGGAGGGGAGGGAGAAGGGAGGGAGGAGGAGGAGGAGGGCGGTACAGAAAGAGCCCCGCCGTCGAGGGATCGACGGGCTGGCCGCGTGCTCTCTCGCCGGCGGCCCGCGGAGGGGCAGGGCAGGGGCGGCAGCCGCGGAGGCGGGGAGGCCGGCGGAAGCAAGAGGCTGCTCGGGGACCCCCAGTTTCGAGCAGTGGCGAAGCGTCCTGGCGTGCCTATAGTCGACTAGACATAAGAGTGACCTTTCGCCGGAGTGACCCTTGGTGCGGGCACAGATGGGTCGCCAGATGGCTGAAAGCGAAGCAGTAGCAGCTGCTTGCGCGCCCAGGTTTGGTCCCCCCGCGGCCCCGAAAAGTCGCGCACCAAAGGTCACTCTTACCCAGGGTCACTCTTGCGTATAGCCGATATAGGCCTATCAGAGAATGTTCTAAGAACCATTTGTGGTCTACACGACATGTCATTTGAACATTTCTGACCAGGGCTGTCTTGTTTTAACACATCGGGCTTATGTGCCAAGAACATTGTTTGTGTTATTAGAACTTCTCTGGGTTCTAAGAACATATCGTGGTAGGCCTATAGAAATGCCGGGACGGTCGGTCTTTGCTCAACAGATGGTGTGGTGACCATACCGCCTGGTGAGTCAGTGGGGATGGCCACCGCCTGGTTTTGGTACTCGGGCCGTTCTCCGAGGACGTCTCTCGGGCGACCAGGGCCTGCAGGGTCCCAAGGCAGTGTGGTGACTGGACCGCGCGGCGAGCTCGTGGGGGGGTCCGAGGTCCCCACGCCGTCCGTCACCGCATTGGCTTGGGGTCCCGAGGCCCTTCCAAGAGATGTCAATCGTTTGTCAATGTGTTTGGACGCGGTGCTTCCAGAGCCCACCAGGGGCCAGGACAGACCTGCGCGGACGCATCGAAGATCTTGACAGTTTGATTTGCGTCGCGTGAGAGTAGGAGTGTCCAAACCCAGACATCTGCCGTCTCGATGTTTCCATACGGGTTCCCAAGATTTCCCGACCCTTTCCCCAGGAGTGGTGTTTCATCCCGAGTCGTGCTTGGATTGTCCCAGGGCCTGGCGAGGGCTTCCCGAGACCGAAGACGGCCGAAAATGTTCCGTCGTGTTTCTTGTTGTCATGACGCGAGCATGTTCAAGAAGCCCCATTAGCTCAAGATCCCGCGGGCTCGGTACGAGCTGCCCCACCCCCGGCCTCATTGAAGCACCCGTGATCCGACATGGCCATCATGGCGAAGGTCCTCGTGACAGCCGCGCTGGTCCCGCTCTCGCTGGCCGCGACGCTCGGAGGGCACTCGTCGCTGATGTTTGACGCCGCCGCGGCCAAGAACCGCCCCGTCACCAAGGTAATGAACCTGCTGAAAGATATGATCAAGCAGTTGGAGAAGGAGGCGGAGGAGGACGAGGACATATACGATATCGAATGGCCTGCGGCCCATCCCGCCACCGTGCCTGGGTTTTGGGTATAAAGCATATTGGATGTTCGTTGGAATCTCGTGGGGGGCCTCTTGGAGGCAGTTTGGAGACCTCCAGGGGCCTCCTTGGCGCCTCTTGGGGGCTGTTTCGGGCTTTCTTAGGGGCCTCCAGGGGCCTTCTTGGCGCCTCTTGGGACCTCCTGGGGACCTCTTGGAGCGGAAAGCTCGATTTGTCTGTTCGTGTTCCCTCTCTTAGGCCCCTCTTGGGGCCGTCTTGGAGCCCTCGTGGGCCGTTTTGGGTGCCTCTTGGGCCGCCTTGGGGCCCTCGTGGGCCGTCTTGGTGCCCTCTTGGGTGCCTCTTTGGCAGCTTTGAGGTGGTTTGAGGGGCCTCTTGCGCCGTCATGGAGCGTCGGAAAGCAGAAAAAAGGCGAGGAGGCCAAAAACCTTGAGAAGCGCCATGAACATCGATGATTGTTGCCTCGTGGGGCCCTCCTGGGAAGCCTCTCGGAGGCCTCTTGGGGCGTCTTGGGAACCTCGTGGGCCATCTTGAGGCCAACCTGGGAGACCTTGGGCCGATACGTTGGGAAACTCTTGGGCC
>CAUYUJ010019894.1:92405-99905 GCA_963575745.1 Prorocentrum cordatum | reverse complement strand
GTTGTTCGGGTTTCCCCATGGCAATCGTATGGTTTTCCTACGGTACTCGTATGGCTTTTGAATGGTGATCGTATAGCGTTTCTATGGCAGTCGTTTGGCTATCCGATGGTAAACGCATGCTTGTATTCTGTTAATTATATGGCTGGCCTGTGGTAATCGTGTGGCTTGCCTATGGTAAACGCTTGGTTGTCGTATGGGCATCGCATGGTTGTCCGATGATAATCGTATGGGGTTATTATGGTAATCGTATGGCGTTTCTATGATAATCGTAAAAGTTGCCCATGGCATTGGTACAGTTTGTCTTTACCACATGGCTGTCTTATTGTAGTCGTACGGATTTCTCACGATCACCGCACGGTTTTCTTATGATAATCGTATGGTTGTCCTACGGTGATCGTATGGTTTGTCCATGGTAACTCTTTAGCGTTTCTATGGCACCCGTATAGTTTTCCACGGTAACCGTATGATTTTCCGATGGTAATCGTATGGCTGTGTTGTGGTAATCGTCTGGCTTTCTTGTGGCAATCGTATGGTAATCGTATGGCTTGCCAGTGGTAGCCGCATGGCGTTTCTATGGCACCTGGATCAGTTCCTGCTGGTTATCGTATTGTTGTCCTGTGGTATTCGTTTGGGTTTCGTATGGTAAACGCATTGCTGTCTTACGGTAATCGTATGGCTGTCCTGTGGTACTCGTGTAGCTTTCCGATGGTCCTCGCATTGTTTTCCGATGGTAAAAGTATGTTTTCGCATTGTGCTAGTGTTGTTTTCTTTGGATCGCCGTATGGTTTTCCTATGGTAATCGTGATGGTTGCCCCTGGAAATCATATGGTTGGTAATCGTATGGCTGTCCTGTGGTGATCGTGTGTTTGTCTTATGGCAATCGTGCGGCTTTCGAATGGTAATCGCATGGCTTTCCTATGAGAATCGTGTGGTGGTCCTCTGGTAATCGTGTGTGTTTCTTATGATGCTCGTATGGTTGCCTATAATGATCGTAGGATTTTCCGATGATAACCGTATGACGTCCCATGATAATCGTATGGCTGTCCTAGCATAATCGCATGGTTTTCTTATGATAATCGCATGACGTTTTTTGTTTGAAAATCGTTTGGTTGCCCGGTGGTAACCATATGGTCTTCACTTGTAACCGTCTGGTTGTCCTATGATATTCGTTTGGTTTCCTAGTGTTAATCGTACAGCTGTCTAGTGATAACAATACGGCGTCCTTACGTTAACCGCATGGGTGCGTTATGTTACTTGCATGGCGTCCTATGGTAATCGCATGGCCTTCGTACGGTAATCGTGTGGTTGGCCGATGATAATCGTATGGTTTGCTTGCGGTAATCGTACGGTTACTCACGGTGATCGTATGGCTATCCGATGACAATCGTATGGTTGTCCTACGGTATTCGTGTGGGTTGCGTATGGTAACCGTATGGCCGTCCTATGGCAATCGTATGGTTGTCATATGGTAGTCGTATGGCTGCCCATGGAAAGCGTATGGTTCCCTATGGTGATTGTATGGTATCCCTGTGGTTATCTATGGGTGTCCTATGTTCGTCGCATGGTCTTGTCATGGCAACAGCATGGTTTTCTTGTGACACCCGTATGATTTTCCAATGGTAATCGTATGGGTGCATATGGTATTCGTACGGTTCTTATGGCAATCGTATGGTTTGCTATGGCGCTCGTAGCGTTGCGTATGGTAGTCGTATAGCTTCCCTCTGGTAATCCGATGGTTTCCTGTGGTAGCCGTATGGTGTTATTATGATAATCGTTTTGTGTGGTAGCCGTATGGGTTTCCTATGGTAATCGAAAAGGTTGTCTTATGGTAATCGTATGCAGCGGCCCTTCCGCCCAGAACTCCCACCACCGCTTTTTTTCCTCCCAAAGATTAAGGCGCGCAAACACATCAGGTCAGCCCTAGTACTATTACGATCACTACGACTATTGCGATTATGATTGCTACTACTACGACTACTACTACTACTACTACTACTACGACGATTACGAATATTATTATTATTAATAATATTACGATTACTATTACTACTACTACACCATTATTAGCACTACGACCACTACTACCACTACTACTACTACTACGACTACTACTACTACTACTACTACTACTACTACTACTACTACTACTACCACTACTACTACTACTACGACTCCTACTACTACGATTACAACTACGATTACTACTACTAGCACTATTAGTTTCCTTACTACTACAGCCTGTACGACCGTTAGTGTTACCGTTTATGGTTATTTCTACTACCACTTTTGCTATTACCACTACTACTACTACTACTACTACTGCTACTACTACTACTACTACTACGACTACGACTCCTACTACTACGAATACAACTACGATTACTACTACTAGCACTACTATTCTCCTTACTACTACAGCCTGTACGACCGTTAGTGTTACCGTTTATGGCTATCTCTACTACCACTATCGCTATTATTATTATTATTACTATTACTACTACTACTACTACTACTGCTACTGCTGCTGACGTTGCTGCTGCTATTACCGCCACTACGACCACGACGGCTACTACGTCCATTAGCACTACTAATGCTACTACTACGGCTACGATTATTATTATTACCACTAATACTACTACCACTACTACCACTACTACTACTACTACTACTACTACTACTACTTCTACTACTACTACCACTACTATTATTACTACTACTACTACTACTACTACTACTACTAGTACTACTACTACTACTACTGCTACTACTACTACTACTGCTACTGCTACTACTACTACTATTACTACTATTGCTACGACTACTACGGCCACTACTACTATTACTACTACTACTACTACTATTACTACTACTACTACTACTACTACTACTACTTCTACTACTACTGCTGCTACTACTACTACTACTACTACTACTACTACTACTACTACTACTACTACTATTACTACTACTACTACTACTACTACTACTACTACTACTGCTCGTACTACTACTACTACTACTACTACAACTACTACTACTACTACTACTACTACTGCAACTACGATCGCTACTGCTACTACCATTTATACTGCTACGATCACTGCTCCTAGTATTATTTTTCATATTACAAATACTGCCATCACTACAACTACGACTGCCCCTACTACTACTACTACTACTACTACTACTACGATTACTATTGCAACTACTACCACTACGACTACGATTACGGCTACGGCTTCTAACGCTACAATTTCGAATGCTATTCAAAATCTTTTGGTTACGACTACGACCATTACCAGTACTATTCGTATCATGCTTGCTATTACTTCGGCCACTACTACTACGACTGCCACTGCCAATACTACTACCACAAGTACGACTACACCTACTACTATAACTATTACTACGACTATTGCTACAACTGCGGTTGTGACTACTATTACGACGACTATTACTAGTTATGCCATTATTACGATTATCATTATTATTCTTTCTATTACGAGTACCACGATCACCATTACCACAATTATTATTACAAGTAGTAGTATTACCACTACCACCACCACCA
This sequence comes from Prorocentrum cordatum, assembly GCA_963575745.1. Classification (NCBI taxonomy): domain Eukaryota; class Dinophyceae; order Prorocentrales; family Prorocentraceae; genus Prorocentrum; species Prorocentrum cordatum. Next base: position 96,334 of record CAUYUJ010019894.1, on the reverse strand, counting down.
CTACTATTACTACTAGTTACCACGACTACTAGCACTACGACGGCGAAGGCCCCTACTAAGACCTTTACTGCCACTACCACGACTATGGCCACGACCATTATTATTATTTTTGCTGCTACTACTACTACTACTACTACTACTACTACGAATACGACTGGTCGACCAATATTATTTCGACGACTACGGCTCCTACGACTACTCGAACGACTACGACCACTACGATGGTTACGGTTACTACGGCTACTACTACTACGATTGTTATCACAACTACGACGACTACTACTACTACTACCATTATTATTACTACGACTTCGATTACGATTGGTACTTCTACTACTACGACTACTACTACGGCTGCTACAATTACGATTACTACTAATACTACTACTACGACTACTACTACTACTACTATTACTACTACTACGACTACTACGACTAGCGACTATTTTTACCACTACTACTACTACTACTACTACTACTACTATTACTAGACGACGACGACTACTATTACTACCACAGCTACTACGATGTCTCTTACAATTATGTGTACGGCCACGATTGCTACGATTAGTATTCCTACTACGAGTACGAATACGAATGCGACTACTATTATAAGTATTTCGACTATTGTTGCGACTCCGACTTCTTGAATTGTTACCATCATTATTGTTACTATCGGTATTATTCATCCGAGTACTACTACCATCACCATTACCACTACTACTTGTACGACGACTACGACGACTACCCGGACTACGACTACATGTACAAACACGATTTTTACATTTAACACAACCACCACCTTCACCATTACTTCCATTACTACTACTATTTCGACTACGATTAGTACTACTACTATTACCACTACTACTACTACGTCTACTACTACGAGTGATATTGTTATTACTACGTCTACTACTACTACGACTACTAGTACTACTAGTACTACTACCACTACTACTACTATTACCACTACTACTACTACTACTACTACTACTACTACTACTACTACTACCACTACTATTACGATTATTACGAAGACGACGAAAACTATTACTACTGCTCCTATTACTACTACTACTACTACTACTACTACTACTACTACTACGAATATTACGATTACCACTACAGTACTACTACCACTACTACTACTACTACTACTACTACTATTAGGGTCACACGTCACTTTCGTGTCTGCTGAGAATGAATGGGTCCGAGTAAGGGTAAGGGTTCTGGTTCGAGTCGGGTTCGAGCCCGGGTTGCAGTTTAATTAGAATACACGTACAATTCAACCAGGACATAATGAGAATGACACCCGGCTGCAAGTAGCATGAAATTATAGTACAATTAGAATACACATAAATTTAATCAGAATACAGTTAGAACAGATTTGGAAAACAATTAGAATGATATGCTCATTACGATTCAATAGGCGTTTACATATCGTACGAGTAGAATTCAATTAGAATACAAGTAGAACACATTTACAGCTTAATGAGAATACATGTAGAATTTAATTAGAATACAAGTAGACTCTAAGCAGAACACACTTCGAATCTTACCAAAGTACAGTTAGAGTAGAGTTAGAATACCGGCGACACGAAGGTGACGTGTGGAATTGCAATTTCTGCTTGCTTTCGTAAGAGAGCCGTATACACAGAATACAGAACAACAGTACACGAAGGTGACGTGTGGAACACACAACATTGTGGGGCAACACGAAGACGGCGTGTGGAATTGCAATGTTTGCTCGGCTTCTTCATAAAATCTGCATACACGGAATACAAAACAATGGTACACAAAGGTGACGTGTGGATCATATTACAAGGTGTTCCCAGACGCTCTCCAAGGTTCCCAGACGCTCTCAGGCGATCTCAGACGCTCTCAGACGTTCTCAGAAGCCCTCAGTGACTCCCGGACGCTCCCAAACGCTCCCACACGTCTCAGACGTTCCGACACGCCCCCAGACGCTCCCAGACGCCATCAGAGGCCTTCAAACAATTCTCGAAATTCCCCAACGTTTTTCCGGATTCCCTCGGTTTCCGTTGGCCTCCTGTGGATTCGTCATCATTCCAGTGAATTCCAAAGTTCATTCCGGCTATTTCGGGTTCCAAATAACACAAATTATCTTGGAAGTATGATGGAGGCTGGGACTCGACCATTGCCGATTAAACTCGTATGCAAAAACAATCAAAAGTTTGAGGACAATTCTGGGCCTCGACCATTTCCTATCGACGTCCCAATCAAAAGCCAATAAAGCATGAAGGAATTATGTTGGAGGCTGGGACGCCATTTCCTTTTGAATTCGCATTCAAAAGCGCATACTGTATCGCGGAATTCTGCTGGAGGCTGGGACTCGACAGTTTGCGATTGAACCCAATTCAAAAACCAATATGTTGTTAAGGAATTCTGTCGGAGGCTGTGACTCGGCAGTTCCCAATTGAATTTCCATGTCAAAAACCAATAAGTCATTAAAGAATTATGCGGGAGGCTGGGACTCGATTATTTCCTATTGCATGCCTGTTCAAAAACAATCACATTATTGAGGAATTCCGCTGGAGGCTGGGATTCGGCGATTTGATATTGAATTCCCATTCGACAAACAAGACGTGGTTCAGGTATTATGCTGGAGGTTGGGACTCGGCCATTTCTTTGAGTTCCCATGCAAAAACACATACATTCATTAGGAATTCTGCTGGAGGCTAGGGTCGACCATTTCCTATTCAATTCCTTGTCAAAAACCAACAAATGATTCAGGAATTCTGCTGGAGGCTGGGACTCGGCCATTTCCTGTTGAATTCCCATTCAAAAAAACACAAATTCAGGAGCAATTCGGCTGGAGGCTGGGACTCGATTGTTTCCTATTGAATGCCTGCTCCAAAACCAACAAATGATTCAGGAATTCTGCTGGAGGCAGGGATTCGACAGTTTCCAGTTGAATTCCAAGCCAGAAGCAAATAAAGTACTAAGGAATTTTGTTGGAGGCTGGGACTCGGCCATCTCTGATTGAATTCCTCCGAATCCTGGCGGTGCCGTAAGGGCGTCGGCAATAGTTTTGGCCGTCTTTATGGACAATTGAAAAAGTTACCCCCAGAACCCTTGGCGATTTTGTTGGAACCATGCTCTGAATGCTGCGACACGGAAATAACGTGTGAAATTGTTTTTCTATATCTCGTAATAAGGACTTAAAATTTTTGCTCGCTAATGAATAGTACACGAACGTGACGTGTGGTGCAAGCGACACGAAGGTGACGTGTGAAATTGACGTTCCCCTCAGTTCCCCAATAGGGATCCTATACTGCCGTTTTACATTCTGTAGTACACGAAGGTGACGTGTGGTCAGACACGAATATCATGTGTGACCCTATTGTTAGTATTACTAATATCACTAGTTCGACCATTACCATTGCTACTGCTACTACTAATATTATTAATACCACGACTACTACTACGAATAGTACTACTACTACTACTACTACTACTACTACTACTACTACTACTACCACTACTACTATTATTACTACTACTACTACTACTACTACTACTACTACTACTACTACTACTACTACTACTACTACGACTACTACGACTACTACTACTACTACTACTACTACTACTACTACTACTACTACTACTACTATTACTACTGCTACTTCAATTACTACTAATACCATTACACCCGATGAAAAAACCCAACCAGTGGATTGTTTGAAAAGTAGTGATACGGATATTGAGATCGCTTGCGAGATCGATAGTGGGATCGAGAAAGAGGACGACTGTAAGGTCGATCGTGAGACCGATTGCGAAGTCGATTCAATGGAAAGAGCGTGTTCTACCGCTGCTGGCGGAAAACCGAGGGGGGGGTCACTACCGGTTCGATACCCTCCCCCCCCCCCCACCGGAAAACCGGGGGGGTCACAACCGGTTCG
>CAUYUJ010019894.1:62405-82405 GCA_963575745.1 Prorocentrum cordatum | reverse complement strand
GGTCCATCATGTTCATAATTTGTTGAGGATGTCTCGAGCGAAACGCTGGTTTCTGCAAACTTGGGGATGTCTCGAGCGGGGGCCTCGTGGGGGGCCAGAATTCAGAGGATGTCTCAGGCGAAATGCTTGTTTGCACGTCCCGCTCGCAGGGATTCGGAAGATGTCTCGCGCGTGCCACGTCCCGCGCGCAGGAATTTTGAGGATGTCCCGTAGCGCGTCCCCTTGGCACGGCCTACGGTGCGACCCCATGGCACGTCCCTTGGCACTTCGCCTGGCGCGTCCCTGGGGACGTTTCGCGGCGCGTCCTCCTGGCATGTTTTTCATAATTTGTTGAGGATGTCTCGAGCGAAACGCTGGTTTAGCAAAATTGGGGGATGTCTCGAGCGGGGGCCTCGTGGGGGGCCAGAATTCAGAGGATGTCTCAGGCGCAATGCTTGTTTTCGTGTCCCGCTCACAGGAATTCCGAGGATGTCTCGCGCGTTCCGCGTCCCGCGCGTAGGAATTCGGATGATTTTGATAGGATGTCTCGAGCGAAACGCTTGTCCCCAGCACGTTCAGTAGCGCGTCCCCTTGGCACGTCCCGCGGTGCGACCTCATGGCACGTCCCCTGGCACGACGCCTGGCGCATCCCTTGGGACGTTTCGCGGCGCGTCCTCCTGGCATGTTCCCCTTGTCCATCAGCTCTGGGGCAGCTACTATGTGTTCAGGCAGCTTCCAGATCAGTTCGGTCAGGACTCGGATGCAAAGGAGGACTCGATCCACGACGCTATAGAGCACAACCGGCACATCGTAGTTCAGCACGGCGCAGCACAGCACAGCCCTCGGCAGGGTACATCAAGATCGATACACTCAGCATTACAACTTGGCACGTTCTTTGGCACGTTCCGTGGGGCGTCCCTTGGCGAGTCCCCCTGGCACGTCGCGTGGCGCGTCCCCTGGCACATTCCGAGGCACATCCATTGGCACGTTCCGTAGCGCGTCCCTTTGGCACGTCCTACGGTGCGACCCCATGGCGCGTCCCCTGGCACGTCGCCTGGCGCATCCCTTGGGACGTTTCGCGGCGCGTCCTCCTGGCATGTTCCCTGTCCATTAGCTCTGGGGCAGCTACTATGTGTTCAGGCAGCTCGAGCTTAAGATCCAGATCAGTTCGGTCAGGACTCGGATGCAAAGGAGGACTCGATCCACGACGCTATAGAGCACAGTCGCGCCATGGCACATCGCAATTCAGCACGGCGCAGCACAGCACAGCCCTCGGCAGGGTACATCAGGATCGATACACTCAGCATTGCATTTGCCCGTCACCCAATCAGGTGTCTTTGAAAACGCTGCCATGTGTTACAGTTCTATATTCCTTTCCGGGTTCGTGGGTCGATCATGTTTTACTTTGTCTATTATTATTACTATTACTACGACCACTACTACTACTACTACTACTACTACTACTACTACTACTACTACTACTACGATTACGACTACTACTACTACTAATGATAATAATAATAATAACAATAATACGAGTATTAATACGACGGCTACGACCACGACCATTAATATGTATACCGATACTACTACGACGACTACTACTACTACTACTACTTATACTACTACTACTATTACCACTACTACTACTACTACTACTACTACTACTACTACTACTACTACTACTACTACTACTACTACTACTACTACTACTACTAATACGACTACGACTACGACTACGACTACGACTATTTCTATAACTTTTACTACTACTACTACTAACTGCTAGTTCCTTTTCACCCATTACTACTACTACTACTACGACTACGGCTACGACGACGACGACGACGACGACGACGACGACGACGACGACGACGACGACTACTACTACTACTACTACTACGACGACTACTACTACTACGATTGCGATCATTATCTCTACTACTACGACTGCTACGAATAGCGGTATCGCTGCCTTTCTGTTCCCCCAAAGGAGCGACGCGCCGCTTCTGCCTTCATCCAGGCGCCCGAGGACTTCTTCGACGCGTCGCCCACGATGGCGGACCAGTCCTACACGCCCGCGTCAGGAGAGATCTTCGGCATCCTGACCCAGATGAAGGAGACGTTCGAGAAGGATCCCGCGGAAGGCAGCTGTACATCACCACGCCTGGCCCGGGCCATTATGGGCCCGAGGATGGCTTGTTGACCCTCCTGGCCCCGGCCAGGAGGGCGCAAGGCACCACGCCAGGGCCTCGGGTCTGGGAGGGCCGTGGCCAGGCAGGCATGGCGGCGGTGCACGGCTGCCCTGCGCGCAAGGACCTGGGCGACGCCCAGAAGACAGAGGAGCAGAGGGTGAAGGCCTTCGAGGAGATCAAGAAGCTGAAGGAGGACGAGATCTTCGCGGGGCAGGCCCAGATCGAGAAGAAGACCGAGGAGCTCGCCGACACGGACGAGCGGCTGGCGCACGCGAAGGAGGACATCGAGGACACCAAGGCCTCTCTGACGGCGGACGAGCAGTTCTTGATGGACCTGAAGCAGAAGTGCCAGATGACGGACCAGGAGTGGGAGGCGCGACAGAAGACGCGCGCCGCCGAGATGGAGGCCGTTTCAAAGGCCCTCGCCATCCTCAGCGGCGACGACGCCCACGACACCTTCACCCGCACCTTCAACCCCGCCCTCCTGCAGACCCGCCTGCACCGCTCTGGCGACCGCCGCCAGGCTGCAGGGCTCCTCGCCGCCCAGGCATCGAGGTTGCATTCGCCGCGCCTGGCGGCCCTGGCGACCAGCGTGAGGCTGGACGCGTTCGAGAAAGTCAAGAAGGCAATCGACGACCTCGTTAAGGCCTTGCAGGACGAGATGGCCGCGGAGGTCAAAAAAAGGGACTGGTGCATCGAGGAGTTCGACCAAAACGCCTTGGAGACGCAGCAGACGGAGTTCGTGAAGAAGGACGTCCTGGCCAAGATCGCGGCCCTGGAGACCACCATCAACACCCTAACTGCCGAGATCGATACGCTCAAGACCGAGATCGCCGAGATGGAGAAGCAACTCAAGGCCGCCAGCGAGGTGCGGGACGCCCAGAACAAGGAGTTCCAGGCGACCGTGGCGGACCAGCAGGAGACGCAGAGGCTGCTGAAATCAGCGCTGGAGGTGCTGGCGGGCTTCTATGGCAAGGGTACCACCGCGCTGGTGCAGAACAAGCAGGGCCCCCCGCCGCCGCCGGGGTTCGAGGAGTACAAGAAGAGCGCGGCCAGCGGCGGCGTGATGGAGATGATCGAGCAGATCATGCTGGATGCCAAGAAGATGGAGGAGGAGACTCGCCGCGACGAGCAGGAGGCCCAGAAGGCCTACGAGGATTTCACGAAGGAGACCAAGGACTCGGTGGCCGCGAAGAACACCGAGATCGTCACCAAGTCCGAGGAGAAGGCAAAGGCCGAGGGCGCGCTGGTGAAGGCAAAGGAGGAGCGGGAGGCGGTGTTGCTGGAGCTCGAGCAGCTCTCCAACTACAACGCGGAGCTGCACCAGTCCTGCGATTTCACCACGAAGAACTTCGAGCTGCGCCAGACTGCACGCGCGGAGGAGATTGAGGCCCTGCGGCAAGCCAAAGCCATCCTTTCCGGCTCCGACTTTGCAGCAGAGGCTTGAGTTGAGATTCTGAAGCCCCACGTCTACAGTCTTTGCTTCTGTCCGCGGAGGCCTCTGTACACGTTGCAGGTGTATCGATGGATGGCGATGCTGCGCGATTTCCATACGCGAGACAATGGCAGCAGCCCGTGCAAATTGCAGGCGGGCCCGTGCCGTGTCACGGACAGCCAGCAGCGTTGCCGCGCATCTTCGTGCAGATTGCCGTTCGAAGCATTGGTGTGCCGCTCGAAGCATTGGTTTGCCGCTCGAAGGAAATTTGTCGGGCTCTCCGAAATTGGAGCCTAAGATCTCTTACCGAGCAATCGCGGAACAAGAGCGCCTGGGTCAAGTGGCTTGCGCCAGTCCGCCGACCCTCAGGGGAGAAGCGAAGTCCAGGGGTGAGGACCACACATTGTTCAGTTCTGAGTATTCGAAAGTTCCCGGAAAGGGCTCGAGCCCAGGGTTCTCTTTTAGTTGGTAAACCTGTCCCCCGGTGCCAACTTGAAGGAGGCCGGCGAATTTTTTCCCTGATAAATATCGAGGTCGAAGGAGGCCGGCGAATTAAAATTTGAGGAGAAGCTGGGCGAAACCGCTTGTTGTGAAGAAGTTGCACATAAATCACAGGCGTGCGGGCCACTTTTTCGTGTGTGGGATGTCTCGAGCGAAACGCGTGCTCCGCAGAGTTTGCGAGGATGTCTCGAGCGAAACGCTTGTTTTGCTAGAGCCGACCGCGACGCGGAAAAAAAAAGCGGCCCCGCGCGAAAGGAATTTCGATTGATGTTTCGACTAATTTTGTTTTGTGTTTGTACGATTTCCTGGAATTTTGGCAGGATGTCTCGAGCGAAAAATGCACGAACCCACCCTAGCACGGACCATACCCCAGCACGACACACCCCAGCACGACCAGCACCCCAGCACGACCCTCCATCCAGCACCGACCCCACCCCAGCACGACCACACCCCAGCAGGACCCCACCCCAGCACGACCCCACCCCAGCACGGCCCCACCCCAGCAAGACCACACCCCAGCACGACCACACCCCAGCACGACCTCACCACAGCACGACCACACCCCAGCACGACCACGCCCCAGCACGACCATGCCCCAGCACGATCACGCCCCAGCACGACCACCCCCCAGCACGACCACCCCCCCAGCACGACCACACCCAAGCACGACCACACCCCAGCACGACCACACCCCTGCACGACCACTCCCCAGCTATAAAAAAAACAAACGACACACCCCAGCACGCCCCACCCAGCACGACCACACCCAGTCGCACCCCCGTGGAATGTTTCGTGGCGTGTCTGGTTGAGTGGGTGCCTGTTCGTGGGGTGTCTCGTGGAATGTTTCAACGGGTGTCTCGTGGAATGTTTCGTGAGGTGTCTCGTGGAATGTTTCGTGAGGTGTCTCGTGGGATGTTTCGCGGGGTGGCACGACCACGCCCCAGCACGACCACCCCCCCAGCACGACCACCCCCCAGCACGACCACCCCCCCAGCACGACCACCCCCCAGCACGACCACACCCCAACACGACCACACCCCAGCACGACCACTCCCCAGCACGACCACACCCCAGCACGACCACACCCCAGCACGACCACACCCAGTCGCACCCCCGTGGAATGTTTCGTGGCTTGTCTGGTTGAGTGGTTGCCTGTTCGTGGGGTGTCTCGTGGAATGTTTCAAAGGGTGTCTCGTGGAATGTTTCGTGAGGTGTCTCGTGGGATTGTTTCGTTGAGGTGTCTCGTGGGTGTTTCGAGGGGTTTTGGTGTTCGTGGGATGTTTCGTGAGATGTCGCCCAGTTGGGTATCGTGAAAACGTGACCATGCTGCACATGTCTTTATCCCTTTCCGGGTTCGTGGGTCCATCATGTTTTTCTGTTCCCGGGAAGGGCTTAGGCCCAGGGTTCTCTTTTATTCAATCGGTTCGCTCATTCCGTCGGTCCTCGAGCGCCCTATGGGGCCTCTTTGGAGCCTCTTGGCGGGCCTCTTTGGGGCCTCCTATGGGCCTCTTGGGGGCCTCTTTGGGGTCTCTTGGGGCTCCTTGGCGGCGTCTTGGAGCCCCCTTGGGCCTCTTGGGGGGCTCTTGGGGGCCTCTTGGGGCGGGGTAGTCGAGTGCACCCCCCTCGGAGGCCACGATCCTGGCGAGGGGTGTCGAAAAAAGGCCCTCAAAACCATGTCTGAGTAGACCTGCTCGGGCTGCGGTCGGGATACTGTTCGCCGGGGGACCCCCAGGGGCCGCCCCGCGCGCGCGAACTAGAAATATTGTTAAACAGTTACCGGAGATCTTCGCACGCCTCTGGCCCGTTGGGCCGGCGAATTCTCTTTTAGTTTGTTTCCCCCGGGTTTGGCTTGAGGTGGGCCGGCGAATTTCCTCGAGGTCGAGGTGGGCCGGCGAATTAAAATTTGAGGATGTCCCTAGCGAAACGCTTGTTATTCAGAATTTGTTGAGGATGTCTCGAGCGAAACGCTTGTTCGGTGTTATAGATTGTCCTCTCCTGGGGACCGGAATTCAGAGGATCTCTCAAGTGAAATGCTTGTTTTCACGTGCCCAGGTCTTGAGGATGTCTCGAGCGAGACGCTTGGTTTCACGCCTCCAGGTTGCTCAGGCAGAGGTCTAGCCCCAGGATTTGTTGAGGATGTCTCGAGCGAGACGCTTGGCTTCATGCGTCATCGTCGCCCAGGCGGATGTCTAGCATGAGGATGTGTTGAGGAAGTCTCGATGGAGATGCTTGTTTGCACGTGTCCAGATTGCCCAGGCGGATGCCCAGCATGAGGATGTGTTGAGAATGTCTCGAGAGATACGCTTATTTTCACGTGTCCAGGTCGCCCAGGCGGATGTCTAACATGAAAACGTGTTGAGGATGTATCGAGCGAGACGTTTGCTTTCACGTGTACAGGTCGCCCAGGCGGAGAATGAGGAGGTGTTGAAAACGTCTCGAGCGAAACGCTTGTTTTCACGTGCCCAGGTCACCCAGGCGGACGTCTCACATGCAGATGTATTGAGGATGTCTCGAGCGAACCACTTGTTTTCACGTGTCCATTTCGCCCAGGCGGATGTCTGGCATGAGAATGTGTTGAGGATGTGTTGAGCGAAACGCTTGGTTTCATGTCAGGCGGATGTCTAGCATGAGGATTTTGGCGGGGTGCCTCGAGCGAAACGCTTGTCCCAAGCACGTTCCGTAGCGCGTCCCCTTGGCACGTCCCGCGGTACGTCCCATGGCACGTCCCATGGCACGTCCCCTGGCACGTCGCTTGGCGCGTCCCTTGGGACATTCCGCGTCGCGTCCTCCTGGCATGTCCCCTTGTCAATTAGCTCTGAGGCAGCTACTTTGTGCTCAGGCAGCTCGATCTTAAGATCCAGATCAGTTCGGTCAGGACTCGGATGCAAAGGAGGACTCGATCCACAACGCTACATAGAGCACAATCGCGGCATGGCACATCGCAATTCAGCACGGCGCAGCACAGCACTGCCCTCGGAACGGTACATCAAGATCGATACTACATACATTCAGCATTGCAACCTGGCATGTTTCTTGGCACGTTCCGTGGCGCGTCCCGTGGCGAGTCCCCCTGGCACGTCTCGCGGCGCGTCCCTTGTCACGTCCCGTGGCATTTCCATTGGCACGTTCCGTAGCGCGTCCCCTTGGCACGTCCCGCGGTGCGTGCCCATGGCACGTCCCATGGCACGTCGCTTGGCGTGTCCCTTGGGACGTTTCGCGGCGCGTCCTCCTGGCATGTCCCCCTGTCAATTGGCCCTGGGGCAGCTACTTTGTGCTCAGGCAGCTCGAGCTTAAGATCCAGATCAGTTCGGTCACGACTCGGATGCAAAGGAGGACTCGATCCACAACGCTATAGAGCACAATCTCGGCATGACACATCGCAATTCAGCACGGCGCAGCACAGCACAGCCCTCGGCACCGTACATCAAAATCGATACACTCAGCAAGATCGATAAATTCAGCATTGCATTTGGCCGTCGCCCAATCAGGTGTCTTTGAAAACGTTGCCATGCGTTGCACGGCTATATTCCTTTCCGGGTTCGTGGGTCGATCATGTTCCCGGAAAGAGCTGAGGCCCAGGGTTCTGTTTTAGAAGTTTGCCCCCGGAATCGACGGGAAGAGGCCGGCGGAATTATTCTGCGATCAATTACGTGCGGGAAGAGGGCCGGCGGAATTATTTTTGACGATGTCCCTAGCAAAACGCTTGTTTTTCAGAAGTTGTTGAGGATGTCTCGAGCGAAACGCTGGTTTTGCAGAGTTGGGGATGTCTCGAGCGAAACGCTTGTTTTGCAGAGCCGACTGCGACGCGGAAAAGCGCCCCGCGCACAGGAATTCCGATCATGTTTCGCGCGTGCCGCGTCCCGCGCGCAGGAATTTCGAGGATGTCTCGACTAATTCGTTTCTTTTGCCAGGATTTCCTTGAATTTTGGCAGGATGTCTCGAGCGAATTGCTTGTCTTTCATAATTTGTTGAAAACGTTTCGAGCGAAACGCTGGTTTTGCAAAATTGGGGGATGTCTCGAGCGGGGGCCTCGTGGGGGGCTTCGTGGGGGTCCAGAATTCAGAGGATGTCTCACGCGAAATGCTTGTTTTCACGTCCCGCTCGCAAGAATTCCGAGGATGTCTCGCGCGTGCCGCGTCCCGCGCGCAGGAATTCTGAGGATGTGGGCAGGATGTCTCGAGCGAAACGCTTGTCCCCAGCACGTTCCGTAGCGCGTCCCCTTGGCACGTCCCGCGGTGCGACCCCATGGCACGTCCCTTGGCACGTCGCTTGGCGGGTCCCTTGAGACGTTCCGCGTCGCGTCCTCCTGGCATGCCCCCCTGTCCATTAGCTCTGGGGCAGCTACTATGCGTTCAGGCAGCTCGAGCTTAAGATCGAGATCAGTTCGGTCAGGACTCGGATGCAAAGGAGGACTCGATCCACGAGGCTATAGAGCACAATCGCGGCATGGCACATCGCAATTCAGCACGGCGCAGCACAGCACATATTTCGGCACGGTACATCAAGATCGATACACTCAGCATTGCAACTTGGCACGTTCCTTGGCACGTTCCGTGGCGCGTCCCTTGGCGAGTCTCCCTGGCACGTCGCGTGGCGCGCCCCTGGCACATCCCGTGGCAGATCCATTGGCACGTTCCGTAGCGCGTCCCCTTGGCACGTCCCGCGGTGCGACCCCATGGCATGTCCCCTGGCACGTCGCCTGGCGCATCCCTTGGGACGTTTCGCGGCGCGTCCTCCTGACATGCTCCCCTGTCCATCAGCTCTGGGGCAGCTACTCTGTGTTCAGGCAGCTCGAGCTTAAGATCGAGATCAGTTCGGTCAGGACTCGGATGCAAAGGAGGACTCGATCCATGACGCTATAGAGCACATTCGCGGCATGGCACATCGCAATTCAGCACGGTGCAGCACAGCACAGCCCTCGGCAGGGTACATCAAGATCGATACATTCAGCATTGCATTTGCCCGTCACCCAATCAGGTGTCTTTGTGTTACAGTTCTATATTCCTTTCCGGGTTCGTGGGTCGATCATATTCCCGGAAAGGGCATAGGCCCAGGGTTCTCTTTTAGTTGGTTTCCCCCCGGTTTTGACGGCTGTAGGGCTGGCGAATTTCTTTTGCGATAAATAACGAGGTCGCGTAGGGCCGGCGAATTAAAAATTGAGGATGTCCCTAGCGAAACGCTTGTTTTTCAGAATGTGTTGAGGATGTCTCGAGCGAAACGCTGGTTTTGCAGAGTTGGGGATGTCTCGAGGGAAACGCTTGGTTTCAGAATTTGTTGAGGATGTCTCGAGCGAAACGCTGGTTTTGCAGAGCCGACCGCGACACGGAAAAGCGCCCCTCGCGCAGGAATTCTGAGGATGTCTCGCGCGTGCCGCGTCCCGCGCGCAGGAATTTAGATTGCGAAGGCCTTACGGCCGGTGCCACCGACCCTGTTCGCAATGCGCAGCAAGAGGCACGGGCTGTGGGATGGTTTTGGGGAACGGGGAGAAGGACGAGAAGGTGGGGGAGGGAGGTGTCGTATCTGACCCGGGACTTCCCCGGGACTCCCCCGGGACCCCCCCCGGGACCCCCCCTCCCCCCCCGTCGGGGAAGGGAAATGGAAGGGGCTTCCCTTCGACTCAATTACGACGTTGCTCAAGGTCGGTACGGGGGGGGGGCGTCGTATCTGACCCGGGACTCCCCCGGGACCCCCCCCGGGACCCCCCCTCCCCCCCCCGTCGGGGAAGGGAAAGGGAAGGGGCTTCCCTTCGACTCAATTACGACGTTGCTCAAGGTCGGTACGGGGGGGGGCGTCGTATCTGACCCGGGATTCCCCCGGGACCCCCCCCGGGACCCCCCCTCCCCCCCCCGTCGGGGAAGGGAAAGGGAAGGGGCTTCCCTTCGACTCAATTACGACGTTGCTCAAGGTCGGTACGGGGGGGCCGTCGTATCTGACCCGGGACTCCCCCGGGACCCCCCCCGGGACCCCCCCTCCCCCCCCCGTCGGGGTAGGGAAAGGGAAGGGGCTTCCCTTCGAATCAATTACGACGTTGCTGAAGGTCGGTTTGGCTAGCGCGCTTGAGGAGGAGGCCCTGGGAAAGGGCGAGGGGAGCGGGGAGGAACCCAGGGGAAGAGGGGTACCAGGGAAAGGGAACGACAGAGACGACGATTACAAAGAATGACGGAGATGACGGCTCGAACGGAAAAGCCCCTCACACACGCCGACAGGGTCGGCGGATTTCTTGGGATTTTGACAGGATGTCTCGAGCGAAACGCTTGTTTTTCATAATTTGTTGAGGATGTCTCGAGCGAAACGCTGGTTTTGCAGAGTTGGGGGATGTCTCGAGCGAAACGCTTGCTTTTCAGAATTTGTTGAGGATGTCTCGAGCGAAACGCTGGTTTTGCAGAGTTGGGGTATCTAACATGGCGTTGGGCCCAACGCCGAATTATGAGGAAAAGTGATGGCTTCTTGCTCTGAACAGGGGGGTGCGCTTTGGGGGCCTCTCCAGGGAAGACGTTCTGAGGATGTCTCGAGCGGGAGCGCGAATTCAGCGTATCCAAGTCACGCAGAGGGGTATCTAACATGGCTGTCCCCAGCTGGACCACGTGTTTTTTCATGCTCAGGCCACCCAGGGAGATCTCTAACATGATTGTCCCGAGCTGGAACCACGTGTTTTACATGTCCAGGCCACCCAGGGGGCATCTCTCATGGTTGTCCCGAGCTGGCACCGTGTTTTACTTTAAACGGAGAAGGTTAAAGGCGAGGTATAAATCGAGCATGTACCGCTGCCGTGCCTGGCTCAAGCCGGGCCCGGCCAAATATGTGATTGTGCCTCACCGAGGCGCACGACTTGCATCAGAGATCGGAAAATACCTTTTCCATTGACGATGCCCATCCTATCCTTTACTCCAGATCCCATGCTTCGTCTTGCTCTCTTGCTCATGCGATATGAGCCAAAGCCTGGGATATGGCAACGCTTAAAGCGTAACACGTACCTAAGCTTACCAGCTTGTTTTCGACTTGGTAGCGGAGCTGGCTACACTCTCGTGTGGCTGGCTCTCGCTCTGATTCCAGTAATCCACGGCACAACTTGGTGGACTACTACTACGGTGGAATACCATGTTGCGCCGGCTATGCGAGGAGCGGAGCCAGTCCGCGATCGAGCTAGCGGGGCAACCCGCGAACTCGAGACGCTTTTTTTTTTTTATTTTTTTTTTTTTTTTTTATTTTTTTATTTTTTTTATTTTTTTTCTTTTTTTTTCTTTTTGTTTTCTTTTTTCTTTTTTTTTTTTTTTTTTTTTTTTTTTTTTTTTTTTTTTTTTTTGTTTTTTGTTTCTTTTTTTTTTTTTTTTTTTTTTTTTTTTTTTTTTTTCTCTCCTACTTCACTGCGCCACTTCACTCCCGACTTCCACCAGATGCCAATCGGCAACTCGATCGAGAACGTGGTCACCCTGCGGGGCTACCCGCAGCGGGGCCTCCTGCATCCCGTGCCAGTCAGGCGCCTCACGGCTACTACGCCAGAGCCTGACAAACCACAGCCTAAACCAATCACCGAAGCCGAAATGCACATGCACTGGATTAAGATAACTATCTTCGGCATTCTGTGGGTAATAATGGGATGTGCTGTGGGATACATGCGGCAGGGGATGGACGACACGCGTGCTGCCGGCCCTTCGTGGGACCCTGCCGGTACTACGCCTTTTCGCGAATATGTTCGCGAAGTACATGCATGGTTAAACGTAACGAGCGGCAATATGACACCACCACAACAAGCTGCAGCACTACAACGAGGCCTTCAAGGTCTGGCTCGTCGTATCGCCATGCAGGTCCCCTCCCAGATCATCAATTATGGTGTAACTGTCAATGGACAGCCAACGGATGCAGTAACATATATAATGTACTTACTGAGCACCAAATTTGAAAATCTGGAAGATGAGCGCCAGCTCAACTCTGGCACTGCCCTTATCGACTTTCGCGTCGAAAGGGGCGAGCGAATCGACTCAGTGTTAGCTCGGTTCGAGATGGCCCGTGACGAGGCTAACTCTGTTGGATTTGTCATCCCCAATTTTCAGATCCTAACGCTGATTCTCTTCAGAGCGTTAGGCGTTGGCGCGTCACGAGCCCAACACCTGCTGGAGCCCTTTAATCATCAGATGCCCCGAACACAAGCAGACTATGACAGGCTGCTGACCAGGATGAGGAACTACGGACATGTTGCCGAGCGCTCTCCTGGCAACATAGCGGGTATCTTCACAGGGCACCACTCACATGCAGGTGTTTACGCCACGACTGCGGGGTCACCCGCTGGTCCTGGCGAGCCAAATCCCTGGGCTGACCCAGCCGATATGCCCAACGAGGCCACTGCCCTTTTAGGGCAGACCGGCCAGGCATCGGCAGAGGCAGCTGAGGCGAACGCCTAGTCGAACTACTCGCCAGGCGCCGCCTACACTGCAAGCCAGCCCTCGGGCACAACCCTCTGGGGCCAAGCGGAGTCATCCGCTCAATGGTCTCAGCCACCCTCACCGTTTGAATCTGGCACTGACACAGACACCTCATCTGACGATGAGCACAATGGCATAGTCTCTGCTGGTAATGACTATCCAGCGGATGACACTCACCTTTCTGAACAACAAAGAGCGGAAGCCGATTTTATGGCTTATCGCAAATCAAAACGCCGTTGGAGGCGCTTTATGAAGAAACCAGTCAGAAAAGTGAGACGTGCAGTACGCCGACATTTCAAACGATATGGAAAGGGTCGTGGCACAGGGGGTCGCAGACGCCGTATGCATGGTAGGGGTATTACTGCTTTCCTCACGTCCTTAACTGATATAGCCTTTGAAGAAGTTCTTATCGGAGGCAAAGGTCGGGGTCACAGGCGGACCTCCGGTAAGGGAAAAGGGCGGAGGGGCAACCCTAGGGACGCTTCTGGCAATACTATGAAGTGTCATACATGCGGTAGCACAGATCATTTGCGAGATCAATGCCCGAAGGGGAAAGGAAAGGGATCCGTACATTTGGCTCAAAATTCTTTTATGGATGACATAGACTACATTGACTACGAGTTTTACGTCAATCCAGAAGCGGCTCCCGCTGCGGGCTCCTCCACGTATTACGTGATGGCCCGCTACGCTGAAGCAACCGTAGCCCTGGAAGACTACGCAGTGACCCTCTTCGACGAGTTCCACGGCTGGGACGAGGTCGACGAGGTCGCGTTCAGTGCTTGGTTCGGTCTTCCAGCGGGGCCACCCGCCGGCGACGAGGTCTCCGAAGCTGAGACCGTCCCGGCGACCGAGGAAGAGCTCACCGCCGCGCTGGCACCGCAGGTGATTGGCACGCCGTTGCTGCCAGACCTTTCGCGAGCTGGTTCGGAGGCGGGAGACGCTGATGACGAAATGCGGGGCCATCCCGCGTACTCTGACTCCGAAGAGGCGGAAGATGACTATAAGGACATGCTCCAAGAGCAGGTCGCTGAAGCAATCCGACTCCTGAGTGCGCCAGCACATCAGCAGATAACCATGAACGACCTGCTGTCGCGCCCAGGGGCTGCACGGCTGCGTCCATACCTGGATTCGGACTTGTCGGCACCTCAGATGCTGACAGCACTCCAGGCTCTAGCGGGGTCACCCGCCGAAGTGACGCCAGCCGCAACAGCGGGGCCACCCGCTTGGTCTATGGATGTATTTATGCAAGGTTGTGATCAAATAGACCTTAACGACCTCACGATGGAGCAGTTAAACGACATCGGGTACTTCCGAAGCCCGTATCAACACGCGTTCATGGTCCAGGACAGCTCAGAGGACTCGGAGGACATGCGCTACGCCAAGAGGGACAGACGACCGTCGCCTCCCCGAGACTCAGAGCACGACGATCAAAGGCCAATGGAACGTGGTAGTGCGTCAGCGGGGCCAGCCCGCAGGAGGAGCCGTTCAGCTCCCAGACGCCCTACACATGATGCATCGGGCTACCCGTACAGTACTGAGCACTCCGTTGGAGTATCCGCTCAGCATGTGCCGGATTGGTACATCAACTGGTACCCCGGCTACTCGATGGACGTGATCCGCCACTGGTATTCTAAGGAGTACTGCACCAAAAGGGACGAAACTGGCATGATAATACGTACCAAGGGTGGCAAGACCAAAACGCCAGAGGCTTGGGACAAAAGGGCTAAGAAACAGGAGATCATCATCGATCGCAAGACATACAGGAAACAAGTATGTCAGTGCGAGCCCTTCAAAGGTCACATGCGCAGTTGTCCGATGGACCGCCCCTCCAGGAGTCCTCATCACGGTGAGACCCCGTGGAATTGGTCTCATGGAGATGACGCTGGCAAAGTCCATGATCCTAACAAGGAGGTCCCTGGAGGAGGAAAGCGCATCACCGAAGCCGATCGCGTCCCTATGACCGAAGAGGTGGCCAACATCGTCAGGGAAAATTGGGTACAGCTTCCCAATGACCATCGCCTCAAGGAATGGAACCGCCGATTCATAAAGAGGCGGGGTCACCCGCAGGATCCAGTAAAGAGGCGGGGTCACCCGCAGGATCCAGCAAAGAAGCGGGGTCACCCGCAGACGCGGCGCCAGCCGCTGGGTCCGCGGACGACGATTGGATAGCTGTTGCATCTGCTGCTGGGTCCGCCGCCGGCACTGACCACGCCGAACTGAATGAAGAATGGGCGGCGGAAGACGGCTCAGAGAATCCATTCCCTGATGGATGCGCCTGCTGGTACTACAGCTCTTCGGCGCAGAAGTGGTTTTGCTCGAGGGTAATTCACCGCCATGAAAATGGCAAGTACAAGCTGGCCATAAAAGGTACTGCCGACATCGACCAGATGAGGCAGGTCATCCATGATCATGGCCAGCCAGAAGGCCCTCCTAGAGACCCTCCTGGTCCACAACCGGGCAAGGGCAGCAGACCACCTCCAAGACCTAAAGCCGACTCCTCGTCTTCACCGACTCCTGCGAAAAGGCACCCGTCCAAGAGCCCCGAAGGCACACATGGGCGGGCGAAGGCCAGAGGGATCGCCAAGACGGACGACCCTGAGCCGGCAGATCCCCCCGGTCTGTCCGTGACAGAGAGGAAGAAGGCTTTTGCTGGACCATCGACCCCGATGCCACCGGCGGCCCAAGGCGATGTCAAGGACGAAGTTCGTGACAAGCCTCAGGCAGCTTTCAGGGGTGACTGGACTCCAACTCTGCATCAGCCGCGCCTTGCACCACGATCAGGTTCGGCACGAATGAAAGCGCAGCCGAAGCCCGAAGCTGGGATGAGGTCGGTGCGGGCGAAAGCGGCCGCCAAGGCTAAGGAGGACAAGGGCTCTGCGGGGCCACCCGCTAAAGCGGCGCCAGCCGCAACAGCGGGGACACCCGCAGAAGGCACTCCCTCAAGAGAAGAACGCTTCAGAGTCCTCAAAGAGTTTGGCGACCAACAGAAACTAACCGATGATGCAGCTGCTGACGAAGGTCACCCGAACCCTGGCGCGGAGTCATCCGCAGGAGCTGCCTCGTCGGCCGCAGGTTCTGCAGGGCCACCCATTAAAGCGGCGCCAGCTGCATTAGCGGGGCCACCCATTAAAGCGGCGCCAGCTGCATTAGCGGGGCCACCCGTTAAAGCGCCGCCGGCTGCATTAGCGGGGCCACCCGCACAAGGACAGCCAATAATGTCTGTTCTCAGGAACATCCCTTTGGGAGCCATCGAATACTGGCAAGGCATTGAAGGCAAAGGCCCGAAGCGCACCATAAACCCACGAGTCACTCGAGACGATACGGACCGATACGAGGTCATTAATTGCCCTGACCGACGTAACTTCGAGTGCCGCAACGACTGGGAACGTGAACAACAAACCGTGGGAAATATGTTGCGAGACAGGCCGCCACTACGCGTTGCGCAGCATAAAGCAGAGCTCCTGAAGGTCATGGAGAGGTTCGGCATGGATCCGACTTTGCCGCGCGAAGGGCAAATGACCAAGGTGTCAATATGGTTCTCTACAGCCCCACGCCATAGTCCATCTTGGAAGGACGGATTCAGCCGACACTTCGAAAAGATCAGCACTTTCGATCCATACGATGGCTGGGTTGTTGTTGACGATCTGCTGACAAACTGGACTGAAAATGATCAGTGGAAAGGCGATCGTGAAATGCACGAGGTGCTGATCAAGGGCAGGCCCCACACGTCATACGTGTATTGGGTGCTGCTAAACTGCTGTGAGATGATTGACCATCACGGCATGCAGAAGGGCAGGCTCCAGATGAAGTGCGTTGAGGACAGCATGCTGCTGCCTCCCAGGTTTCGACCAACGGCACGCAGGCCACAGTACTTCATCAGAGCCACGAACGGCCACAGCAGCCCAGGCATCCACTGTCCCGAGTCGCTTTATTAGCCGATCACAACATGGATGAAAGAACCAGACGACCCAGTGTATTTCATCCACGGGACACAGTGGGAGTATGTCAAGGACATCCTTGCTAATGGCCTTTCATGCCTCGCACAGGACAACCCTAAAAGGAAGGGGGGGCGCCAATTTGTACACGGCTGCCCCTTCCTCCCGGGCGACCCGAGGATTCAATCGGGCATCCGTCCTGACTCGGAGGTGCTCATATTCTGCAGCATCAACAAGATGCTGTCCAGTGGCTTCTCCCTATGGAGATCAGCAATTGACATAGTCATGACACGGGGCCACGACGGACGTATACCGCCCGATCATATCCTCCAGATTGTGAGCATTGCGAAATATCGGGTCGGCGAAGCCTGGAGCTATCCGCTGGCTTATGACAAGTCGCGGAGGCGGGGCCAACCCGCGGACAGGATTCGCACCGATGACTACCTGCCACTTAAAATGTGTGACAGAACTCTGGGTGTAATGGAAGATCACGCCATGTACCTAAAGGGCTGGACTAAGACGGACGGTCGCCCATTCAATTTGATCATGACCGAGCAAGATGTTGCTCCACGACCGTGCGACACACAAACAGTCCTCATGTTGAATGCCCAGGAAGACGAGGTCATGCCTGAAGCGGGGCCACCCGCAGGTGCGGGGACACCCGCGGTAGACACCTCGGACGGTTCATGGCAACAAGTGGTCACACCCGTAGCAACGGTAGCATCTCCTTGGAGGCCGGACCAGCAGACATGGGTCCAGGCCCTCAACAGCTATTTGACACCAGCCGACGTCTCTGGACTGACCGATCAGCTATATCGAGCTGACCCGTGGGCAGTGCATACAGGTATCCAAGACGCACAGCAGAGGAACCTGCGCACTCCTGCGGGGCCACCAGGCGTCCTAGGACCACAACCACAACGCCTTCCGCAGCAGGCTGGAGGTGCGAGGTTTGTCCCTATGGGCGGTTCAGATGGTGGCTCGCCGTTTCGGACTCCGCCGTCTGAAACGAGCGAGAACAGCTTGTGGCAAAGACTCCAGGCGATTCGCGGGAATCCGGCGCTCGCAGCAGCACTCCAGGCGCCACTCCCTTTGGCACTCCGAGGGGTAGTGAAGGAGGAGTGGCTGCGGGGACACCCGCCGAGCGAACGCCTGCGGAGCCACCCGCACACGCGGGGCCACCCGCTGACGGACAGCAAGGGTCAGACTATGAACGTCGGGCAGCCAACTTAAGAGCACAGGCTACCTTTCTGCAGCAACAAGCTGATAGAGTGCCCAGCCTGTTGCGGAACCGCAACATAGATGTTACGAATCATGGCGACTTTCGGCCTCTCTGGAGCTGGACTTCTGAAGATGCTCAAAATGCTGATCCCACGAATCCATATCGACAGGTGTTTATTCCAGGAATAGCATCACACCCAATATATGGATGGGACAATCATGGACCAGCAGAGGCACAGGCCATGGACGCGCCGATGTACCCGGAGTACTACGCGCAGATGAATAACACTCCTATGGTTGCGGGGCCACCTGCGAACGAATACACTCGGAATCTTGCCAATGAGATGTTTCGTTTGCAGTTTACACGAGCGGTCGATGCGCAGTCTATGCCGCACTACGCCTACATGCCCACGCCGACGGACCCCGAGACCGTAGTTCAGCCAGCTGGTCTCGCGGTGCAGCCGCTATGGGCAGCATGCCAGACTACATCCGCGACGTGCACAACACGCAGCAAGCGATACTGGCATCTAGGCAGCAGGCTCGGGACAACACCAGGCTGCGCCAACAACGCGCGATCCAGAGAAGGATTGAGCGTGAGACCCAAGCGGGGACACCCGCAGACGCGGGGCCACCCGCTGAACGGACAGATAGACGGCCGCCACCGACGCCATATCGGGAGGGCGAAACCACTTTCGTGCGCCAAGCTCGGACTCGCCCAGACGTGCCTGCTCCAGTCATTTCAGACTACAACTTCACACAGTGCCCAATCTGTATGGACACCTACGAGATGGGCACCACAGTGTGGAGACTGGCGCGTGGGCACTTCTTCCACGATATATGCTGGGATCGTGTTGCACAGCAGCACGTCCGCAATCAGCGGCCAGGTGCGCCGAACGAGGCCCCCTGCGCTGTATGTCGCGGGCCGGGCATAGTTATAGCACATTTCCCATATGCTGGACAGCGCGACGCTGAGTCAGAACAAGCGCGCCAGCAGGAGAGGTACGTGGCAGATGCCCGGGAAATGCGTCGGCTACGGGAAGCAGTGGAGGCACTAGAGGCTCGAGCCGCACAATCGGCGGAGCCATCCGCGCGTGCCCCAGCTGCACAGGCATACCCCTGGCCAGCGTCAGAGCAAGGCATCCAGATGCCAATCCTGCCTACGCTTCGAGCACAGGAGCCCCCAGCTGCGGGGCCACCCGCTGAAGCGGCTCCCGCCGCCAAAGCGGGGCCACCCGCAAATGGACCTCCAAATCCAGGTTTCCTGAGGGCAATGGAGGCCAACATCAGGCGGAGTGGCAGGAGCGGAGGCGGGACTCGAAGGCCAACTGGATCAACCAGGACCTCGCGAGTGGCAAGCCCAGTCAGCGCCAGGGGCCGGGCAAGCGCTGAGAGCGCAGAGGCAGCCCAGTTCCATACCACATTCATGATCGATACAGAGGGGCTGACCTACGCACGTGACGACGCGGACACGCTGCCACCAGGAGGCGAATGGATGTCCACGCTATCTGCGAATTATTGGGTTCTTGAGCAGGAACCAATTACCGTGGAGGAGCGCCGCCAGTATGAGCAGATGTGGTGCGCCGAGTTAACCATGAGTCAATGGGTTCTTGAACAGCGCCTGTTGAAAGGTACACTCGGTTCGCAGATCACGTACCACGCCAATGACCATGGGACAGTGGCTCTGGCAGCGCGAAATGGGACATTCTTTCCTGACGAAGACGGTATGCCCTGCATCTCGTTCATGCTAGACATTGGTTCCAATGTGAACATCATTGGATCCAATACGGCGCGAACCTTCCAGGAGATTATGGCCAGGTACAATTACCGACCTGCCATATGCACCCTGAGCAAGACCCTCTACATCAATGGTGTTGGTGAGGGCGCTGCGATATGTCGGAAGATGGGCAACTTCAAGATCGGGGTGCAATATGCCAATGAGGCAAGCCCCCGTATTGAGGAGTATGCCTCCAACATCGCAGAAGGCTCGGGTGCCAATCTCCCGGCCATCTGGGGCCTAGGAGCCATGGAAGCACGTGACACGATCATCGTGCTGAAGCCAGGCTACCAGAAGGTTATCTTCCCCAGCGGTGACTACACCCTGAAGCTGGGAAGGGGTGCCAAGGTCCTGTGGGCGAAGAAAACTCCCTCGGGACATCTCGCGATTCCCTGCGGTTTGTATGACGGGGCTAAAAGCCAGACGGTCACGAACACCATCACAATCCGCAGCAGTCGAGATGGCTACACCGAGACGGAGAACGAAGAGGACCCCGTCAGTGCGGGGCCACCCGCCGGAGTAAGTGCGGGGCCACCCGCGAGA
>CAUYUJ010019894.1:0-62305 GCA_963575745.1 Prorocentrum cordatum | reverse complement strand
GCCAGTAATGTCTGTTCTTAGGAACATCCCTCTGGGAGCCATCGAATACTGGCAAGGCATTGAAGGCAAAGGCCCGAAGCGCACCATAAACCCACGAGTCACTCGAGACGATACGGACCGATACGAGGTCATTAATTGCCCTGACCGACGTAACTTCGAGTGCCGCAACGACTGGGAACGTGAACAACAAACCGTGGGAAATATGTTGCGAGACAGGCCGCCACTACGCGTTGCGCAGCATAAAGCAGAGCTCCTGAAGGTCATGGAGAGGTTCGGCATGGATCCGACTTTGCCGCGCGAGGGGCAAATGACCAAGGTGTCAATATGGTTCTCTACAGCCCTACGCCATAGCCCATATTGGAAGGACGGATTCAGCCGACACTTCGAAAAGATCAGCACTTTCGATCCATACGATGGCTGGGTTGTTGTTGACGATCTGCTGACAAACTGGACTGAAAATGATCAGTGGAAAGGCTATCGTGAAATGCACGAGGTGCTGATCAAGGGCAGGCCCCACACGTCATACGTGTATTGGGTGCTGCTAAACTGCTGTGAGATGATTGACCATCACGGCATGCAGAAGGGCAGGCTCCAGATGAAGTGCGTTGAGGACAGCATGCTGATGCCTCCCAGGTTTCGACCAAAGGCACACAGGCCACAGTACTTCATCAGAGCCACGAACGGCCACAGCAGTCCAGGCATCCACTGTCCCGAGTCGCTGTACAAGCCGATCACAACATGGATGAAAGAACCAGACGACCCAGTATATTTCATCCACGGGACACAGTGGGAGTATGTCAAGGACATCCTTGCTAATGGCCTTTCATGCCTCGCACAGGACAACCCTAAAAGGAAGGGGGGGCGCCAATTTGCACACGGCTGCCCCTACCTCCCGGGCGACCCGAGGATTCAATCGGGCATCCGTCCTGACTCGGAGGTGCTCATATTCTGCAGCATCAACAAGATGCTGTCCAGTGGCTTCTCTCTCTGGAGATCAGCAAATGACATAGTCATGACACGGGGCCACGACGGACGTATACCGCCCGATCATATCCTCCAGATAGTGAGCATTGCGAAATATCGGGTCGGCGAAGCCTGGAGCAATCCGCTGGCTTATGACAAGTCGCGGAGGCGGGGCCAACCCGCGGACAGGATTCGCACCGATGACTACCTGCCACTTAAAATGTGTGACAGAACTCTGGGTGTAATGGAAGATCACGCCATGAACCTAAAGGGCTGGACTAAGACGGACGGTCGTCCATTCAATTTGGTCATGACCGAGCAAGATGTTGCTCCACGACCGTACGACACACAGACAGTCCTCATGATGAATGCCAAGGAGGACGAGGTCATGCCTGAAGCGGGGCCACCCGCAGGTGCGGGGACACCCGCGGTAGACACCTCGGACGGTTCATGGCAACAAGTGGTCACACCAGTAGCAACGGTAGCATCTCCTTGGAGGCCGGATCAGCAGACATGGGTCCAGGCCCTCAACAGCTACTTGACACCAGCCGACGTCTCTGGACTGACCGATCAGCTATATCGTGCTGACCCGTGGGCAGTGCATACAGGTATCCAATACGCACAGCAGAGGAACCTGCGCACTCCTGCGGGGCCACCAGGCGTCCTAGGACCACAGCCACAACGCCCTCCGCAGCAGGCTGGAGGTGCGAGGTTTGTCCCTATGGGCGGCTCAGAGGGTGGCTCGCCGTTTCGGACTCCGCCGTCTGAAACGAGCGAGAACAGCTTGTGGCAAAGACTCCAGGCGATTCGCGGGAATCCGGCGCTCGCAGCAGCACTACAGGCGACCACTCCCTTTGGCACTCCGAGGGGTAGTGAAGGAGGAGTGGCTGCGGGGACACCCGCCGAGCGAACGCCTGCGGAGTCACTCGCACATGCGGGGCCACCCGCTGACGGACAGCAAGGTTCAGACTACGAACGTCGGGCAGCCAACTTGAGAGCACAGGCTACCTTTCTGCAGCAACAAGCTGACAGAGTGCCAAGCCTGTTGCGGAACCGCAACATAGATGTTACGAATCATGGCGACTTTCGGCCTCTCTGGAGCTGGACTTCTGAAGATGCTCCAAATGCTGATCCCACGAATCCATATCGACAGGTGTTTATTCCAGGAATAGCATCACACCCAATATATGGATGGGACAATCATGGACCAGCAGAGGCACAGGCCATGGACGCGCCGATGTACCCGGAGTACTACGCGCAGATGAATAACACTCCTATGATTGCGGGGCACCTGCGAACGAATACACTCGGAATCTTGCCAATGAGATGTTTCGTTTGCAGTTTACACGAGCGGTCGATGCGCAGTCTATGCCGCACTACGCCTACATGCCCACGCCGACGGACCCCGAGACCGTAGTTCAGCCAGCTGGTCTCGCGGTGCCAGCCGCTATGGGCAACATGCCAGACTACATCCGCGACGTGCACAACACGCAGCAAGCGATACTGGCATCTAGGCAGCAGGCTCGGGACAACGCCAGGCTGCGCCAACAACGCGCGATCCAGAGAAGGATCGAGCGTGAGACCCAAGCGGGGACACCCGCAGACGCGGGGCCACCCGCTGAACGGACAGATAGACGACCGCCACCGACGCCATATCGGGAGGGCGAAACCACTTTCGAGCGCCAAGCTCGGACTCGCCCAGACGTGCCTGCTCCAGTTATTTCAGACTACAACTTCACACAGTGCCCAATCTGTATGGACACCTACGAGATGGGCACCATCGTGTGGAGACTGGCGTGTGGGCACTTCTTCCACGATATATGCTGGGATCGTGTTGCACAGCAGCACGTCCGCAATCAGCGGCCAGGTGCGCCGAACGAGGCCCCCTGCGCTGTATGTCGCGGGCCGGGCATAGTTATAGCACATTTCCCATATGCTGGACAGCGCGACGCTGAGTCAGAACAAGCGCGCCAGCAGGAGAGGTACGTGGCAGATGCCCGGGAAATGCGTCGGCTACGGGAAGCAGTGGAGGCACTAGAGGCTCGAGCCGCACAATCGGCGGAGCCATCCGCACGTGCCCCAGCTGCACAGGCATCCCCCTGGCCAGCGCCAGAGCAAGGCATCCAGATGCCAATCCTGCCTACGCTTCGAGCACAGGAGCCCCCAGCTGCGGGGCCACCCGCTGAAGCGGCTCCCGCCGCCAAAGCGGGGCCACCCGCAAATGGGCCTCCAAATCCAGGTTTCCTGAGGGCAATGGAGGCCAACAT
The DNA here is from genome assembly GCA_963575745.1 of Prorocentrum cordatum. NCBI lineage: Eukaryota > Dinophyceae > Prorocentrales > Prorocentraceae > Prorocentrum > Prorocentrum cordatum. The sequence goes on along the minus strand of CAUYUJ010019894.1, from coordinate 59,075 downwards.
CAGGCGGAGTGGCAGGAGCGGAGGCGGGACTCGAAGGCCAACTGGATCATCCAGGACCTCACGTGTGACAAGCCCGGTCAGCGCTAGGAGCCGGGCAAGCGCTGAGAGCGCGGAGGCAGCCCAGTTCCACACCACATTCATGATCGATACAGAGGGGCTGACCTATGCACGTGACGACACGGACACGCTGCCGCCAGGAGGTGAATGGATGTCCACACTATCTGCGAATTATTGGGTTCTTGAACAGGAACCAATTACCGTGGAGGAGCGCCGCCAATATGAGCAGATGTGGTGCACCGAGTTAACCATGAGCCAATGGGTGCTTGAACAACGCCTGTTGAAAGGCACACTCGGTTCACAGATTACGTACCACACCGATGACCATGGTACGATGGCTCTGGCAGCGCGGAATGGGACATTCTTTCCCGACGAAGACGGAATGCCGTGCATCTCGTTCATGCTAGACATTGGCTCCAACGTGAACATCATTGGAGCCAATACGGCGCGAACCTTCCAGGAGGCTATGGCCAGGTACAATCATAGACCTGCCATATGCACCCTGAGCAAGACCCTCTACATTAACGGTGTCGGTGAGGGTGCTGCGATATGTCGGAAAATGGGCAACTTCAAGATCGGGGTGCAATATGCCAATGAGGCAAGCCCCCGTATCGAGGAGTATGCCTCCAACATCGCAGAAGGCTCGGGTGCCAACCTCCCGGCCATCTGGGGCCTTGGTGCCATGGAAGCACGTGACACGATCATCGTGCTGAAGCCAGGCTACCAGAAGGTTATCTTCCCCAGCGGTGACTACACCCTGAAGCTGGGAAGGGGTGCCAAGGTCCTGAGGGCGAAGAAAACTCCCTCGGGACATCTCGCGATTCCCTGCGGTTTGTATGACGGGGCTAAAAGCCAGACGGTCACGAACACCTTCGCAATCCGCAGCAGTCGAGATGGCTACACCGAGACGGAGAACGAAGAGGACCCCGTCAGTGCGGGGCCACCCGCCGGAGTAAGTGCGGGGCCACCCGCCGGAGTAAGTGCGGGGCCACCCGCCGAGACCACAGCGGGGCAACCCGCGACGGGACAGTCCATGACCGTCACGACTGTTACGTACATTGTCGAGCCGTATCTCGACAAGCAGCTCCTGGAAGACACGACCCGTTTGATCGTGGACAGGACGCTGAACAGCTGGTGGGAGGGCCAACAGTGTCCCGAGGGGACCTGGCCACATATGAAGGATGCCCTGAAGTCTAAGATATACTGGGCAGTCCAGGAGGCGGTGAATAAATGGACGCCTGAGAACCAAGCGGGGCCACCCGCGACACCGCCACCACCACCAAGCTACACGGGCGGAGGCTCGTCGGACTCTGCGGGGCCAACCCGCGTGGAGATCGTGAGCGTAGCCGCACCAGCGACTCCTGCGGAGCCATCCGCTAACAGCATGCCCCCGAGTCAGACGGCAACGTGGTCACACGACCGCCGCTGACGGGGGCAGGCGGGCGCGCCGGCGGCGCTCGCTTGCGAAGAGAAGCCGAATACCGGCCTCCTCGCGACATACGTTGGCCGCGCTGAGGCCCGAGAGGAAAAATATCATTCAAAATGTCTTGTCATCGAAGATATTCGCACAGCTTGCGCTGAACTCCGAACCCGTGGATATATATGCGACCGGATTACCCATAATGAGGTAATGACTTCAACTGGAACACAGTATTTGGGAAATTTGTTGGCAGGAGACTACAATATGTTGTGGGTGGCCACACCCTCTGATTGGTACGTTCGTACTCCAGGAAAGAGGGCGGGACCACATTATCAACGTATACAAAATCTCCTGATCAAAGCGCGTGCTCTGAGAATGCAGATAGTTATCCTGGGGCCACCCGGGTATTTCTGGAAACAGGGTCCGATCAAAGATGTTATCGAAGATTTGAAGCTAAGCATTATACGAATCAGACTCTGTCATTTCGGTATCAAGTTTGACCGATCCAGTAAATATCCCAGTGGTTCTTATATACAAGTTGCTACATCTTGTCCTCATATACCGATAAACTTATGGAAATGTACTTGTGGCTCACACAAGGAGCATGATTTGAATTGGTATGGCCAAGATCAGCAACGTGCCGAGTTTCGGTATAAAACTTTGGCTATCATTATTGCACGCTTCCTTGATCAACTCGATAAAGCCAACATGATCAGGAATGAGCGGAGTGCGGTACACCTCAGCGTGTGTACTCGCGTTGACAAAAAGGTCAGACACTACGTCCAATGTCCACAAAAGGGCCCTCAATGGGACCATGTTGTTCGTAGAGTCACGACCGACCTGGACACGAATAAGACCGTTCAAGATATTAGAATTCAGGATCAGCCAACTGGGTACAATTATGTAGCTCCATTACCTGATGGGGTTACAAACATCAGTACTCGGCTATACTGGGAGCCTCCGGCTCAGTTCTTCATGGCAATGGTGAGTCGCGAAGGCCACGCCCAAAGCGTGTGACGATCGTCGATGACGATCGATCTCCTCCCCCTTCGATTGAGCGTTGCCAAACGCGACCCACCAACAACTTTCCTGAAATTCCGCCATTTCCTGACTTAACAGCGGATTCCTCCGCAGCGGATCTCTCCGCGGAAACTGCGTTGCCCACTGATGCCAGGATAAAACAGAAAGAAAAGCAGAAAGCTGACAAAGAGGCCGGCATCAACCGAAGAAAGTCCCGAAGAAAGTGGAAGACGGTAACGACGACTGTGGAGAGGACCTCAAAGGACTTGACTGCTCCACATATTTCAACGACGTTCCTCTTGACGACTCGGACTCGGACAGCGAATCAGAGGACATCTTCATGTTGTTACCGGCGGGGCAACCCGCTGACTCACATGCTGATGTCTTCTCGATAGTCCAGTCATTATGCTACGGCAGAAACAATCAAGTGGACATGCTTGAATTATGCGGGGGCAAGGGTGGTATATCCATATTAGCCTTCAAGAGGGGACTCTCGTCAGGCGGGAACCTTGGCAAGATATCTATGGTTGACCTTGGAAACTCGGAAGTACAAAGAGCAGTCCTCCACTACCTCAAGACTTGCTTTGTCAAGATCACGATTCTGCAGCCAAGCTGCAGAACTACTGGACTTCCCTCCTATTTCAACGCACAGGTCAATCATGATACGTGGCTTTAAACACCACAAAGAGGACCTGCCTCACATCACGTTCTGTGGAACAGTCGCTTTACTACAAGACGACCTAAGACGTTTCTTTCTTAGGGAACAACCAATGGGCACGTGGGTGGATGAGATCCAGCCATGGAAGGAACTGGCACAACGCAAGGTCACTTGCCAAACGATTATTGATCAGTGCACGAATGGTCTCAAAGATTCATTTGGACAATACATCCGCAAGCCAACACAGATGATGGCAAACAAAGAAGAGTTGTTGGCACCTTTCAGAGGCAAGCGTTGTCCAGGTAATCATGTGCACGCCAATGCTTGTAACAAAGAACTAGCAAGGGCGGCGCAGTATACCTACAGAATGCAGTCACTGATCGTTGATGCGGTGCAAATCGCCAAAGACCTGTTTGCTTACGGTCGCGATCCATTCGCGAATCGTGAACGCAGCTATGCGTTCGTAACAAACAGTGCTGGCTCCGACTTGGACGACCCAACAATCCGGAGACACCCAAACGGAGAAATCTGGCGACCACCACCTGGCGGTCTTGGGTGCCCTGGCTGTGTGGACAACAACTACAAGCAATCACCAAAGCACAGCAGGGATCCGAAGATGTGTCGGTGGTATGATGTTGAAACGTATTACTGGGACTGTCCAAGCGTTTTTGTGTTTGTTTTTTTGTTTTTTTTTTTTGCTTTTTTTGTTTTTTTGTTTTTTTTTTTTTTTTTTTTTTTGTGTTTTTTTTTTTTTTTGCTTTTTGTTTTGTTAAGTTTTTCTCTTTTGTTTGTTTTTTTTTGTTTTATTTTTTAGGGATTGTAGAAGGAATATCAGAGAGCAAATCCTACCACACGCAAGATATCTGGGCCAATGCAATTCGCCGAAAAATGGGAAGCTGGCAGATTAACTTTTGGCAGCCGCGCCGGCGGGGCAAGCGCTCTCGGCGCAGTCCGCGGCCGCGGAAGCGGCTCCAGCCGCAGAAGAGGCGCCAGCCGCAAAAGCGGCGCCGGCCGCGAGAGCGCGCATACGCGCGACTAGGCCGCCACGGCCTGGTGAGGGCGATCCAACCGCAGGCGCCAGCAGCCATGACATCACCAGAGCCGAAGGGGCTAATGGTGGCAACACTGGCGCTGGCAGCTCTGACGATCACCGTAGACTGCCACAAGTTGCAGCAAGGCGCGGACGCATGGAGGGAGGAGATCCTCCACAACCGCCGCAGCCTCAAGCAGAGCCGAGGCCAAGGCCAAGGCTCCCTGATTGGACTCGCTTCGACGTTCAGCTCAGCCTCCAAAACCTGCGCAGCTTCGACCCAGCTGTAGTGCAGCGAGAACTCCGCAAACTCCACTTGAGATGGTTTCATGCCAAGGAGCCAAAAATGCGGATGATTCTAACCAAGGGTGGTCTGGGTGAAACCCGTTTGAGTCTGATCAAAGGCATTTGCGACTCGTGTAGAGAATGTCGAGCCTGGGACAAACCAGGCAACACGGTGATGCCTACTGTGTCACTGCCAGGACGTTTCAACGAGGAAGTCGAATGTGATCTTTTCTTTTACAAACAGGAACATATTGTTTTTCACATCATCGACCGTTGTATTCGCTGGGCAGCTGGCACAGAGATTCCTGATAAAGCCATGCATACTGTTCTCGATGCCTATCATACGACTTGGATGCAACATGGCCCTGCTAAAATCTTATACTCCGATGGGGAAGGAGCACTGAATACTGATACAGCAAAGGCCATCCTTAAGGCTAAGGGAACAGAGCTTCGTATTCGAGCGCGTGGCCAACACGCCACAACTATCGAAGCTAGGAACGGCATCCTGCGACACCTCCTACACGTGATGGGAGAAGAATTGAATAGATTAAATATCCCTCTCAATTTCACTCGTCTCTTACATGAAGCCTTGTTTGCCAGCAACGCATTTACCTTCTATAATGAAGTGTCTCCGTACAATGCGCTGTATGGCAGACAACCAGCTATGCTTCCCGATTTCCCTGTCTTGGATCATGATCAGTCCGCTGAATCATCAGATCACTCAAGGGAGGAAACAATCAGGAGGGTTAGTCTGGAGGCAATCACGCAGGCCACTGCGGTTGCCAAGACGAACAGGGCTCTCCGTACGAAGACTACTACTACGGGTGAATTTCACTACAAAGAGGGAGATCTCGTGGACTATCATCGCCCGACCACCACGAAAGACGACTGGGGTGGATGGAGTGGTCCATACCCGGTCATCCGCAACGAACCTGACCGAGGCCAGGTCATCGTGAAGGTCGGCAGTCGCGAGGTGCGAGTACAGTATCCTGACACACGACACACGCTGTACATCGAAGCACTTATGGTCCGCGAGATAGGATCGGACAATACGGCCTTTCGGACAGTATTGGCCTTTATTGCCGGTCTGCCAGCGGGGAAACCCGCCATGACTTTCGGATATCTACCAGCGAAACAGGGTCGGTTGCAGATGACTGCTGCGAGCCGACTTTCGCCTAAGGTGCACTTGGCTCTTCAGTACCTCATACGCAACTACTTTCGTATTGAAAACGTTGTTGCTGTACGACTTGCCAAGAGCCTGACGAAGTTGCCTGCTGCACCCTATGCAGACAGCTGTACACTAGTGCACTATGATAATGATGTGACCCCTGGTTTCATTACTATGAAGCTGATGGCACTGCCTTGAACATCTACGACATCACAGGATCTACACACTCACGCATCATCCAGTGTCTTAAATCCAGGAAGCCGTCTGCTGGATTTGACCGAGACCTCACTAAGTTTGAGGAACTCGCTGATGATCCACCACCAAGCGAGTCACCTCCAGCAGCTGCTCCTGAGGAGCCTCCTACGGAGAACGATGGTCGGCTCCCGACCATCATAGAGGAAACAGAAGAAGATCTGGATGCCCTTGTCTTGAAGTCGTGGTATGCTGAACTGATGGATGACAGAACACTCTTTGAAGCTGACACAGAAGAAGTCATGCATGCAGTTCCCACATACATGACAGACACACAGTGTGTGTTAGTCTCTACGACCTGTGAAGATGTGCAAGGCCACTTGCCGGAGCGGGGTCGCCCGCCAGGATACGACATGGACACTTCTTACTACGTTCCCTTATGCTCCACGGATCCGGACAGTAAATATGATCTGGACTCCGATGAGCACGGGAAGTACATCGAGCTCTGCTTCACAGCAGACATGTCCAAAGTCGTCCTGTCCGAGCAGCAACACCGACTGTTGGATGACAGCAGCGTCACAACTATGCGAGTATACGTTAGCGCTGCCTCCAAACGTGCCGTGGTCGTCAAGGAAGACGATCTACTCACGAAGGCCGACATCCAAGCAAAACCGGTCAAAGTTTCCAAAGCCCTCTACACAGAATTGAAGACTTGGCTTGACAACAAATGCTTCCAGATGACTGACTTGAGCAAAGCGTCTAACATCATGACGTCACGCTACGTATACAAATGGAAGTTTGTCAAGAACGAAAAGGGCGAAATGGAAAGGACGATCAGGTTACGCTTGGTACTCCGTGGCTTCATGGACCTCGAAGCCTTTGATGTCGAAACCTTCTCTGGCACGGCAAGGAGGTCAAGCCAGAGACTGCTCGCAAGTTCTGCTGCATGCAACAAAGCTTGGATCATCGCTTCCCTGGACATCAACAAGGCTTTCCTGAAGGGACTGACCTATGGCGAGCTCGCCGCGGCAACGGGCGAGAAAGAGCGTGTGGCGTGCTTCACACTACCACCTGGGTCAGCAGCTGTCCTTCGCACGCTGCCAGGCTTTGAGTCATATGACGAATCAAAGCATTGTCTTCGGTGTCTGAAGCCGGGGACGGGCACGAAGGATGCTCCCAGGGCATTCTCGCTGAAGCTCAGGTCCATCACTAGGAGCTTGGGGCTACAGCCTACTTCATACGACGAAGAGTTCGAGATGAGCTCAAACCTCTTGACAGCCAAGCACGTTGATGACATCAATATGACTGGGAAGGAAGAGGCTATTGACAAGTATGTCAAGTGTGTTGAAGATACGTTTGGGAAGTGCAAACTGAACAAGCACACATACACAAATTGTGCCGTTCGGTACAACAAGACCGATGATGGGAGCGTCACTCTTGATCAGGACGAATACATCAAACAGCTTCGTCCTATCACACATCCAGAACTCACAGGAGCTGATCATGAGAGCAAAGCGACAAAGACGATTTCTGACATGTTCGTCAGTCTTCGTGGCGCTCTAGCCTATGCGTTGATCACGCAGGTATGGCTGATGGTCTATGTTGTCTCACTACAACGTATCCAGGAACCGACAAACATCCAGGTACGACGACTAAACGCGGTTACCAGAAAACTACAGGCAGGTCCGAAGAAGATCGTGTATCAAGCTATGACCCCAACAGGAGAAGTCGACCTGCATAGCGATTCTGGCTATCGTCGTCTCAACGGAGATGAAGACGACGAGGTCAAAGGCTATGGTATCCGCGGGGCTAACCTGCTGAGGCGTGGCCACACGCAAGCGGGGAAACCCGTCGTGCACCTGGTGGACGCATACTGCAAGTCTCATCGACTGCAGGTGCGTTCGAGCTACTCTGCGGAAACACTGGCAGCAGCCCGCAACTTGGAAGACTGCTACCCGACCATTGTAACGCTCCACGAGCTACACTCGGGACCATTGACCCCCACACAGTTAAAGAACATATTGGAAATGGGTGGTCTATGTATCAACGTCACTCTGACTATTGATGCCGAGTCTGTCTTCAAGTCTTTGTCTAGCAAAGATCTGAAGAAGCCCACAGAATGTACTCTGCTTGGGCACATTAGCTGGATCCGCCAGATGATGGAGCGCGGAATCGTTGAAAGCGTTCAATGGTGTGACACGAGGGATATGACTGCCGATGGTCATACCAAAGGTAGTATTGACCGCGCGTTGCTCCTACAAGTAATGGCCGGCCAGCAATCCTTCAAGCACGAGCTGAAGAAACATACACCGTATAGGGCGGGCAGGTCGTCTCAGGACGGCCCTGCCTCCCGAGCTAGCGGGGAAACCCGCGGGCAGGTGCGCTGTAATAGCGAGGAAACTCGCCGGTAGCGAGGCTACTCGCGCGCCCTTTCCTTGTAGGCAGCCGCTGCTGCTTAGCACTGTTTTTCCGCATAATGTAGAAGTGCGGTGCCTGCTCGTCTCCTCCCCCTCCGACTTTAAACGGAGAAGGTTTAAGGCGAGGTGTAAATCGAGCATGTACCGCTGCCGTGCCTGGCTCAAGCCGGGCCCGGCCTAATATGTGATTGTGCCTCACCGAGGCGCACGACTTGCATCAGAGATCGGAAAATACCTTTTCCATTGACGATGCCCATCCTATCCTTTACTCCAGATCCCATGCTTCGTCTTGCTCTCTTGCTCATGCGATATGAGCCAAAGCCTGGGATATGGCAACGCTTAAAGCGTAACACATACCTAAGCTTACCAGCTTGTTTTCGATTGTTTTTACGTGTCCAGGCCACCAACACGACGCTTGTCCCCAGCACGTTCTGTAGCGCGTCCCCTTGGCACGTCTCACGGTGCGTCCCCGTGGCACGTCCCCTGGCACGTCGCCTGGCGCGTCCCTTGGAACGGTCCGCGGCGCGTCTTCCTGGCATGTTTCCTTGTCAATTAGCTCTGCGGCAGCTACTGCGTGGACTATGTGCTCAGGCAGCTCGAGCTTAAGATCCAGATCAGTTCGGTCAGGACTCGGATGCAACGGAGGACTCGATCCACAACGCTGTAGAGCACAATCGCGGCATGGCACATCGCAGTTCAGCACGGCGCAGCACAGCACAGCCCTCGGCACATTACATCAAGATCGGTTCACTCACTCAGCATTGCAACTTGGCACGTTCTTTGGCACGTTCCGTGGCGCGTCCTGTGGCGAGTCCCCCTGGCACGTCGCGCGGCGCGTCCCCTGGAACGTCCCGTGGCACGTCCATAATGCATTGGCACGTTCCGTAGCGCGTCCCCTTGGCACGTCCCGCGGTGCGTCCCCATGGCACGTCCCCTGGCACGTCGCCTGGCGCGTCCCTTGGAACTTTCGGCGGCGCGTCTTCCTAGCATGCCCCCCGTGAATTCGCTCTGGGGCAGCTACTATGTGCTCAGGCAGCTCGAGCTTAAGATCCAGATCAGTTCGGTTAGGACTCGGATGCAAAGGAGGACTCGATCCACAACGCTATAGAGCACAATCGTCACGTGGCACATCACAGTTCAGCACGGCGCAGCACGGCACAGCCCGCGGCACGGTACATCAAGATCGATACATTCATTCAGCATTGCAACTTGGCACGTTCTTTGGCACGTTCCGTGGCGCGTCCTGTGGCGAGTCCCCCTGGCACGTCGCGCGGCGCGTCCCCTGGCACGTCCCGTGGCACGCCCATTGGCACGTTCCGTAGCGCGTCCCCTTGGCACGTCCCGCGGTGCGTCCCCGTGGCACGTCCCCTGACAGCTCGCTTGGTGCGTCTCTTGGCACGTCCCGTGGCACGTCCATTGGCACATTCCGTAGCGCGTCCCCTTGGCACGTCCCGCGGTGCGACCCCATGGCACGTCCCCTGGCACGTCGCCTGGCGCGTTCCTTGGGACGTTCTGCGGCGCGTTCTCCTGGCATGTTCCCTTGTCAATCAACTCTGGGGCAGCTACTAGTTATGTGCTTAGGCAGCTCGAGCTTAAGATCCAGATCAGTTCGGTCAGGACTCGGATGCAACGGAGGACTCGATCCACAACGCTATAGAGCACACTCGTGGCATGGCACATCGCAATTCAGCACGGCACAGCACAGCACAGCCCTCGGCACGGTACATCAAGGTCGATACACTAAGCATTGCATTTGCCCGTCGCCCAATCAGGTGTCTTTGAAACGTTGCCATGTCTTACATTTCTATATTCCTTTCCGGGTTCGTGGGTCGATCATGTTTATTTGGGGGCCCAAGATCCTTTCATTTCTAATTGTTCTATGTTGGACTTGGACCTTTTCCTGGCCACTAGGGGTCTAGGAACAAATTGAAGCGAGCACAAGTAGAAATGAGCACGATTGGAAATGAACGACGTGTAATGCTTCTTGGGAACCGTTTGAGGGGCCTACTGGGACATCTGTGGGCCTCCTGCGGGCCTCTTGGAACTTATTGGGGGTCTGTTGAGCGCCTCTTGGAGCGGAGGGCTCGAAATTTCAGTTCGAGTTTTCCTCTTGGGTCCTCTTGGGCCGTCCTGGGCGCCTCTTGAGCCGTTCTGTGGCTCTCTTAGGCCGCATTGGGACCCTCTTAGGGGCCTCTTGGGCCGTCCTGGAGTGATCTTGGGAGCCTCTTGAACAGCTTTGGGCGCTGTCGAAACTAAAAGAGTGAATCTGTTAAAATATTAGATATCCGTCGGAGTTGGTACGATTTGGGCCTCTTGGGGCCCTCTTGGGGATCCTCCTGAGCTCTCTGGGGCAGTATCGGAGGCTATCTTGCTTTTTCCCGGAAAGGGCTTAAGCCGAGTGTTCTCTTTTAGTTTGTTTCCCCCGGGTTTGACTTGAGGTGGGCCGGCGAATTTCTTTTGCGATAAATATCGAGGTCGAGGTGGGCCAGCGAATGACAATTTGATGATGTCCCTAGCGAAACGCTTGTTATTAAGAATGTGTTGAGGATGTCTCGATCGAAACGCTTGTTTTGTGTCATGGATTGTCCTCTCCTGGGGACCAGAATTCAGAGGATCTATCAAGTGAAATGCTTGTTTTCACGTGCCGAGGTTTTGAGGATGTCTCGAGCGAGACGCTTGGTTTCACGCCTCCAGGTTGCCCACACAGATGTCTAGCATGAGGATTTGTTGAGGATGTCTCGAACCAGAGGCCTGTTTTCACGTGTCCAGGTCGCCCAGGCGGATGTCTAGCATGAGGATGTGTCGAGCAAATCTCGATCGAGACGCTTGTTTGCACGTGTCCCGGTTGCCCAGGTGGATGTCTAGCATGAGGATGTGCTGAGAACGGTTTGAGCGACACGCGTGTTTTCACGTGTCCAGGTCGCCCAGGCACAGCACAGCCCTCGGCACGGTACATCAATATCGATACCCTTAGCATTGCAGCCTGGCATGTTGCTTGGCACGTTCCGCGGAGCATCCCGTGGCGAGTCCCCCTGGCACGTCGCGCGGTGCACGTCCATTGGCACGTTCCGTAGCGCGTCCCCTTGGCATGTTCCGCGGTGCGTGCCCATGGCACGTCCCCTGGCACGTCGCCTGGCGCGTCCCTTGGGACGTTCCGCGGCGCGTCCTCCTGGCATGTCCCCTTGTCGATTAGTTCTGGGGCAGCTACCATCTGCTCAGGCAGCTCGAGCTTAAGATCCAGATCAGTTCGGTCAGGACTCGGATGCAAAGAGGACTCAATCCACAACGCTATATAGAGCACAATCGCGGCATGGCACATCGCAGTTCAGCACGGCCAGCACAGCGCAGCCGTCGGCACGGTACATCAAGATCGATACATCGATACATTCAACATTTCATTTTGGCACGTTCCTTGGCGCGTTCCTTGGCGAGTCCACCTGGCACGTCGCGCGGCGCGCCCCCTGGCACGTCCCGCGGCACGTCCATTGGCACGTTCCGTGGCGCGTCCCCTTGGCACGTCCCGCGGTGCGTGCCCATGGCACGTCCCCTGGCACGTCGCCTGGCGCGTCCCTTGGGACGTTCCGCGGCGCGTCCTCCTGGCATGTCCCTTCTGTCGATTGGTTCTGGGGCAGCTACCATCTGCTCAGGCAGCTCGAGCTTAAGATCCAGATCAGTTCGGTCAGGACTCGGATGCACAGAGGACTCGATCCACAACGCTATATAGAGCACAATCGCGGCATGGAACATCGCAGTTCAGCACGGCGTCGCACAGCACAGCCCTCGGCACAGTACATCAAGATCGATACATTCAGCATTGCATTTGCCCGTCTCCCAATCAAGTGTCTTTGAAACGCTACCACGCCTTACATTTCTACATTCCTTTCCGGGTTCGTGTGTCGATCATGTTTTGTTGAGGCTTCCTTGGCGTGTTGGAGCCCAGATTGAGCAAGCTCAGATGCAGTCTCAGGCATCTTGGAGGCCACGGAGTTGAAGTAAAGGCTCAGGAGGCCCCGGGGGAGCGTTGAGGAGCCTGGGCACCCCCGGCCCTCCCCTGCCTCCCCCCCCGTGAGGGTGAGATCGAAGGCGATCTCATTGCCAGTCTTCTATCACTCTCACGATCGATCCCACTATCGATCGCACTGCCGATCTCACTATCAATTTCACTATCGATCTCACGATCGATCTGACAATGCATCTCACAGTCGACCTCACAGTCGATCGCACTCTTGATCTCACTGCCGATCTCGCTGTCGATCTCGCCATCGATCTCGCTGTCGATGTCCCTGCCGACCTCACCTTAGATCTCACCGTCGATCCGCAGGGGCTCCGCCCCCTGCCGCCGTCCCACCCTCTCGGAGAAGGGGCCATGGAATAGCTGAATCATGAGGTCTGGGCGCCGCCGTGAAGCAGTGTCGGGACCTGCTTGTTTTTGGACCCTGACCCTACGGATCTGCGTCACGGGTGCCACCGGATTTCAGAAATGCGGCAAATCCCTGCTGTTTTTTTGTTTTTGTTTTGTTTGTTTTTTTTTTTTTTTTTCTTTGTTTTGATTTTGTTTTGGACCAGACCCTACGAGATCTGCGTCACGGGTGCCACACCGGATTTCAGAAATGCGGCACATCCTGCTGTTTTGGACCTGACACTACGGATCTGCGTCAGGGGTGCCACCGGTTTCAGAAATGTGGCAAATCCCTGCTGTTTTTAGACCCAGACCCACGGATCTGCGTCACGGGTGCACCGAATTTCAGAAAGGACGCTAAAAATCCCGTTTTTGCGACCCTTTTTTTTTGTGTGGACCCCTACGGAATCTGCGTTCAGGGGTGCCACCGGATTCAGAAATGTGGCAAATCCCTGCTGTTTTTTAGGACCCCGACCCTTAAATAAAGTTATTTTCACGATCTGCGTACGGGTGCAACCGGATTTCAGAAATGCGGCAAATCCCTGCTGTTTTTTTGGACCCTGACCCTACGGATCTGCGTCACGGGTGCCACCGGATTTCAGAAATGCGGCAAATCCCTGCTGTTTTTGGACCCTGACCCTACGGATCTGCGTCACGGATGCCACCGGATTGCAGAAATGCGGCAAATCCCTGCTGTTTTTGGACCCTGACCCTACGGATCTGCGTCACGGGTGCCACCGGATTTCAGAAATGCGGCAAATCCCTGCTGTTTTTTTTCCCTGACCCTACGGATCTGCGTCACGGGCGCCACCGAATTTCAGAAATGCGGCAAATCCCTGCTGTTTTTGGACCCTGACCCTACGGATCTGCGTCACGGGTGCCACCGAATTTCAGAAATGCGGCAAATCCTTGCTGTTTTTGGACCCTGACCCTACGGATCTGCGTCACGGGTGCCACCGGATTTCAGAAATGCGGCAAATCCCTGCTGTTTTTGGACCCTGACCCTACGGATCTGCGTCACGGGTGCCACCGATTTCAGAATGCGGCAAAATCCCTGCTGTTTTTTTATGACCCTGACCCCGCCGATCTGCGTGAAGGGGGCGCCACCGAATTTCAGAAAGGCGGCAAATCCCTGCTGTTTTTTGGACCCTGACCCTACGATCTGCGTCACGGGTGCCACCGGATTTCAGAAATGCGGCAAATCCCTGCTGTTTTTTGACCCTGACCCTACGGATCTGCGTCAGGGGTGCCACCGGATTCAGAAATGCGCAAATCCCTGCTGTTTTTGGACCCTGACCCTCCGGATCTGCGTGAGGGGTGCACCGATTTCAGAATGCGCAATCCCTTCTGCAGACCCTGACCCTACGGATCTGCGTCACGGGTGCCACCGAATTTCAGAAATGCGGCAAATCCCTGCTGTTTTTGGACCCTGACCCTACGGATCTGCGTCACGGGTGCCACCGGATTTCAGAAATGCGGCAAATCCCTCCTGTTTTTGGACCCTGACCCTACGGATCTGCGTCACGGGTGCCACCGGATTTCAGAAATGCGGCAAATCCTTGCTGTTTTTGGACCCTGACCCTACGGATCTGCGTCACGGGTGCCACCGGATTTCAGAAATGCGGCAAATCCCTGTTTGTGTTATTGGACCCTGACCCCGCCGATCTGCGTCACGGGTGCCACCGGATTTCAGAAATGCGGCAAATCCCAAGTGTTATTGGACCCTGACCCCGCCGATCTGCGTGAGGGGTGCCACCGAATTTCAGAAATGTGGCAAATCCCGTATGTGTTATTGGACCCTGACCCCGCCGATCTGCGTCACGGGTGCCACCGAATTTCAGAAATGTGGCAAATCCCGTATGTGTTATTGGACCCTGACCCCGCCGATCTGCGTGACGGGTGCCACCGAATTTCAGAAATGTGGCAAATCCCGCATGTGTTTTGGACCCTGACCCCGCCGATGTGCGTCACGGGTGCCACCGAATTTCAGAAATGCGACAAATCCCTTGTGTTTTTGGACCCTGACCCCGCCGATCTGCGTGAGGGGCGCCACCGAATGTCAGAAATGTCGCAAATCCCAAGTGTTTTTGGACCCTGACCCCGCCGATCTGCGTGACGGGTGCCACCGAATGTCAAAACATGTGGCAAATCCAATGTGTTTTTCCCGGAAAGGGCGGGTGCTCAGGGTTCTCTTTCAGTTGGTTCACCATCGGTTTTCATTTGAAGGAGGCCGGTGGGTTTCCGCTCGATAAAAAAAGTAAGTAAAGTCCAATTCGAAGTGAAGAAAAATGCGTTTCGCGCGAGCACGCTCGAGGAAAGTCGACCCCCCACCTCGGATCCTCGATAAATCACGCGGTCCGCGGACCACCGCTTTCTTTCCTGTTAAAAGAAAAAGGCGCGACCCATTTTTAACAGAATCTTTGACAAAACCGAGGTCTGGAGCCCCGACCGCGACGCGGGAAAGCGTCCCACGCGCAGGAATTCCGAGGATGTCTCGCGCGTGCCGCGTCCCGCGCGCAGGAATTCCGAGGATGTCTCGCGCGTGCCGCGTCCCGCGCGCAGGAATTTCGAGGATGTCTCGACTAATTTATTCGTTTTTCCCGGATTTCACCGGCCACACAGGGGGGTATCTAACATGTTCTGCTAGAGCGTGAAAATGTTGAGTTTTTGCGTGCCCGCTCGAGGATGGTGCGCCCCCCGCGACAAAAAATCGAGGATGTCTCGAGCGAAACGCTTGTTTATCAAAACTTGAGGGGCCTGGGCGCCCCAGCATGCCCCAGGACGCCCTGGGAGCGCGGACGCGGCGTAATCTACGAGGGATCGTGGCGTTTGGAGCGCGGACCATGCATAATTTGCAAGGGATCGTGGCCCTCGGAGCGCGGGCGCAGCGTAATTTACGAGGGGTCGGGGGCTTGGGAGCTGGGACGCAATATAATTTACGAGGGATCGTAGCTCTTGGAGCGCGGGCGCAGCGTAAAATACCAGGGGTCGGGGCCCTGGGGGCTCGGACGCAGCGTGATTTACACGGGATCGTGGCCCTGGGAGCGCGGACGCAGCGTAATTTACAAGGGGTCGGGGTCCTGGGAGCGCGACCCCAATGTAATTTGCGAGGGATCGTGGCCCTGGGAGCGCGGACGCAGCGTAATTTAGAAGGGATCGTGGCCTTGGGAGCGCGTCCCGTGGCACGTCCATTGGGACGTTCCGTAGCCCGTCCCCTAGGCACGTCCCGCGGTGCGTCCCCGTGGCACGTCCCTTGGCACGTCGTTTGGCGCGTCCCTTGGGACGTTCCGCGGCGCGTCCTCCTGGCATGTTCCCTTGCCAATTAGCTCTGGGGCAGCTACTATGTGCTGAGGTAGCTCGAGGTTAAGATCCAGATCAGTTCGGTCAGGACTCGGATGCAAAGGAGGACTCGATCCACAACGCTGTAGAGTTCAATCGCGGCATGGCACATCGCAGTTCAGCACAGCGCAGCACAGCACA
Source organism: Prorocentrum cordatum (assembly GCA_963575745.1). Taxonomy (NCBI): domain Eukaryota; class Dinophyceae; order Prorocentrales; family Prorocentraceae; genus Prorocentrum; species Prorocentrum cordatum. Next base: position 42,949 of record CAUYUJ010019894.1, on the reverse strand, counting down.
GCCCTCGGCACGGTACATCAAGATCGATACACTCAGCATTGCAACTTGGCACGTTCCGTGGCGCGTCCCGTGGCGAGTCCCCTTGGCACGTCGCGCGGCGCGTCCCCTGGAACGTCCCGTGGCACGTCCATTGATTGGCACGTTGCGTAGCGCGTCCCCTCGGCACGTCCCACGGTGCGTCCTCGTGGCACGTCCCTTGGCACGTCGCCTGGCGCGTCCCTTGGGACGTTCCGCGGCGCGTCCTTCTGGCATGTTCCCCCGTCAATTAGCTCGGGCGCAGATAGTATGTGTTGAGGCAGCTCGAGGTTAAGATCCAGATCAAGGACTCGGATGCAAAGGAGGACTCGATCCACAACGCTATAGAGCACAATCGCGGCATGGCACATCGCAATTCAGCACGGCGCTGCACAGCACAGCCCTCGGCACCGTACGTCAAAATCGATACACTCAGCATTGCGTTTGCCCGTCGCCCAATCAGGTGTCTTTGAAACGTTGCCATGCCTTACATGTCTATATTCCTTTCTGGGTTCGTGGGTCGATCATGATGGACCCTGACCCCGCCGATCTGCGTGATGGGTGCCAGCAGATTTCAAAAATGTGGCAAATCCCATGTGTTTTTAGACCCTGACCCCGCCGATCTGCGTGAGGGGTGCCACCGAATGTCAGAAATGTGGCAAATCCAATGTGTTTTGGACCCTGACCCCGCCGATCTGCGTCACGGGTGCCACCGAATTTCAGAAATGTGGCAAATCCCGCATGTGTTGTTGGACCCTGACCCCGCCGATCTGCGTGAGGGGTGTCAATTTTCACCCACCCCAGCAAGTCAGAGCATACGATTTGGGCGTGGTAAAAATGCCCGTTTTGGGCCTCCCCCCCTCGCGCAAGGAACAGTAAGCAGCAAGAAGTCAACAAGGAACAGTAAGCAGCAAGAAGCAGAACTGTAACAGTGGAAACTGGAAGCTGCAACTGGCACAGGAAATTGCGAACCTTAGCCCTACGGCCCGGTGGCCCCACAAGAGGGCCGGCGGATCTCACGATTGATCTCACTATCGACCTCACGGGACACCACGGGACACCGTGGGACACCACGGGCAACCACGGGCCACCATGGGACCCATCTAGCAAGTGAGGGTTCGTTCCTCTCGGCCGCTCACGCAGCTTCGCCTCGCCCGCACGCGCGAGACGAACCCGAGACCGAGAACGGTTTCCCCGTGGGGTGCTCTCCGTCCCCCTGCGACCTCACCCCTCGCGATAATCGAACACAGGGACATGGATCGGCGAGTGAAGCACACAGACGCGTCCGCTTCGATCTCTTGACATCGTCAGGAGGGCGGGGGGGGGGTCGATCACCCTTCATGGCCCGTTGCGCACCCCTCAGGGACCAGCGCGGCAGCGATGGCGGCCGTACGGCCGAGCACCCCTGCGGGCGGCGCGGCCAGCGCGGTCGATGACGCCCGCGGCGACGGGGCGGCGGGGAAGCGGCGCGGCCTCGCAAGCCGGCCACGTCCTCGGGACGCCGTCGCTCCACTGGGCCTCGCTCCCCTCCTTGTCCTCCTCCTCCCCGTCCTTCTCCTCCCCCTCCTCCTCCTCCTCATCCTCCCCCTCCTCCTCCTCCTCCTCCTCCTCCTCCTCCTCCTCCTCCGCCTCGTTCTCGTCGTCCTCGCCCTCGCTGTCCTCCTCGCGACGGCACCGCATCCTTCCAGGCCTCCCGCATGGGGTTCGAGCACACGGGGTCGGAGGATCGCTCCGCATCGTCCATGCATCGCCGATGCAGCTCGATGCAAAGCCTGATAATCTCCACGCCGACGTCGCCGAGGCATCGGCGACGCATCGGGGATGCGGCGTGGTCCACCGAGGTCATCCTCGGGAGCGCGAAGGAAGGCGCGCTGCGCGCACCGCGGGCCAGGGCTGGAGAGCTGACGCTCTCCAGGGGGATGGGCGCGAGGGCGCGAGGAGGCGCGGCGGGGGCCGCGGCTACGGCGCGCGGTGCGCGCGCCTTGGAGCCCGCATCGAAAGGCTCGAGAGGAGGGAGCCGCGCACCGCGCGGCAAGGGCGCGAAGCCTGGCGGCCTAGCATTAGGTCGGGTATGTCCCTCCACAGCAGGAGTGTTCGAGAACAGGTTGAAAAAGTAGTCTCTCTAGACTCTTGTTGTATGTTTTGGTTGGATATTCTTAGTCCGTCTTCCAAAACCCGCCTGTGGGAGGACATGCCCGAATTAAACCTAGCGTCGTCATGTCTCTAGGCATCCAGGGTCGGAGTAGATGGAGTCAGAGGGTCGCGTCGCGTCGCCGCCGTCACTTTTCGGCTCCTCAGGTTTGAATATTGAGGATGTCTCATGCGGGAGCCCACTCCCTATGGGGCCTGCACCTGATGTTTCTCATCCCTTGGGGTTATCCGAATCCGGTAACTGTCGTCATTGTTTGAGCTCCGTAACATTAAGTATAAAGGAAGTGTTGAGCGGGAGCGGGAGCCTCGTCTGTTTGCGACGTGCGAAGAAGTCTCGAGCGGGAAACCCCCTCCCCATGGGACCCGCACTTGATTTGTTATTACGAAGGATGTGGCAGAAAGGATGTGGGCCACTTTCAATCAAGCACGGAGAATCATGCGGGGTCCGACCGTCGGAGTAAGTGCTGTTTCAAAACCCCCGGTCTCCAGTTTGGCGCGCCGTTTCCGCGTTTCGAACCGCCAGAGATGGCCACGGGGTTCTGCCCAAGGCCCTCGCGGTGCCCCAAGAAAGTTTAAACATCCTCGACCCCCCCAGATAGAACTCAAATTTGACTTCGTACCTCCTTGATCCTCCAGATTAGAATTCAACTCTGGGTACGAACCTCCACGATAGAATTCACGTTTGAGATTCAACTTGGAAGTTCGAGGCGGTCAAAAGTCAAACTTGAGTTCGAACCTCATCGAACCTCCAAGTTGAGTCCGAACCTCGTCGAATCCTGAACTCATGATTATTTGTGTGTTGACCTTCTCGAACCTCCAAGTGTTCACTCAAAGTGGTGTTTTAATTTGGAGGTTCGAGGCGGGTAGAACTCACATTTGACTCCGAACTTCCTCGAAGCTCCAAGTTGGAACTCACAGTTGAATTCAAACCTCCTCGGACCACCAAGCCAAAGCTCAAAGGTGAGTTGTTCTTTGTGAGATCTCAAATGTGAGCTCGAACGTCCTCTAACCTCCAAGGTAGAAACCACAATTCGATCTAAATATTTGAGTGCGGACCTCTTCGAACTTCCAAGGCAGAACCCAAGCTTAAGTTCGAACCTCCTCGAAGGTGTTGTGCCACCCGGGGTATGGGGCTGATGCTGTTGATGCTAATCCTCCTCCTGCTCATCCTCCTTCTGCCCCTGCTCCCTCCTCCCCCTCCTCCTCCTCCTCCTCCTCCTCCTCCTCCTCCTCCTCCTCCTCCTCCTCCTCCTCCTTCCCTTCCTCCCCACTCCTCCTCCTCCCTCCCACTCCGTCCGTCGCCGCTGCCGCCCCGAAAAGAGACGCGTGAGCCGATGCGGCCGCGAGGAGGAGGAGGAAGCAGGAGGAGGAGGAGGAGGAGGAGGAGGAGGAGGAGGAGGAGGAGCCGCGAGGATTGGGAAGTACGACGGGGAGGAGGAGGAGGAGGAGGAGGAGGAGGAGGAGAAATAGGAGGAAGAGGTGGAGCCATTTTAGCTCAAGCCACTGCCCGGCCGCCTCCCCCTCACTCGCATTCCACCCGTTCCCCTTTTCCTGCGCCTTGCACAACCCCTCGCCCTGCGATAGCCTGGGCCCCTGCCGAAGCGGCCGCGCGGGCTGGATGCGGCTGCACTGCAGGGCCCCTGACTGGTGTCGACTTGCGCGGGGTGGCGACCCCCACTACATCGTATAGCTGTCAATCCGAAGGTGCCCTGCTGGCTCCCAGACGCGAGCATGGCATGGCAGACCGTGCAGCGCAAACGCCAGAGGGGAGGCAAACCCGACCTGGCGGCGGAGCTGCTGCGCAGCTTCCTCAACGGCTGTTGAGGAAGCTGCGCAGCAGCGGGACGAAGCCTGAGGGGAGGCAAACCCGACCTGGCGGCAGAGCTGTTGCGCAGCTTCCTCAGCGGCCGTTGAAGAAGCTGCGCCTCGGCCGGCCGAGGCGACGAAGCCGGCGACGGGGGCTCCAGGGGCGGCGACGGGAGGCAGCCTGCGCGCCGCTCCGAGTGGCGATGCTGTTGTGGCGCCACCAACTGGGAGGACCGCGGCAGTTGCCGCCGCTGCGGGGCAGCGCGGGCGGGCGCCCCCCGCCCACTGCCCCCCGCCCAGCGCCGGAGCGCGCCGCTGCTTCGCAGGCCGGGCGGCCGCCCGCGCCCAAGGACGCGGCCGCGGCAGCCGCCGCGAGGGCGGCCGCACTCAAAACCTCCGCGGGCCAACTCGACGGCGTCGGCCTCGAGTCCGAGGCCGCGAAGCTGCGGCGGCAAGCGGCAGAGCTGCGGAAGCGGGCGGCCGCGCCCCCCCCCGCGGGCGCCGCCTGGACATCCTGGAGGGCTCTGTGGGCAGGGCGGCCGCCCGGGTCAAGAAGGCGGCGGCGGCGGCGGCGGCGGTCGAGGTGGCGGAGACCGCGCTGGCCAAGGCCCTGAAGGACGAAAAGTCGCTCCAGCAGGAACTGGAGGAGGGGCACACCAAGCTCCCGCACTTCCGTGCCGAACTCCAGGCGGAGCGCCTGGAGGACGCTTCGCTGGCAGCCGCCCCAGACGACAAATTTGGCGCGGTCGGCGCGCGCGCTCCTGGAGGCGCTGAAAACTGCGCGCGTGGTGTGCCCCGGCAGCGGCAGGGACCCAAGAGTAATGCAGGCCCGATGGGCGCCCTCCACACCATCCTGGGGAACGTCGAGTCTAGGGTGCCAGCCGCTAGGCTCGACGAGGCGATCCACGAGGAGCCGCCCCCCCGGAGGAGCCCAGGAGCAGCGGAGGAGGCAGTCCGACGGCGATCACAGCGCCGCCGCCGGCAGGGACGAGGAAGCCGACGAGGATATGAGCGAGAAGGACCTGATGGTGGATTTCGGCAGGGCCGACGACGATGCGGAGGCCTTCGCCGCGGCACGGCGCCTGCAGCGGCTCAGCAGGTTCGGCCTTCTGGGGGGAGTCCGCCAGGAAAAAGCCAGAGGAGGTAACGCTGGCGTCAACCCCACATCCGAGGTCTCCGCGACGCTCTCGGCGCTCCCCGCCGCCGCGGCCCCGCGAGGAGGCGCGCGCGGCGGCCCCGGGCGCGGCCACCCCCCGGGCCGCCTCCGGGCCGTTCCATCGATGGGAGCCCGGCCCCGAAGATGACAAGTGCATCCAGAAGTGCGCCGGCGCGCTCCCGATTCTCGCGGCCGCCGCGGCTGCGCGCCAACCCGCCCGCGACCGCGCGGGCTGCCACCTCCGCCAACGACGCGGCCACTTTGGAGGCCTACTAGCGGGTGCACCCGGGCCCCCTGACGGAGGGGCAGAGACTCTATTGCCCGCTGCCGCTGCAATTCGCGAGGCGCGGTAGCCCCGGCGGCCTGCGCGGGCTCCTGGGCGCAGAGCTTGGCGGGCACGCTGGAGAGATGCGGCCTGCCTGACCTGGCGGATCTAGACACCTCTGGCCTGCCGCTGCCCCCGGCCTGCCGGGAGGGGCTGGCCGCGTTGCCTCGACCGGGCCCCACCGAGGAGGAGGAGGAAGGCAGCGGGTTTTGACGGGCGGACCGCAGGGAGTGGTCGCCCACAGGAACCATACCTTTCGCGCGCCTATTGAGGCCGCTGCATTCCCATGCAGATCGCCCACACCGCATACTGCACCTCATTTCATCCCTCTGCCGCAACAGGGCTAAAGGTGAGCCCGCCTGGCACAGACGGCGACGAGCTGATCACCGAGCAGCAAGGATACTTGTACCAGTACAGAAGGCAAGCCAACTCTTGAGGCAGCACCATAGCAGTCAGACAGTATATATGCCGCCACACAGTTGGGATGGTTCAGGCGGCAAGCATGTGCCACGAAAAGCACGGGCGCGTTATTGTGGACAGCGTTACGATCGGAGACCCAACGGAAACGCCCCAAGGAGGGATCGAAATCCAAGCAGAGCCAGACAATCGTCCACGCGACAGCAGCAGCCAGCCTCCGCAGCCCATAGCGCGAAGGAGGATGATCAGTTGGCGAGGCAAGCTCTCGCCAGGATGGTTCCTGCACCAAGGTCCGAAGCGGCACGCGTGGTTGACATATGTCGCGAGCCGCCCCAGAAACTGAAGGCGCAGGGAGATTACAAAACAAGATGTCAAAGAAAGACTGACAGACTTGGCCAAGTTAGCAATCATCACAGTCGAGGCCAACAAGAATGCACATATGATTAACCAGGAGATGCCAGTCTTGAAGCAGATGATCAATTGATGGGCTCACTTGCTGCGCAAATCTTTAGCATGCGCGGAAAATGACCAAGGCGGAAGACGATCTACGCTACGCACGAGCCAGGATCAGTACTCTTCGAGAACGATAAGAAGGGAATAATCATGAGATAGATCCGACCCGCTCATGCCATGCTAAGTTCGAGGAGCAGGAGTACCAGGGGCACGAGCATTACAATGTTCAGCCAGCTGGTATGGATGACGTTCAGATGGGGTCAGCGGTGCTACGACCTCACAGGTGCTACCCAACTGGGGCGGCAGCGCCAGTCGCAGGAGGCTGCTTGCCACCACAACTTCCACAGCCGCCACTCCCGCCGCATCCACCATGGCCAGTTCCAGCCAGAGCCACGCCGACCACGCAGCACGCGCCGTCGCTGGAGCAGAGCAACTCAGAGATGGAGACAGTCAACACAGAGATTGCCAGAATGCAAACCAGCCACGGCGAGAAGAATACAGTTTGAGCCCAGGAATGAGGGCCCGCCTATGCAGCCATCTTATCCGATGTGCTTTTGTGGCCATGTCCGACGCAGGTTTTCTTGCATGCGGCTCAGGAGCAGCAGATAGCAGCTGGCGCCCCACAACAACCGATGCCGCCGAACCAGCAGCAGCCTCGTCCAGGCACACAGCGCGCATCTACTTCTTTCAGTCAGAAGCCCCGCAGTCTGCGCTAGGGACGCGGCCGTCAGCGCCCTCGGCAGGGACCACTCAGGAGCAGCGTCAGCAGAGGCCAGCCCAGGAGCAGATCCAAGGCACCGCTGCAACCACGGCTACTCTGAAGGTCGGACAGGGGCGCGGTGTAAAGAGGCGCGGCGCCATTGCTGAAAATGGCGATGTGATCTACGATAGCCGCAAGCGCGTTGCATTCACAACGTTGATTTTGCGAGGACCGCCTCAAGCAACGCGAGTGCCCTTGATTCCAACTTTCCCAGATGACAGCAGGCTCATGTGAACGGCAGCACTGCGCCCGCTCGCAGACGCCCGATCATCAAGCACGAAATCTCGGAAATTGCGAATCGCGAGGAGCGTAATTCCGGAATTCCCGCGTCGCCCCAAACGCAGCTCCGGAATTTTCAAAGCTTCGAATTAGCAATGTCAAAACACGCCACACTTCCAGAAATTCCGAAATGATGTTCCGGAAGACTTGGAATCGCAATAGTGAATGCCTGAAATGCCGGAATCTCCGGAATCGCGCGCGCGGCGACGCAGCGTCATGGATTGTTGTTTGTCGTCAGATTGGACGGTGGTCGCTCGAGAAGTTGGAATCATTTTATCGATGTTGTGCGAAGCGGTCGACACGGAGCCGGCGCCGTTGTAACTGGGGTGCATCGCATTCGCGGCAATCGCAGATAGCATCGCTATGTTCAGCATTGGCACCATACCCCTTGATACCACACCCCTTTGCGACCTCCAACACAGCTACATCGGCAGCACTATGCACGCCGCCCTGTCGCCCCAAGCCGCGCTTGCCATCGACGGCCCCGCCAGCTCGGCGCGCGCCAGTCACGCCAGCGCGTTCGAGGACTCCAGCGGCACCGACACCTATCACAGGGCACCCAACTCCAATGGCGGCAACAATTCCTGCGCCAACGTCGCCCGTCAAGGAGCAGGAGGTCGCGTCTGGAGAAATCAAAGCAGAAGACGACATCACGCATGGGAAGCAGGAGTCTCCGAGCTTCATTGCCCCAGAGCTGCTGGCCCCCACTCAGCCGGTCGTTCTTGGAAACATCCAAGAGGACACGCGCGCGCGGCCGCCAGCGCGCAGCATCGCCGGGGACGTGGAGCCCAAGGAGGAAACGATAGCGCCGATTGCATCGCGGTCACAGAGCCCCATGACGGGGACGCAAATCAAGCAGGTGGTCTAGCGGATCGACAACTCAGCCATCGAGGCCGAGATCCAACAGATTGACCAGGCACGCGGGCAGGAGCCAGACCAGCTGGAGGCGGCGATCCGCCCATCAGCCGCCTGGGACGAGCGCGGCCCTCCTCGCGAGGAGGCGCGTTCGGGGGAGGCGGCCCACGTTCACCAGATCTGAGCCGAGCATCACCATGCGAGTCGGCCCAGGGCTGGAGCGGCAACAGGGCCAGGTGGAACATCAGTGTCCCCACCGAGGCTCAGCCACCACATGCATGTAGCGCTTGTGCGCTCACGTACCCCAAAATGTCCATGTTGAAGAAGCCGTGTCCACGCTTCCCTGGTGAAGGTTATCCTTACCTTTTGAGTGATCTATGTCTTCGGGGTTTCGATTCTGCCCCCGTGGGACTCGGGCCCCAAAACTCCTTGGACACATTGGATGATATGACAACTTGAGCAGCTAAGTTTCACATTGCCCTGGCTTTCAGTGAGCACAGGTTGATCACAGGCGTTGACCTGGACTCGCCTATTCGTTCATCAGGCGCACAGCACAACCAGAAATTAGGCTCGAGCGCCCAGGAGACCCCGGCACCCAGTGCGTCTGCGCACCAAGCGCAGCGAAGGGGGCATCTCACAAGATCGGCATCCGCTGCACTTGCGCGCGCGTTGTTCGCATCCCTCGCCGCTATCTCGATAGGCACTCGGCGCGCCACCGCGGCCGGGGGAGTTAAGTGGGAGAGGGAATCGCCTCCTGCGTCTGCATGTGCATGGCTTAAGTCCTGTCTCCTGGGTTTGCACCAGTCAATTGATGTGCTGGGTGGCGGCCGTACATATGATATTAATTGTAGCGGGGTCAATTGGGGTGGATCACGCTGCCCGCGGCCGCCCTGCCTAGCACATCCCAGCACCGCTGCCAAGCACTCACACAGCGCACAGCAGCCGCGGAGCCAGTGGCGCGGCAAAAGTCATCGTCAGAAGATGGCCAACGTGCAGCTGCGGAACCAGACCTGCCGATGCGAACGGGACTCCGAAGCATGCCGCATGCGACGGGGGGAAGAGAGGCTCACCTTTTCTGGACCGCATGGTCAGCCGACTGGGTAGGGAGGTGCAGGGCAACATTGCTCACGCCTGCTTTGCAGCACCTTCTGCACTAGACACACCCGTTTTCAGCGATGGGTCGGTCCTCTCACACATGCTCGGTAAGACAGCATCCCCACGCGCGCTCTCGTCGGCAGGGAATTAACATACCAACGCCCGCGCTCTCACCAGCAAATGCAGAACGATGGCATGGCGGGACCCCTCTTCGAGATTGAGTTTGTCCCCACCTCCATGTTCTGCCCCCCCCCCCCCCTCCCTGTGGAACCCGCGCGCGCGGGGAAGCGGTGCAGGCAGGTCAGGGCGCGAGCGTCAGACGCAATTGCAGTCGGGCGCCCCTTCTCCATTGCGAACATCCATGCGTGAGATCCTAAGGGCAGCTTCAACGCCCCCCCCCCCCCCCCCCCCCCCCCCCCTGACCGAACAACGAGCTGGGACAACCGACCATCGGATGCCAGATTGGCATTACAGCTGTGTTTACCACGTGCTGGCGCGTGGAAAAGTGCTTATGTATTTTCGGATGGGCCCCTGGTCCACTCGAATAATGAATCAGCCGCCTGGGCTACGGCGGTTCTCCGAATTGGAGCGGGCGCGCTCCGCAAACGTTTCGCACGCGAGCCACGGCGCCAGGCCACGGCGGCACGGACACCGAGTACCCAGCGGTATAATGGTCATTGGTCGGCCTCCTCACCTCGGGAACCTCCTCCAACGTAACACTTGAAAGTGACTCGCTCCGTGTAGTGTGGGCACTCAATGGTTTCCCCTCGCAGCCACGGGTGGATTCGCTTGCGAGAGTTGCGCGCAGTTTGGCCGCGGCCCTTAGGCAACGTTTGAGGGTTCAGTTGGACCACGTCAAGGGCCATGACGGGGCACCCCTGGAACACGCGGGTGGGTTCTGTGGCGCGGCAAGCCTCCAAGAGACACATAAGGGCCAGTCACCTCCCCATCTGAAACCCTAGAAGCCACTAGCTACACGTCAGCGAGAGAGCGGGAGCTGGCATATGCAGCGCCACGGCATCGTGCATCTATGCCTGACTCACTAGCGGGCACGCGCGTTCAGGTTCCTGACACTCGCGTTGAGCCACGCCACATTGAGGAATACTGCCCAGAACCTCTTCAGGGCCAAGAATCACAGCTTAAGACGGATTGTAGAGCCGCACAGCACAACGTTCGGCCACCATCCACACGCAAGAAATGGCGCGCGAAAGGCAAGCAGCGACGAGCCAGGAGAAAAAGCTTGAGGCTTCGGCTCCACAGAGAGCAGGTTGCGTTTGCTGCTGCCCAAAAAGCCCGAAACCCCCAGGGATCCAGGATTGCAGATGGTTGTGTTGTTCTTTCTAAGCTGGCAACGACGAGAAGGGGGTCTGGAGTTGATCTATGGGCCAGCACCACGCTCCCCTACGCGACCAAGGGCATGCAGGCATTGTTCATCCAGAAACGGCAGGCCCGTGTGCTCCTATCCATGCCACGCCTCATAATAGCACGCGTCTGGGCACAAGGGCTCGATGTAACCATGCTCGTTGCCCACGCCCCCCACTCTAAGCAGCCGCCCAAAGTTTAACTGGCGTTCTGGAGGGACCTCCTGGCAACAGCGCGCAACTCTAACCCTCATCTGGTTTTACGGACGGCAACGCCCGTCTGGGTTCCCTGCTTTCCGACGCGGTCGAGGGGTCAAGCATTCTCCCGGGATGCAAGACGAGCAAGGGCACGCGTTACGCACGTCTGCTATGAGTGATTCGATGGCGGCTATCAAACATTCCGCGCACTCGGGGGGCAGTGGCCGCACCTTAGTCAGCACCCAGGGGGGCCCCACCGAATTGACTACATGCTCGCCCCCCCCAACGTTGGCCCGCCAGGGTGAAGGAGAGTCAGGCACTACATTCCGTTGACAACATCATGGCCGCCCAAGATCACCTACCTATGGTCGCGACCTTTGAGCGGCACGCACCAGCCATTAAAAACCCCAAATCTCTCCTCCGCACCTTCAGCCTTCGGAAGCTCAGGAGCCCCGTGGCCCAGGCCCTCCTTGCAGAAAAGCACGGGTGTTTGGTCTCGCCTGCCTGGGGCGTGGCTCTCAACTCCCATTACCAAAGTTGCGCGCAGGAGATCCGAGAGGAGGCCGGTCAGGTCTTTGCACCCCCCGCGCTGCGCGCAAACAACCTCGCGCTTCGGCCGGGGCAATCGACCTGATCTCATGGTGGAGGGGAGCTGTCGGCGAATGGCAAGGCCCAAGTCAACATGAACCTAGCGTCACTCGGGCATCTTTGCAAGCGGATTTGCACGAGAGACTTCCAGAAAGCAACTCAGAGCACGTTCACCCAAGAGGACATTCGTTTGGTCAACCAACCCAGTTGTGGAGGCTGCAAGGAAGGCATTGAACTCGAGAGTCGGCGGCTGCATGCTGATCATCGAGCTGCCAGCCAAGCCAGTGGACGTAGTGGACTTCCTACGACGGTCTGACCTCCACCTCTCTCGGGCTCGAGTAGCGGACAGGACGGAATTCCTTGAGGCCGCAGCCCAGACCGCCAGAGTCAGCGCAGGCGCGCACATGCCCAGGGACGAATGGAGAAACCTAAAACCTTACTTGTTCGGGGGGGTCGGAAGATTCCCCGCGATGTGGTTGCGTTTCCCCTATTGAGATCCCCCTGAAGTTGATGGCGACGCGCCCAAGGTCCCTCAGACGCAGGCTGGGGTTTCCCAACGCGCCCAGGATACCTTCTCCAAGGTGGGGAATGGGCGGGAACGTTCCCTGCAGCAGCTACTCTGCCGTATAAATCCAGGCCAGCATGTAGGAGACCAGAGGTATCCAGGGATTGGATTTGCGCGCCTACCCTCGCTGACACAGAATGGCACATCAAGTCCTTGGAGAGGGGGGAGGCCCCGGGCCCATACAAACTTGCTACTGATCTGTTTCGGGCCGCACATCAGCAGATGGCCAAACTGCTTGCTACCCCCACCACCAAGATGTCACTTACCACGCGCGAGCCACTGGGGGCCAAGTTTGGCGATGTGGCTTTGTTCTACAAAGGTAGCGGGCCCACGAGGCGAGCGGCGTCCCAGATAAAAATTCTCATGGCCACACACTCTCGAAGTTTACCGCGGGGCTCACGCCCCGCGCTGGACAGTGCGGCGGGGTTCCAGAAAAAGGCGCTGATATGCTAAACCATGGCCTGAGAATGCTTTCATCCTCAGCAGCTATATTTCAACAGTCTACTGTCGTCCGGAGCCTGGACCTTAAAAAAGTTGTCTGCACCGCAATACCGGAGTTCGCGACGCCCCTAGCAGGCAATGAGAAGGATTTAGAACAGGTCCATGACAGGATGGCACTGCCATAGATACTCCACGATGCGGCCAGAGCGCAGCTTGGCAGGAAACCGAGGTTAGAACATCATTTTAACGCTGCGCACCTGGCAGAGCTGGTCAGAATCACAGCGGCAAGGCATCTGGAGGGTCCGCGCGGCCAAAAACGTTGCAGAGCCCACGGTGGGCACTCGACCAGGGCTTGTTTTTGCCACAGACATTTGCAATCAGGTTTTTGCTTTGGCGCATGGGGATATGAGGAGCCGACTCGGAGCATCGCTGGGCGACAAGCGCCGGGGACTGCCTCGCCGAGAACCTAGGTTTTGCACGCCACGAGACTAGACCAGCCGCTCGTGCGAAATCTCATTGTCGCCATTGCAATTTAAAAACCACCGACATTTACAACGCGGCCGATGCTCTCTCGGAATCTGTTCCGCGCGCGGCATGCGCCCACGGCTTGCTGCCCCGCCTCGTTGAGACCAGGGCCCCCATTGCGCGGAGGGGCCCGCGGGCCAGAAAAGCGCCCGCTACTCTTACCAATTGGCGCCCGGAGAAGATCATTTCTAGGGAATGGCATTTTGAGTTTTCAGTAGTCACCGAACACAAATTGCCAGAGGCACGGATTGCCCACCAGAGGGGCAATGAGCCTCGAGGTCCCCGCGCGCGTCGCAGAGGCCAACGCCGCCACGCAACCAGTCCGCCGCACCGTTGCATCAAGGAGGGGGCTCACTGATAAGACAAAGGTCTTGCGCGTGGACGCCCTTGCGGCCGCCGCCATCTTCTACGCTTCGGCCTCGTGGCCCAGGCTCAATGCCAGGCCCTTGTCCAATGTGCAGTCGGCCCACGCGGGCCTCTATCGGACTGGCCTCAAATGAGCCGTCTCAAACAATGCTGAGCTGCACGTGGCTCAACCGAGGTTTGGGCCAGGGCCCACGGGCTCGACGCCACCGATGTCTCGGTAATCGCCAAGGGCTCGCTACATGGGACGGTGTTTGCGGCAGGCGCCCACTATGATTCGGGCGCTCGTTGACGCGGCCTGGGGGGCCCCAGACTCATGGGGCAAGCTGGCGCAGGAGGACGTCCAGTGGCTCAACTTCCGAACCGACCCCAGCAAACGAGCGGGTCAGGCCACTCCAGGATCGGATCGAGATGGCACGACACCAGAGCAAGGCTTCTCAGGGCCTCGGTGGCAGCAGCCATCAAGAAGGCCCGCACCTACGACAGCGACCAACACCAGCTGCAGGGGTGGGAGCGGCAACTGGCTAAGGAAACAGCAGGGACTCCCCTGGATCCGCGCGTCGTGGACAGGCCCCAGGGTTTTCTGTGTCGCGAATGTGGTTTCACGGTGGCCTCAGGGAGGCTCATTCGCATTCGCTCCAGCAAAAACCACCCTTCCTCGGATGCGCCGCAGCTTTGGCCACCGGTACGCGTTGCTTGGTATGCGTTGGAGGTTTTGGATAGATTCCGAGGCTCGTTAAACAGCTTCGCCATGCTCTTGCGCGCCATCGTGCCCGGGTTAATCATGGATTTGGGCCCACCAAGGAGGAGAGGGAAGAAGCTATATTGGTGCGGAAACAGGCTTCGGCAGCCAATCGGGCCAAGGGACTTCACGAGGCCAAGGTTGCCGCTCCCCCAACACGATGCCACGGCCTCCCCATAGCGCCAAGAGCGCCACTATCTCGCAAATCGGCCAAGGAACACGCAGTTGCCATACTCCCATCCCACCCGGATGTCCACCTCGGCTTGTCGCATGGACCCCAAGGCCCTTGCGCGAGAGGCACGTCGCGCGCGCGCTTCATTTTTTCTGGCTTCAGAAGGCAGGGGGATATTCAGCTGTTTCTTGAGCAGGCCCTGCGGGCTACCCCCACAAGGCTTCAAGCCGTTAGCATTGACATCGGCCGTGATCCGACTTGGGGGGATTTAACGGATGAGTGCATTGTTCATGTTTGGTTTGGTCTATTGAAGTCAGGGCGCGCGGCGGCGACAGTTGCAGCCCCCCCGCTTGAGTCATGGTCCGCGCGGAGCGACACGTTCCAGCCCCCAGTCTCGCAGGCCACCCAGACCCCTGCGCCCGGTTGAGTTCCCATGGGGGCTAGGACTTGTCAGCAACCGCGAGAGGCAGCAGCTCGATTGGATAACCAGTTGTTGCGCGCGACGATTCGCTTCCTACATCAGGCATGGATATGGAGTACCAGCAGTCATGGGGCATCCCGCCCCATGCACGCGGCGCCAGGGGGTGCCCACTTCGTGGCAACTGCCTAGCCTCAGGAGGCTAGCTGCTCAAGTGGGGGTTAGTGCACACGTGGTGCACCAGCGTGTGTTTCGGGTGCTCTGCTTCCAAATCAACACGTTGGCACATGCAAGCCATGCAACGCTGGCTCGGAGCAAAAATATGTAGAGGCCCTCGTTTGCATGACCATACGCATCGTTCACTTCAGGGAACTGACGCAGATGGGCTTTGGGTTTCGGCGCGGGCTACAACGTGCCGCCCAGGACTTCGCGTCTTCTTGGCCGATACCATTCATGAGGAAGCTCGAACCAAATGCCTAAGCATCCGCTCGGAGACCCCCTTGAGATTTGACGTTGATCTTCTGCTGTCTGCGCGCGCCTTTGATTGGTCTGATTATCAGGATCGCGCGCTGCGCCGACGGATTGACAATGACGCGGCAGAGGACGATTGGGACATCCCAAAGGGGTCCCGACGGTATTTCGCAACCCTGGACCCATGCGTGGCGAGAGGAATACCTATGGATGGCATGATACACCAGCGACATGATTAGCGGAGTGCGCGAGGATCCACTTTCTTTTCTACCCCTCTTGCCCCGCTCCCCCTTTCAGACCATCGAGCGCTGTGAACCGGAGGCGCGGGCGAAAGGCTGGACGATGAATGTTATGCCACGCCCGAGAGGCGCCGCGAGCGCACGCTGATTTCAAGGAGCAGTAGTTGTCCAGCGCAGTTCATGCGCGCGCTGCTCGGCTGCGTCAGCAACCCGTGGCCCTCGGAAGGTGAAAGGTTCTTCTTTCCCAAATTACCTAACAGCGAAGACTGATAGGTTTCTAGTGGTTTTATATATATATATATATAAATATAAATATAAATATATATATATATATAAATGGTAATAATAATAATAATAATAATAATAATAAATAAAAAAAAAAATCCCCAGGGGGGTCTGGGCGGGATCCGGACGGGTGCCGGGGACATTTTTTTTAGCCAACAGTCACGCACTTCGTGGTCTTCGAGTTCCCAGAACTCCATTCCTGGGAATGGTGTTGAATGCCCGGAGCCAACTGTAGGCCACATCGTGTTCTTCGAGTTCCCAGAACTCCATTCCTGGGCATGATTTTGAAAATGCCTGGAGCCAACTGTAGGCCACTTCGTGGTCTTCGAGTTCCCAGAACTCCATTCCTGGGCATGATTTTGAATGCCCGGAGTCAACTGTAGGCCACTTAGTGGTCTTCGAGTTTCCAGAAGTCCATTCTGGGCATGATTTTGAATGCCCGGAGCCAACTGTAGGCCACTTCGTGTTCTTCCAGTTCCCAGAACACCATTCCCGGGCCACATTTTGAATGTTGTGGCAGGCTGAGGCTGAGGCTGAGGCAAGCTGAGGCTGAGGCAGGTTGAGGCTGAGGCTGAGGCTGATGCAGGCTGAGGCTGAGGCAGGCTGAGGCTGAGGCCGAGGCTGCAGGCAGACTGAGGCTGAGGCTGAAGCAGGCTGAGGCTGAGGCTGAGGCAGGCTGAGGCTGAGGCTGAGGCAGGCTGATGCTGAGGCAGGCTGAGGCTGAGGCTGAGGCTGATGCAGGCTGAGGCTGAGGCTGAGGCTGAGGGCTGAAGGCAGGGCTGAGGCTGAGGCAGGCTGAGGCTGAGGCAGAGGAGGCTGAGGCTGAGGCTGAGGCAGGCTGAGGCTGAGGCTGAGGCTGAGGCTGAGGCCGAGGCTGAAGGCAGACTGAGGCTGAGGCTGAAGCAGGCTGAGGCTGAGGCTGAGGCAGGCTGAGGCTGAGGCTGAGGCAGGCTGAGGCTGAGGCAGGCTGAGGCTGAGGCTGAGGCTGAGGCAGGCTGAGGCTGAGGCAGGCTGAGGCTGAGGCAGACTGAGGCTGAGGCTGAAGCAGGCTGAGGCTGAGGAGGCTGAGGCAGGCTGAGGCTGAGGCAGGCTGAGCTGAGGCAGGCTGAGGCTGAGGCTGAGGCTGATGCAGGCTGAGGCTGAGGCAGGCTGAGGCCCAGGCCGAGGCCGACGGCAGACTCAGGCTGAGGCTGCAGCAGGCTGAGGCTGAGGCAGAGGCAGGCTGAGGCTGAGGCTGAGGCAGGCTGATGCTGAGGCAGGCTGAGGCTGAGGCTGATGCAGGGTGAGGCTGAGGCAGGCTGAGGCTGAGGCCGAGGCTGAAGGCAGACTGATGGTGAGGCTGAAGCAGGCTGAGGCTGAGGCTGAGGCAGGCGGAGGCTGAGGCAGGCTGAGGCTGAGGCAGGCTGAGGCTGAGGCTGTGACTGCGGCTGCCGTTGCCACTGCGACTGTCTTCGCGAATGCGATTACGACTGCGAGAACAGCAGAATTCTACAACTGGATTATCATATGAATCTTAAGGGGAATGCTTCCAGATATGCTCCTACACATCGCTGTTAGGTTGCTTTGCTGGGATAATGTTTATCCTCCTCCCTCGTTCTGATCTCAGCGTCGCCCACTTTAAAGGCAGTAGCCCTCGCAGTGTTCACTTGCGCCCTCTGGCGCCGGCAGGAGCCCCGTGCCGTTGCGCCAGCGCTGCTGCCGCCATCGTTTTTCTTTTCTCTCGCCTATCAACTCTGCGCATGGGCGCCGCGACCTCCCTGCCCGACGACCGACCGACCGACCGACCGAGGAGGATGAAGACGCCGCGCCGCTGCCGCCCTGGCGGGAGCTTGCCCAGGCGCCCCAGGAGAAAACCCCAAAAATGTCCATGAGTAGGCTCGACCAAAAGAACCACAACGCCTTGCTGAGCATCCTTGGCCCCGAGGACCCGGCACGATTCCGCCATTGCGGCGGCGCCCACGTGGCCAGCTGGCAGCCGGCGAACGGCGGGCCAGGGCAGCGCCTGGAGGACGACGACTACCCGGACCTGGCGAGGGCACTGCTCGGCAAGGACCTCGCGCCGCCCAACGGCCGTTGCCAGAACAGGCCGCGCACGGGCGCGCGCACCGCACAGTCCTGCGGCCAGCCCCTCTGCAGCACGACGCACCACGCCTTCCGCTGCGCCCGCAGAGCAGGCGCGACAGCGCGCAGCCGGGACGTCACGGACGTCTGGGAGCGCGTTCACGCCGACTGCGGCTTTTAGACAGCGCGCCAGGTCCACGTCCCGCCTCGGGGCCGCTGGCACTGGGCGCGCACGGCGCCCGGCGGCGCGCGCCCGCCTGCAAGGCCCTGCCTGGCCAGCGGGGCCGCGCTGCAGGCTTGCCGCGAGGAGGCGCTGCTCGACCTGCGGGCGCAGCGGGCAGGCTGCCCGCGGTTGCTGGCGGACGTCGGAGTCCGCTACAGCCCGCTGAGCGAGGCCCGCGCCAGGGCTGGCTGCGGCGGCGGCGACAGACGGCGCCGTGGCTCGGGAGGGGGAGGGCGACAAGAGAGGTCGTTACCCCGCCGGCCGCGCGCCCTGGCGGGTTCTGCCACTCGCGCTGGAGACGGCCGGGCGCCGCGGGATGGCGGCTCCAAAGCACTTGCGCTGGCTGGCACGCGGGCGCGCCCAACTGCTGGGTGGGGTGGGCGACGGGCCGGTGGCCGCCGCCGCCGCCAGCGCGCTCGCCGCCCGGAGCTGAGCGCGGCGCTGCGCCGCGCCACAGCGTGCCAGCTCCGCGCTGCCCTCGGGAGCGAGACCACGCGGGCTTCCGCGGCGGCGCTGGCGGACGAGCTGGCGCGCTAGGCGCACCAGCGGGGGGCGCCCCTGGCCGGCGGCTACGGCGGTTGGCGGGCGGGGCGACGCCGAGCCCCACCTGGTCGTCGCGGAGCACGGCCTGATCAGGGACGGCGCGCGCGGGCACAGACCGCGCTCCGCCGCGCGAGGAGGCGGGGCAGGAGGAGAAACATTCTTAGAAGAAAGAGGAGAGTAAGAGAGGGAAGAAAAGGACAAGGATGAGCAGGAGCAGGGCCAGGAGCAGGAAGGACAGGGAACAAGAACAGGACCATAAGCAACAGCACGAGCAGGAGGATGGCATGGGGGAAGGGCATGGCGGAAGGATCATGATGGGTCGCCATCACCTCGCACATCATGACCATCATCATCGTCAAACATCCCCATAATCATCTTCATAGTCACCCTCAGCCTCATTGGGATAGCACAATCGCCACACAGAGATCCCGCGTTACCGGCAGCTGGACCGACCCGAATTCAAATTCAACGTTGCGCTCCGACATCCAAGTTCGAGCCCAAATTTGAGTTCGAACCTTCTCGAGCCGCACAGGTCGAACTTACATTTGAGTTCGAGCGCCCTCGAACCTCCAAGCTCGAGTTCAAATGTAAGCTCGAAGTTCGAAATTCCAGCTCGAACCTCCAAATTCGCAGTCAAATTTGAATTATAACTTCCTCGAACCTCCAAGTTCGGATGGACGTGTGAGTCCGAACTTCCGCGAACCTCCAGGGTCACACACATGTGGGTTCGACCCACCGCTGAGCACGCCGAGCCTGATGTATTCTTCCGCTGACGAGAGGCCGCCGCTCTGCGGTTGATCGGGAGTTTGTGAACATAGATTGCGCCCTGGTGCCCCCTTTTCCCCCCCTCCCACCACTCTACCCCCTGCCCTCCCCCCTTCCGGACCCCCTGGGCTCCCCCGCACTCCCCCCAGACCCCCCCCCCCGGAGCCTTCCGGACACCCCCGGGACCCCCCCCGGATCCCCCCCCCAGACCTCCCCAGACCCCCCCCCCCCGGACCCCTCGGAGAGCCTCTTGGGGGGGGTCCGGGGGGCGATTTTCGAGCATGTCTCAGGCGAGGGCGCCGGTATGGCAGGCGGTGACGGATGGCGCCGTTTCCGGGACCGGAAGGGCGGTTGAGAGCCTCTTGCATGGGGGGGGTCCGGGGGGCGATTTTTCGAGGATGTCTCAGGCGAGGGCGCCGGTTTGGCAGGCGGTGACGGATGGCGCCGTTTCCGGGACCGGAAGGGCGGTTGAGAGCCTCTTGGGGGGTCCGGGGCGATTTTTGGAGGATGTCTCAGGCGAGGGCGCCGGTTTGGCAGGCGGTGACGGATGGCGCCGTTTCCGGGACCGGGGGGGCGGTTGGCGGGCCCATTTCTTCGCGCGCCGGGGGTCAGGATGACGTGAGTTCACAAGACAAACTCCCTCAAATGATAGCGATGATGAACACGATGATGAAGATGGCGATGGTTAAGGTGATGGCGATGCTGACGAGGATGATAATTATGCTGGTGATTGCTATGATGGGTAACGATGTAAGAATGGTCCGGGTATCGAAAGCCATGGGAAACGATCGAGTCGATTAGCTTGACAAAGTTCGCCCTGCCGACAGCGAGTAATTGGTTGCGCCATTACGTTGCGCACTAGGACGCCGAATACAAAGTGGCTTGCTAACGGGTGCGACCGGCTCCCGCTGAAAATCGCTGGGAGGACGAAGGGACGGGAATGGGGAAGAGGTGGATGATGTTTCTGAGGAAGGGTGTATTACTTGTTCGGTGCAACTGGGCGGCTTGAGTTCCTTTGCTCTTGCATTCACGGACGCCTGAATCATCCATCACCTCTTATGGTAGCCATTGTTGGATACTGTCCGTATCCGCCCGTTGATGTGAGGTTGGCGAAAATGGCGCTAGAACAACGCACGCGAAGCGCGCGCGTGGTTCAAGCATTTACATATGTGTACACACGTATGCATGTGTATGTGTATATACCTATACGACCACCCTTCGGGTGATAAGGAGGTGAGGGGGGGGAGGGACCAACGTCGCACTCGATCGATCTCACTGTCGATCTCACTATCGATCTCACTATCGATCTCAAATTCTGTCTCACAATCGATCTCACTATCGATCTCCCATTCGGTCTCACTATCGATTTCACTATCGATATCACAATCGATCTCACATTCGGTCTCACTATCGATTTCACTATCGATCTCACAATCGATCTCACATTCGGTCTCACTATCGATCTCACTATCGATATCACAATCGATCTCACAATCGATCTCACATTCGGTCTCACTATCGATCTCACTATCGATCTTCCATTCGGTCTCACTATCGATTTCACTATCGATATCACAATCGATCTCACATTCGGTCTCACTATCGATCTCACTATCGATCTCACAATCGATCTCAAAATCGGTCTCACCATCGATCTCACTATCGATATCACAATCGATCTCACAATCGATCTCACATTCGGTCTCACTATCGATCGCACTATCGATCTCACAATCGATCTCACAATCAATCTCACATTCGGTCTCACTATCGATTTCACTATCGATATCACAATCGATCCCACAATCGATCCCACATTCGGTCTCACTATCGATATCACTATCGATCTCATTCGATCGATCTCACAATCGATCTGACTATCGATCTCACTATCGATCTCACTATCGATCTCACTATCGATCTCAGAGTCGGTCTCACTATCGATCTCACTATCGATCTCGCAATCGATCTCACAATCAATCTCACATTCGGTCTCACTATCGATTTCACTATCGATCTCACAATCAATCGCACAATCGATCTCACATTCGGTCTCACATTCGGTCTCACTACCGATCACAATCGATCACGCAATCGACGTCATCATCATCAGCATCATCATCATCATCATCATCATCAACATCAACATCATCAACATCATCATCATCATCGCCATCATCAACATCATCATCATTACCATTATCATCATCACCATCATCATCATAATCATCATCATCATCATCATCATCATCATCATCATCATCATCAACATCATGATCGGGACACCGACGGGACACCGACGGGACACCGGCGGGACACCGGCGGGACACCGCGCGCCACCGGCCGCCCGGTGGAGAATCATTTGGTCCGGCCGCGCCTCAGCCACAGAGGACACCACCGGGACACCGGCGGGACACCGCGCGCCACCGGCCGCCCGGTGGAGAATCATTTGGTCCGGCCGCGCCTCAGCCACAGGAGACTTTCCTCTCGCCCGCCCACGCAGCTTCGCCTCGCCCGCACGCACGGCACGCACGAACACGAAACCGAAATCGATTTCCCGGTAGGGGGGCTCTCCGTTCCACTTCGATCTCACCCCCTCACCTCCGACATACACATATTTGTTGCCTATGTGTGTAGAGGGTCTCAGTTCAGGGAAGGGGCCTGCCACCGTTTTCGCACGGCCCCTCCCAATGTAGCATTTCTATTGCCAGTGATCGGCCTCTCCAAACAGGCCTTGGTGCTCTCCAAGACGGGCCACGAGCTCTCAAAGAGCATGAGATGTGTGAGCGCAGAGCTTGTACAAAGGGATTGTTCAAAGACAGACTGAGTTTGGTTTCGTTCCGCAGTCATCCTGGCTCAAAATGGAAGGGACTTCAGACTGAGTCTCAATAATTACGAGTAGCCGCCGCTCTGCGGTTGATCGGGAGTTTGTGAATATATATATATATATATATACATATATAGATACATTGCGCCCGCGTGTCCCCTTCTCCCCCCTCCCACCACTCCCCCCCCTGCCCTCCCCCCTTCCCGACCCCCTGGGCTCCCCCGCACCCCCCCCAGACCCCCCCCCGGAGCTCTCCGGACACCCTCGGGACCCCCCCCGGATCCCCCCCCCGGACCTCCCCAGACCCACCCCCCCGGACCCCTCGGAGAGCCTCTTGGGGGGGGTCCGGGGGGCGATTTTTCGAGCATGTCTCAGGCGAGGGCGCCGGTTTGGCAGGCGGTGACGGATGGCGCCGTTTCCGGGACCGGAAGGGCGGTTGAGAGCCTCTTGGGGAGGGTCCGGGGGGCGATTTTGTCTCAGGCGAGGGCGCCAGTTTGGCAGGCGGTGACGGATGGCGCCGTTTCTGGTACCGGGGGGGCGGTTGAGAGCCTCTTCCGGGGGCGATTTTTGGAGGATGTCTCAGGCGAGGGCGCCGGTTTGGCAGGCGGTGACGGATGGCGCCGTTTCCGGGACCGGGGGGGCGGTTGGCGGGCCCATTTCTTCGCGCGCCGGGGGTCAGGATGACGTGAGTTCACAAGACAAACTCCCTCAAATGAGAGGGAAGAGGATTAAAATGCTACCGGAGCACCCCAGGGCGATTCAAGAAGCCACCAAGAGGCCCCAAGAGCCCAATCCAGAACCATTTTGGCTCAAGTGCTCGCGGCCGCACAGCCCCGTAGGAGCGCGCCTGAGCTTCCCGGCCGCGCTCATGGGATGCTCCCACTCCTCAAGGGAGGCCAAGCAATCCAGCGTCCTGGAGGCGGAGGTCAAGCAGCCATGGAGACAAAATGCCGATGGGGGGATCTCGTTGCTGCCGGAGGACCAGGTGGACGACACCATGATCCAGGTGTTCTATGAGTTTACTGTGGACAAGGCGAAGACGAGTTCCAAGTTCAGCCCCAGCAGCAGCTCGAAGGCTTCCAAGGCCAGGCTGGGCGGCACGGCCAGCGGCACATTCAGTGACACGGTGAGCCGCAAGACCATGTTCCCAGATGGCCTCAAGAAGGAACATTTCTTGACCGAGGACCACTTAGTAGCTATGGCTCAGGACCTCGGCTTTTCCGACCTCAGACATCATGAGGTGGCGAGAATATTCGAGAAGATACCACGGGATGATGACGGCAAGGTCGGGCGGGCGCAGTTCGCCAGCGCGGTGAAGTCGGGCCCCGACTCGGGTACCTTGCAGATGCTCTTGCTGAAGTTCAAGGCAGACTCCTCCAATGGCTTCGAGACCCCGGAGGGCTACGATTACACGAAGCCCACAAACCAGATGTACAGTATGGAGGGTGACGAGTTCACCGAGGCTTTCAAGAGATTCAGGAAAGAGTTGGATTATTCTTATCATAATAATTACACCATCGAAAGACAGAATTGGCAGGACAAGGTTATCAAAAGCACCGTTGTCCGCTCGTTCCGGCAGCCGTCGCCCTGGCTCGTGTTCACCTGCGGGCCCATGGGAGTAGGCAAAGGCTATTGCATGAATTGGATGTCCATGCGCGGCTTCTTCCCTCTGGAAAATATTGTGCACGTAGACCCCGACGCATTCAAGCTGATGATGCCTGAATGGCCGAAGTATGTGGAGAGGTGTGGTCACGATGCAGGCACGATGTGCCACCAGGAGTCCTCCATGATGATGGAGGTCTCGCAGTGGGCGGCGATGGAGCGGAGCCAGAACATCTGGATAGACGGGTCGCTCCGCAACGCGGAGTTCTATGCCAAGGTCTTCGAGGACATCAGGCACAGGTACCCCCACTACAAGATCTCTATCATGTACGTCTACGCGGGCGAAGCTGTCATCCGCGAGCGCATCAAGACTCGCGCCGAAAGGACTGGGCGCGACATCCCCGAGCACCTCATCGCGGCATCTCTCGGGGCCATGGACAAGGCGCTGAACACGCTGACGCCCTTGTGCGACTTCGTCGCCCGCATCGACAACTCTGGAGCAGTGCCGGTGCTCAGCGCCTTCGAGACCATCGACACCAGGTGCAATTGGACGGTCGTGAAGGACCGCTTCGCGCGCAAGTACGACGGCGCGGCCCAGTTCCCGGACTTCCTGGCGCCGGTGCCGCTGGTCCCGCTGCTGCCCGATGACATGGCGCACTTGCACAGACCGGCCAGCACATCGTCGGACAAGCTCAAGATCAGTTTCAATCGCGAGGAGATGGTGGGATCTCACTCCTCTGCCAGCTTGGAGGACGACGCCAGTCGCGCTGGCAGGCCGAGCATACAGACAATCAAGAGCGCGATCTCAGATCACACCATGAACGCGATCTCTGCAGTGAAGCAGCAGCTGAAGAAGATCGCGCTGGGCGCGGACGGCCTGATGCTCGACACCTCCCCGACGGCAGCGCTCACATTTCCACTGCACACGCGAGAATTCGCCGGTATCCCAGAAGAGGCCACGCACTACTTCTGGGCGTTCCCCATGGAGAGACTGAGTGGCATCGAGGTGTCGTTTCAGGACAAGTTCGCGCCCTTTACGCAGCTCATCTGTAACGGCGGTTTCGTCTGGTGCGACGCAGATGATGGCATAGTCGGGGCGCACGCCATTTCGAGCAAGAGGGAGAGCAGCTTTCTACAGTTTGAATACCCAGAGGCAGTGAGTAATGACGTAGTACATAAGATGAGACGCGCGAGGCGCTTACGAGCAGTAACGACGCCGTGCTATGCGCAGCGTGGCGCGGAAGAGTTTGGCTGGATGATGCCGAACGAGAGCTTCCCGTTGACGCGGAAGATGTTCCACAACGTCGGCGGGGAGTTCGGAGCCTTCGTCTACACCCTAAAGGGTGCGCGCGACACGGTGAGAGCGCTTCGCTTCCCTGTGATGGCAGCCTGACGGGCCTGCAGTGGTCTCGCTGCCGTGCCAGCCTCGGCGTGCCAGGCGGCCTGCGGGCGCGACAGCCTTGCTGCCGAGGGGCTCCGCGGCCGTCACGGCGCTCCCCGTCGCGATCGCGTGCTGCGGGGCACTGCTGGGCATCCCCGCCGGGCAGTTCTGGCCGAACCTCTCTCTCGTTGGCGCCCCCCGCGCCGGCCGCGCGCGCGCGGGGGCCGCGTGCAAAGCTCGTCAGCCGCACCGCCCCAGCGGGGGCAGCGGCATGGTCACACGCAGGCGCAGTAGCTCATCGGGCAAATCTCACCCGTCGTCTTGATGGCCGAGCTTGAGGAAGCAAACGCGCCGCGGACTGGTGCCTCTTTATGTACAGGCCCGGAGACGTCGTGCAAGGTATTGCAGCTGTACGTTTGCAGCGGCCCAGAGTTTCTTAATTTTTCGACAGGAGTGCTATTTATTTCGCGGCACAGAGGTGCCTGTAGACAGAGCTCGCACTGCCATGCCGATAGGCGCTGGGCTCGATGTCGTATCGTTCGCTGGTGGTTGGACAGCCTGTCGCGCAGATGTGCCAATGAAGGAGCAAAAACCTGATGTAGCCACGAACCCCGACCTTTGAGGACAAGGGGGCATGATTTGCGAGGAAGAGGAAAACAAAGAAGAAGATGTCTATAGGGTGCATAATGCTGATTCCCGTGCTGTCCGTTTGACACTGTGCCGCTTTAAGGCGCATTATGCTGGTTCCCGTGTTGTCCGTTTCACGCCGGACTACTTTGTCGGGGCGTCTCCGACCATCTTGGAGCCATGTTGGCAGCCTTCGGGCCCTGGGGCGTCTCCGACGACCATCTCGGGGCCGTCTTAAGCAGTCTTGGGGCCCTCTTGGGGGTCTCTGGGGGCTTCCTGGGGACCTCCTCTTGGAAGCTTCTTGGGGCCTCTTGGTGGCCTCTTGGGGCCTCCTGGCGCGTTTTTGAGCGGAGAACCCAAAATGCTGGTCCGTGCTCCCCCTCTGGGGCCCTTCTTGGGGCGTTCCTGGGGCTTTCTTAAGCCGTCTTGGAGGCCTCTTGGGCCGTCTTGGAGGCGTCTTGGGCCGTCTTGTGCGCTCTCTTGGGGGCGGTTCGTAGGCCGTGTTAGGGCGATTTTTAGGGCCTCTTGGGCCGTCTTGGAACGTCGGGAAACCGAAAAAGCGAAAACGCTAAAAACCTTGAAACACCCAAGGGAAATCAATGAATTCTGACTCTTGGGGCTCTTTTGGGGGGCCTCCTGGGGCGGCTTGGTAGCTTCTGGGCCTGTCAGGAAGCCATCTTGGACGGCCTGGATCGACCTGCTGGCGACTCGTGGCTCTCTTGGACCATCTTGCAGACCATCTTGGGGCCGCCCGTGCCCGCACGCAAGCGCGTCTGCCGAAATGGGGCCGGCTTCCGCCGGCATTCGCCGCGTGGTTGGGGCCATGTCCCAGGAGGTACCCCCCCAGACCCCCCCAGGGGAACACTGAACGGGAACCCCTCCGCAAGGTCAGGGAAAAAGAGCTGAGAAGATGATGGCTATGGGGCCTTCTTGTAGCCTCTTGGAAGGCTTTTGGGCCCTCCTGAGGGCCTCTTGGGGCCTCCTGGTGGTCTTTTTAGACGGAGAGCCCAAAATGTCGGTCCCGGCCCCCCCCTGTGGAGGCCTTCTTGGGGCGTTCCTGAGGCTTCGGAGGCCGCCTTGGAGGGCTCTTGGGCCGTTCTGACGTTCTGAAGCGTTTGCGTTTATCCCGGGGCTCTCTTGGGCAAGTGGGTGCGACTTGAAAGCAAGAGGACAGCAAAGAAACGGATGCCAAGAGGGCATCTGACGTTGGTTCCCGTGTTGTCCGTTTGACGCGGTGATGCTTTGTCGGGACGTCTCCAGCCATCTTGAGGCCCTCTGGGGCAGACTTGGAGCCCTCTTTAGAGCCTCTGAAAGCTTCCTGGAAGCCTCTCCGAGGCTTCTTGGGGGGCCTCTCGGAAGCTTCCTGGGGCGGCTCGGTGCCTTCCAGGGCCGTCAGGAAGTCGTCTTGGACAAGATGCGAGCGACGAAGTGCGGTCAGCACGGCACCATGTGAGCCAGTCGCAAAATGAGGGCCGTGCGAGGTGAGCCGATCACGCTTTTATGCAAGCCACCAGCGGACTGCAGATGGGCGTGGCTTGCAAGAAAGACACCATGTGAGCCACTTAAATGAAATAATGCCGTGTGCGGTGAGCTCAGCACGCCACCATGCGAGCCACCGGCTTTGCAAGGGCCGTGCGCGTGCAGGTGTGAAAAAAGGAAGCTTGGGTAACGTGCAGGGCTCCAGGGCCCCTCTGGGGCCAGCCTGAGGGCCTACTGGTCGTGCGTGAAAAGGTGTTGAGAGGGGGAAGTGCGCGAACAGAGCACGTGAACATGCGAGCCACGAAGTGAGCTCAGCACGGCACCGTGCGAGCCACCTGTAAAATGAGGGCCTTGTGAGGTGAGCTCAGCACGTGGCCATGCGAGCCACCGGGGGAGGAAAGATGGAGAGCAGGCGAACATACGAGTCACGAAGTGAGCTCAGCACGGCACCATGCGAGCCATTCGTCAAATGAAGGCCTTGCGAGGTGAGCTGAGCACGCGAGTATGCGAGCCACTGGTGGGGGACAGTGGCAGAGACGTGCGAGAAAGAGAACAGCAGAGAAGATGATGACTGTGGGGCTCATTGTGTTGGTTCCCGTGTTCCCCGATTTCACGCTATGAAGCATTTGTGGCAATATTGAAGCCCTCTTGGGCAAGGGGGCGTGACTTGAGAGCAAGCGAACAGCAAAGAAGAGCGTGCCTAGTGGGCACCTGGCGTTGGTTCGCGCGTTGTCCGTTTGGCGGTGTCACGCTCTGTGAGTGCGTCTCCACCTATCTTTGGACCTTCTTGGGCAGTCTTGGGCACCCCCTTGGGGGCCGGTGGGGGTTTCCCGAAGGCCGTTTCCAGGGTTCCTGGAGCCTCTTGGAAGCCTCTTGGGGGCCCTCCTGGGAGCCTCTTTGGTGCCTCCTGGGAGTTTTTTTGAGCGGAGAGCCTGAAATGTCCCTCTCTGGAGATTTTCTTGGGGGCTTCCTGAGGCTTTCGGAGGCCGTCTTGGAGACCCCTTGGGCCGTCTTGATGGCTTTTTGGATTGCCTGGGCGCTCTCTTGAGGGCCTCTGAGGCCGTCTTGGGGCGATATTTAAGACCTCGTGGGCTGTCTTGTAGCGTCAGGAAACCGAAAACGCAGGAGCCCGAAACACTTTCAAACGCCTAACAAAAACCAATGAATTTTGACTCTTGGGGCTCTCTTGGAACCTCTCGAAAGCTTCCCCGAGTCGTCCTGGGAGCTCCCTGGGCCGTCTGGACGCGATCTTGGGGGCCTCCTTGGGGCCTCTAGGGACCTCCTGGGTTTTTTGGGGGGCGGAGAGCCTAGATTGTCGGCCCCTGCCCCCACCCTGAAGGTCTTCTTGGAGCGTTCCTGGGGCGTTCGGAGGCCGCCTTGAAGGCATCTTGGGCCGTCTTGTGGGCGTATTGGACTGTTTGGGCGCTCTCTTGGGTGCCTCTTAGACCGTCTTGGGGCGATCTTTGGGACCTCTTGTGTTGTCTTGGAGCGTCGGGAAGCCGAGAACGCGGGAACCCGAAAAACCTTCAAAACCCGCCGAAAACAAATTAATATTGACATTTGGGGCTCTCTTAGATGACCTCTCGGAAGCCTCCCGAGGTGTCCTGGGAGCTCCCTGGGCCGTCTGGACGCGATCCTGGGGGCCTTCTGGGAGCCTCTCTTGGGCCTCCTGGGTGTTTTTTTGGGCGGAGAGCTTGAAATGTTGGTCCCTGCCACTCCTCTGGAGGTTTTCTTGGAGCGTTCCTGGGGCCTTCGGAGGCCGTCTTGGAGGCCTCTTGGGCCGTCTTGAGGGCGTCTTGGACTGTCTGGGCGCTGTCTTGGTGTTTTGGAGGCCTCTTAGGCCCACTTGGGACGATCTTTGGGACCTCTTGGGCTGTCTTGGAGCGTCGTGAAGCCGAGAACGCGGGAACCCAAAAAACCTTCAAAACCCACCGAAAACCAATACATGTTGACATCTGGGGCTCTCTGGGATGACCTCTCAGAAGCCTCCCGAGTCGTCCTGGGAGCTCCCTTAGCCGTCTGGACGCGATCTTGGACGGCCTGGATCGACCTGCTGGCGACTCTGGGTCCTCTTGGGCCACCCTACCGATCATCTTGGGGCCGCCCCTGCCGCACGGAAGCGCGCCTGCCGAACTGGGGCCGTCTTCCGCCGGCTTCCGCCCGCGTGCGCCCCGTGGCCAGGGGGGGGGGGGTCCCGGGGCTACCCCCCCCCAGACCCCCTCAGGGAAACACCAGACGGGAACCCTTCCGCAAAGTCGGGGAAAAAAAGAGGGCCCAGGAGCCCAAGACAACCCAAGAGGTGCCCAGTACAGTCGGGGCCCTGAAGAAGGAACCCTTTTGGTTGGGGAGGGGCTCCGCGTTCCTTAAGTGTTTCGCAGCTTGCCTCAGGTGTTCCTTTGGCTTCCGATGGGAAATCGAAGTTCAACTTATGGAAAAAAGGGGCCTCGTTCCTTACTGAGGGTTCCTTAGGTCAACGCCCCGACTGTATGGCCAGAGGTGCCGTAGCCATTTGTGGCTCAGGGGAGGCCTCCGCTGGCATTGTGTGACTGCTGGCCGGCCAGCACACCACTGGCATGCTCAGCCCGCGCGCGATGCCTCAAGGCGAAGAGGCAGCTCCCGTCGAGAATGGAATGGGCAAGGCAGCGCACCCAGAGTCGAGCGGGCTCAGCTCGGCCCGCACGCAGTGCTCAGCACCAGACCTGCTCCTGCTCGCCTTCGGCGACGACCAGGGCGCCGCCGCGCACGAGAAGCGCTGGGGCCCCACCGCACCGCCGAGGGATGGCAACGAGCCGGCGCCCTTCCACACGGCGCTCCGCGAGGCGGTGCCCCGTCGAGGGCCGGCGCCCGAGGGGGGGGGGGGCCTGCAGTGCCGGCGCCGGAGGTGGCCCCGCTCGGGCGCCTCGGGTCCGAGGCCTTCTGGGAGCAGAAGGCCGCCGCCGCCCGGCGGCCGACGTGCCCAGCCTTGGGAGCTGGGCTCGAGGCAGCGCCGCCCGTGCCTCGGCGATGAGAGCCTCGCGCCAACGGCACGACGTCAGTGGTGCCAGTGCGCGCGCCGCCGCCGCAAGTCTGCACGAGACGTGGTTCGCACCAGATGCGCGGTCCCGTGGGTACCTCTGACGCGGTGGGTGAAGTATGCTTCTGTCCTCGCGCAAGGAGGCGTGAGGCCCCTAGGTCGTCTCCAAGGTTGCTTGCTGGCTGCGCTTCTGCGAATCGCTTACAGCTCTCTGTTTGTAGCTAAGCCTCAAAGTGAGACGTTGCGCGCCAGCTGCCTTGATGCTGATATAGGGGATACGACGGGATCTCCAGATTCCGCCAGCCGCCCCAGTATCGGGAATGAGGAGTGCGACGATTGAGACCATGTAACCAGCGACTGGGCCCCTGGGCCTGCGGGCGGCCCATTCTCTTGAAACTCCCCCCCCCCCTGGGTAAATCATTTCGGCCTGGGGGCTTCAGAGCCGTTGCTGGAGCTTGCGGCCCTGCTTCGGCCTTCAGAGGCTCAGGAGGCTGCCAAGACGCACCAGGATAGCTCGAGGCGCTTGAAGATGACTCCAGGGCGCCCCCAAGAGACCACAAGATGCCCCGAAAGTGGCCAACATGAGTAAACCTGATACTGCCACGAACCCCGACCTTGGAGGACAAGTGGGCGTGACTTGCGAGGAAGAGAACAACAAAGAAGATAATGCCTATAGGGCGCATGATGCGCATTCCCGTGCTGTCCGTTTGACGTTGTGCCGCTTTAAAGCGTATCAGATTTATTCCCGTGTTGTCCGTTTGACGTTGTGCCACGTTGTTGGGGCGTCTCCGACCATCTTGGAGCCATGTTGGCAGTCTTTCGGGCCCTGGGGCGTCTCCAGGCATCTCTCGGGCCCCTCTTAGGCAGTCTTGGGGCCCCATTGGGGGCCCCTGGGGGCTTGCTGGGGACCTGTTCGAAGCTTCTTGAGGCCTTTTGGGAGCCTCTTGAGGCCTCCTGGGTGGTTTTCCGAGCGGAGAACCCAAAATGTCGGTCCCTGCCCCCCCGCTGGGGCCCTTCTCGGGGCGTTCCTAGGGCATTCTTGGGCCGTCTTGGAGGCCTCTTGGGCCGTCTTCGGGGCGTCTTGGGCCGTCTGGGCGCTCTCTTGGGGCCCTCTTAGGCCATTTGGGGGTGATCTTCGGGGCCTCTCGGGCCGTCTTGGAGCGTCTGGAAGCCGATACGGCGAAAACGCGAAAAAACTTTAAAAGTTTGATTAGGGAAAACAAATGAATGTTGACTCTTGGGGCTCTGTTGGGGGGCCTCTTCAAGGCCTCCTGGGGCGGCTTGGTAGCTTGCGCGCCCGTCGGGAAGTCATCCTGGACGGCCTGAATCGACCTGCTGACGACTCGTGGCTCCCTTGGACCATCTTGCGGACCATCTTGGGGCCGCCCATGCCGCACGGAAGCGCGTCTGCCGAAATGGGGCCGTCTTCCGCTGGCGTTGGCCGCGTGGCCTGGGCCATGTCCCGGGGCCAACATGTGCCAAAAAATTCAGTTGCTTAATGTTTTCATGTTCTCATGTGGTTTTCCTTCAGAGTGGAGGCTCCGGCGGGTCCCAACAGGGCCCAGGTAGTCCCAACACGGCCCTGGATAGCCCCTAGACGGCCAGAGAGGGCCCCCAAAGAGATCCAAGTTGCGTAAAGTTGGCATAAGAGGTCTTGAGAACCCTTCCAGACCCCCAACAAAAACCCATGGAATCTCCCAAGGAGCCCCGGAGAGGAGCCCAAGACAACCCTCAGACAGTCCAGGAAGGCATCCAAGAAAGCCCTAGATTTCAGACCGGCCCAGCTAATGCTTAACATCCACCCAGACCTACGCCAGAGAGTTCTGGGAACCCCCATGACAGCCACCCTTCTGTGAGACCTCCGAGGCTCCTTTGGACTATCTAGACTGGCCCTGGTTCTCTCCAAGACAGGCCAAGTACCCGCTAAGATGTCCCCCGCTCCAGCGCGGTTGGGTGCCCTCGGTTTCGAGGCGAGGCAGCGGTGGACAATGGCGTTGAGTTCCGAAGGCCCTTTTTTTTACCAGGCGTCCTGATTTCCTGCAAGTGTTCCATGCCAAGCTGCCAGCGCTTGAGCCCCACGTGCTGACAGAAGGCACCACCACGGGCGTGACGTTTTCGACAAGCTGGGCGTGCTCGTGCCAACTTGTGCGCGGTGCTATGTCTCGATGTGCTCGTGGGCCCTGCGCTCCCGACGCGGGGCCCGTGGGCGTCCGTTTTCGCTGCCGAGGCCAAAGCCTTCGCGCCTTCTTTTTGCGCGTGCCGCAAGAAGTCAGCGTGGCGCCCTGGCCAGCAGCCAGGGCGCGGATGTGTCGGCACCTCGTAGCGAAAAATAATAATAGTGATAAACGACAAAAAAATGTCCCCAGAGGATCCCAGAATCGATCCCAGGAGAACCCAGGATGGCCCAAGAGGCTTCCAGAGGGCCCGCTGACTTCTCCTCAGCACACCCACCAGGAGTCTTCGTAGTAACAAAGGCATGGGCTCCAAGCTCTGGTGCAAGAGAAGCCAGAACATGTGCTGGACCCTGGGCGTGTTCTCGGAGCTTCTTTTTGGTTCGCAGAGCGTTCGCACGTCTGGGCCTGGGCTAGGGTTCAAGGAAACGCGTCGTGTAGAGGTCCTAGCTCCCAGCAATGTGCAAACCACAAGAAGAAGGCTCGAGCAGGAACCCCAGACAGCCAAACTTGGCCGCGCAGGCACAACCCTTTATAACGTTCTTTGGTGTTTGGTTGATATCGGGATGGTTCATTTCTTGCTTCCAGATGGCTCCGACATGGCCTAGAAGGAGCCAAATAATTCAAAAAAACAACAAACAAAAAACAAAAAAAAAAAAAAAAAAAACGCACCAAGCGTGCCCCAAGAGCGCGCCAAGATTCCCAAGTTGCCCCAAGGAGCCCTCAGAGGGCCCCGGAGGAACCAATGACGCCTCCAAGATGGCCCGAGACGGCACCGCCACCACTCCAAGAGGTCTCAGGATCGTATCTCAACCAGGGGGCACGACAGTGCCGCAAGGATCCATCTCGAACGTTGACATCCCCGTATGTTGTTGTCAACCAGCCTGCAGTGCACCAGAAGGAGTGTGCAACGTGCCTCTTGCCCTGCAGGATTGCCTTCGATGCCCCGCGGTCCCTCCACCGACCGCGGCAGCGGTCTGCGAATCTGGCTCCCGCGAAGCAAGCTCGAGCGATAAAACCAGCGATCTCCAGTTGTTTACGGATGAGACCGACGCCCCACGGTCATTCTTCGGTCGCCAGAGGCCGCAGTGGTGGATTATGCTGTTTGTCGTGCTTGCTTCACTTGCTCAGTGCACGGGTTGATTTAATTTGCCGCCCTCTTGGATTCGTATAGAAACGCACACTGATTCATTCCGGTGCTCGATCTTGCAGTTTTGTGCATTCCCATCGTTACCCATGCAATTGATCAGAGGGCGAGGTGCATGATGATATTTCGGCATGCGTAAGAGTGTAGACTTGCGCGTGAATCGAAAAATGGCTCAGGATCGCTTCAAGAGGACCCTAGGAGAGTTTCAGGTGAGGATCGGGGCGGAGTCACCGAGACTGCCCCTGCGCGAGCCCGGCAGCATAACGAAAACGTGCCGAGGCTGCTCCGTGGAGTGCGCCGTGCTGGCAGAGGCGCCAAGGAGGGCAAGGGCAGCGGGATGCTGGCATACCTGGAGGCGGGAGCTGCCTCCTCTGCTGGGTGCTCCAATGCCCACCACCACAGCCGACCATCTGGCCAGAACCGCAAGAAGAGTTGAGTAGCCTTGCCCTTCTCAGCATGCACGCGAGCTCCAGGCCTTCCAATTGGAGGGGAGCGGATGGGGTCGGAGGATCGCGCCGCATCTCCAACGCATCGACGATGCATCGGCGACGGCGGGATGGAGAAGAGAAGGCTCCAGGTCGCGCCGCATCGTCGATGCATGGGCGATTCCACCGAACCCATATTCTGCTCTGGCTCACTCTGACAGGCCTCCAGAGCTCATGCTCCAACCTCGCCTCATCCTTTGTTCCTCCCTCCAATCACATCTACCCACATCCCCGTGACCATCCACATCCCACCTTCCGTCCACATTCTACACTGCACGGCCGTTCGGCGTTCACAGTGCTTCCCTGTTTCACGTCAAGTGTCTGCGTGTGGGGGGCCCTGCCGTCGCAGGCGGATATATTTCCACGGTACCGAAAGGTGTCAGTAGTTGCCGCGATTGTTTGCGCAATTGGGGAGGGTAAGTCGGCGTCGTGTTTTTGTCAACAAGTCCCGTGAAGTTCCCCTTCCCGTCATCGAGGACAAAACAACCCCTGACCCTAATAACGCAGTGAAGACGTTGCCTCACTCAGGTCCCCGCCTCCGCACTAGGGCTAATAATTCTGAGCGGTGTGGTTTCGTACACCTGCAGAACCGACCTTGTATCCCCAATGTGTTGGCCCTCCTAACTAACTCAGGTCGCTTCCCAAAGGGGTTAGGGGTCCTTCTACTGCGAATCATCCCGCGCTCGTGATCTGCCGATTTCTCGGCCGCGCTCGAGGCCTTTGGCTGCTGCGGCCCCGATGGGCTGGTGCCCGCGGGAGGGGCTGCCCTGTCGATCAGCGTGGCGGGCCACCAGGCGCGGGGGAGCGCTGAGATGAGATGATGATTGGCTTGAGGAGGCGGAGGAGGAGCAGGAGCAGGAGGAGGAGGAGGAGGAGGAGGAGGGGGGGAGGAGCGAGGGACGAGGGACGAGAGGGGAGAGAGGGGAAAGAGGGGAGAGAAGAGGGAGGAGGGGGAACGAGGAAAAGGATGCGGAATCTCTGATTTATAATGAATGAATGTCACGGGGAGGGCGCCTTTCTACGCATGAACAGCTGGAGTTCACGAAGCGTTTGGTGGATCTCCTGAACCGCAAACACCGAATTGTTGTAATCCCAGCCCTGTGGAGGTACGTCGTCTTCGCCATAGATTGTACTCTTCGCCACCGAAGCAACGCTCTCGCGTTCCATGAGGCAACCGACAGCTCCTCGTGCTTTGGGTGCCCTCCCGCTCTGTACAGCCTTCAAAAAGATGTCGTCGCAAGCGCTAAAGAGACCATCCTGGAGCCGCGCTGGACTCAAGGATGCGCTCAAAACAGCGCCGCCCATCGGCGCGGGTCCACCCGCGCGACGTGAGAGCAGCCTCATGCCAGTAGCACAAGATAGGATCACCACCAGCCTGAGGCCCCAAACGAAGTATCGGATTACAGTTCTCCGTGATCCAGCCGTGCTGACGATCGAAGAATATTTAAACATCCGCAGGTTGTTGCCGAAGAGTTGCCACCAATGTTTCCCAACCCTCCTTTTCTGGGTTCTCGTTTTGAATCAAGCGTTGTGGTATCCACTCCTTCTCTTTCTCCCCTCCCCCCCTCATCGCTTCTCTTGCCTCCTCCTGCGCTGCTCCCTGGGAGGCTGCAAACTGCGCCATTGCTGCCACTTTCCTGGGCTCACGGGAGGCACGGCGGAGTCGGGGAGGAAACACATCACTTGAGAGCTAGCAGCTCCCTGGGTGGCTGCGAACTGTGGATCTGTCGCCACTTTCGCGGGCTCTTGGGGGTCACGGCGGAGTCGGGGAGAAAACACATGATTTGAGACCTCGCAGCTTCCTGGGTGGCTGCGAACTGTGCAATTGTCGCCCCTTCCGTGGGCTCCTGGGGGGCACGGAGGAGCCGGGGAGTAAGCGGACCAGTTGAAACCTCGCAGCTCCTTGGGTGGCTGCGAACTGTGCAATTGTCGCCCCTTTCGTGGGCTCCTGGGAGGCACGGAGGAGCCAGGGAGTAAACGGATCATTGGAGACATTGTTGCTCTTTGGGTGGCTGCGAGTTGTGCAATTGTCGTCTCTTTCGTGGGCTTCTGGGTGGCACGGCGGAGTCCAGCGTAAACAGATCATTTGAAACCGCGTTGCTCCTTGGGCGGTTGCGAATTATGCAACTGTTGTCACTTGCGTGGGCTCCTGGGAGGGGCAGCGGAACCAGAGAGTAAACGGATCCTTTGAGACCTCGTTGTTCCTCGGGTGGTTGCGATCTCAGCAATTGTCACTACTTCCGTGGGCTTCTAGGAGGCACGGCGTAGTCGAGGAGTAAACAGATCATTTGATACATCGCAACTCCTTGTGTTGCGGCGACTTACGTGGGCTGCTGGGAGGCACGGCGGGGTTGGGGAGTAAACGGACCATTGCAGACTTCGCAGCTACCTGGGTGGCTGCGAACTGTATAACTTGCGCCTCTTTCGTGGGCTCGTGGGAGTCACGGCGGAGTCGGGGAGTAAACGGACCAGTTGAAACATCCCAGCTCCCTGGGTGGCTGCGAACTGTGCAATTGTCGCCACTTTCGTGGGCTCCTGGGGGGCACGGCGAAGTCGGGGAGTAAACGGACCAGTTGAAACCTCGCAGCTTTTTGGGTGGCTGCGAACTGCGCAACTGTCGCCACTTTCGTGGGCTCCTGGGAAATCCAGCGGAGTCAGGGGCCACGCGGATCCCCTCCGAGACTTCGCGGCGAAGTGCGCAATTGGCGCCATTTTCGTAGGCTCGTGGGAAGCACGGCGGGGATGAGGCCAGCGCAGATCGTGCATATCTGGCGATGTGTTCTTTTGTATGGAGCGTTCCATGCACATGTTTGCTTGGCGTTGAGAAGGGGTTGGGCACGTCTCGGGTAAGTTTGCCGGCGATGTCTTATTTGATCAGGAACGGACTTTTCCCTGGGGCCCACCAGAGGCAGCAGGCAAAGGAAAGCGCGCCCACTGACCTTTACCAGGGAGACGAAGAGCACCAAGCGCTGTTCCTGTTCCACCGTGAAGATGCGGTCGAGATCCCGTCAGTCTTCGCATCCTTGAGCCATTTGTCAACCTACGAGGCCACATCACACTTCTCGACGATCGCGGGCGCCACAATCTTGAGAATTTCGCTGTCAACCTCGGGCTGGAAGCCAGCACTGGGCGGCTTAGGAGGAGGCGGTGCTCGATGTGCAAGTGCCAAGTCATGCCGCAGTTCGTCCATGGAATATCGCATCTCTGCCATTTCAGCTGTAAGTTTGCCGGCAAGTCCATCGATAGCTTCCACTTTGGCGGAGAGGGTGTCGAGCCGAGCTTGACACCGTCTCTTGAGCGCGTCGATTTCTGGCTTGAACGAAGCTTCCACCTGCGCTTTGTTTGCATGTGCCAGGAGCTGCGTGGACGGCATTCTCGAGCGCACTGGTCGCCGCCATGACAGGGTCGATGGCACGTCCAGCCGTCGTGCTTGCATCGGCTGAGATCATCTCTGCGAGCTCCGACCTGAGTAGCTTGAACTCAGCCCCTAGCTTTTCACCTATGAGACCCTTGATGTGTACGTCCCATCCAGCTGGGCCCATGTCTTCCTCAGCGTCACAGTTGGCGCGGCTGGGGCGAGACCTGCCCCCCCCCCCCCCCCCGAGCATCAGGAGCAGCGGGCCGAGAGCCACCACGAGCATGAGCACAAGAGCGGCCAGCAACCCCTAGCTTCTCCTTGGCCTCCCTGTTCCCGGCCCCGTTCGCAGGCACGAGCACGGACAGCCTGAGAAGAGCGGGACGCTCCACCGCTTACCCACCAGACCGTCTGTGGGAGGCGGAGCCTGCTCCAACGGGAGCTCACAGGAAGTTGAAGGTTGGCCGCGGACTAGCAGCATCCATTCTGCTTCCGCGGAAGCGGCCATCTTGAGACAAGATGGTTACGAAGGGCGGAGTGGCTGGAGGGGAGCTGTCTTCGACGCGCTGCGGCGTCAGAGCGCAAAGTCCTCAGGGAGCCTCCGCAGGGAACACCCCAGGCGCAGGTTCGCAGTGCTTGGCCGATGAGAGTTCCACGTCTGCCCACTGGGGTGGGCACCGCGGGCTCGCGGTCGCCACATGCCCAACGTGACTCCGGTCCGTGCGAGGCCCCGCCTTCGACTGCAGGCAGATTGGCGGACTTCGGGATCATGCAACTGGGCATCAGCTCGGGCACGCCACCACAGCGTCTCCCTTCGCACGAGCTGCGGCGACGAGCGCCTGCTGGTCAGATCTCTGGCTGTACGCGGAACTGGCCCCCCGCGCTGTACGTCAACCAGGAGGGTAGTGATTTCCCAGGATGGATGGATTGGTGTGTCTCTTACGTTGCTGACGTTCTACGATATGCGAGGTTCGAGCCACTCCTCGCCACATCACCGAGAGGTGTTAATGCGGCGCGTACCAGCAGCTCAAGCAGGTGGAACTTGGCGTTCGAGCTATGTCTGACAGGTTGGTACTCATTGGCCATATCACGCGAGCAACTTCGATGGCACCCTGACCCGCCTTGGCCGATTCATGATGCCAGTCGGCTGCTTGTTCTGCGTCGACGTGGGCTCGAACACCCCCGCCAGCACGGTTGGAGTGCCGATATCTCTCGCGTGCGCCCCACTGAGCAGGACAACATCTTGGGCACACGGAGGGTGGCCAGCCTGGCAGCATCGATGGGGCCCCAGCCCAGCATCCAACTGCAACTGGTGCTCCTCCGTGGCGCTGAGCAGCGTGTGAGTCCAAGTGGGGAGGAGGAGGAGGAGGAGGAGGAGGAGGAGGAGGAGGAGGAGGATGAGGGAGGAGGGGGAGGAGGGAGGAGGGGGAGGAGGAGGAGGAGGAGGAGAAGGAGGAAGGAGGAGGAGGAGGAGGAGGGGAGGAGGAGGAGGAGGAGGGAGGAGGAGGGAGGAGGGGGGAGAGAGAGGAGGGAGGAGAGGGGGAGAGAGGGAGGGGGGGGGGGGGGCGCCTCTCCCAGGGACGGAGGGGGGGCCCAGCCCCCCTGATGGAGCAGAGGGCAGTGTGGACCTTTTGATGGACATCCCATCCCCTCGGCGGATGACGTCGCGAGCATGGAGCTGAGGTCTGCATCTGGCAGGCAGCGAGACACGGGTTCGCAACGTGGCAGGGGGGCACCTCTCGAAGACGAAGTCATGGGCGATTCGGAATCTGCGCACCGTTTCGGCCCCGTCCTGGACGGGGAGGAGTACGTTGCGCATGCGCGGGTTGCTCTTGACCGCTCGCGCGCAGAGGCAGATGACATTCAGCCTGGTCCTACTGCTGCGGCTTCTGGTCTGGCTCCGTCTGCGACTGTGGACTCTGCTGATGGTGAGGACGAGGCGAACGATAGCGAGGAGGAGGACAAGTGCTTCGACCAGGCATTGACACGGCATGGCTCCGGAGTGGTCTATCCTGACGGCTCGGTCGGTGGAGCGGCCATCCAAATTGTGGGCGGTGGTGTTATTGTGCTTCGGCTGGCGATCCGACGGTGGCGGGGGCTCCCCCTGCGGCCCTGCATGCTGCTCTTTCCCCACGGGTCTGTTGGGGCAGCTATTCCTGGTTGTGCGAGTGGTTCTTCGTTGTCTCCTATGCCACTTCGAGGTACGACGGAGTTTTGGGGCGTTCCCCGCGACCTCTCCTAATGTCGACGCAGCGCCCGTTCCCGACGAGAGCAGCGACATGGAAGTCGGGTTCCTGGGTACCCCCGACGGCAGACCCTCGTGGCCGACTCGGTGCTGACAGCGCTGCCTCCCCTGCTCTCGCAGCCGTTGCCTGATGCGTCGGGGGGCGAAACCGTCGAGCCGTCGTCTGCCGACCAGTTCCACATGTGCATGCAGACGGTGGTGGCTGGTGATGGTGCTGCCGAAGCTCTGCTGGACGCGAGGGTCATACATGCCGAGCTCCTTCGTCAAGTGACGAGGTATTGCAGCCTCATGCAGGCGGCCGACGAGGAGGAAGAGGCGGACGACGCCTTCTTGCAGTTCATGGCTGGCGGTGGTGGTCTAGCTGCCGACGGCCTGGACCATCCTGCTCTCCAGGATCATGAGGATTTCCCGCAGCCTGCGGGACTTGGCACTTGTCCACCATCGGCGGTGAAGAACGTGGACACCGACGGAGACATAGACGTCGTCGACGGCTGCGCCGTCGCCGTTACCGAGCTCGCGGGCGACGGCCTGCGCGACGACATCACCAACGGGGAGCAGGTCGGGGTCGAGGACTCGCCCCTGCCAGGTTCCGCGGGGGGCGCTGGCAGCGCGCACAGTGCGTCCTAGGCGAGCCGACGCTTGACCTAGCTCCGAGGCGCGGGCTCCTCCTCATCCTCATCTTCCTCCTCTTCCTCCTCCTCCTCCTCATCATCAGCATCAGCATCAGCATCAGCATCAGCATCAGCATCATCATCATCATCATCATCATCATCATCATCAGAATCAGCATCAGCATCATCATCATCAGCATCAGCAGCATCATCATCAGCAGCATCATCATCATCGACATCATCGACATCATCATCATTATCATCATCAGCATCATCATCAGCAGCATCATCATCATCATCCTGGTCCACATCCTCCTCCTCCTCCTCCTCCTCCTCCTCATCCTCCTCATCCTCCTCCTCCTCCTCCTCCTCCTCCTCCTCCTCCTCTTTCTCCTCCTCTTCATCCTTCTCTTCCTCCTCATCTTCCTCCTCCTCGTCCTCCTCCTCCTCCTCCCCCTTTGATCCCTCGAGGGGATGAGCCCGCCAGGAGCTGGAGGGCCACACCTTCTACCAGCTCCACTGCCTGCTCGTGGCAGACGGCTTCGAGCCGCTGAGGCAGCGTGGGGCGAGGCAGAAGTTTCCAGCGCAAGACGCCGCTTGGCTGAACCCCCAGGCGCTCCGAGAACGGCGACAGCTGAGTTCATCATGACGAGAAGAAGTCCTGGAGGAAAGGGGTTCCGGATCTGGGGGCTTTCGCTGGGCAAGGAGCGCTCGGACTCAGCGAACTCGCGTTCCAAGTCCGTCTGGCTCACGATCACATAGGTATTCTGGGAGGTGGGTCGCGGCGGCTCGTTGAAACGGAGCACCGGGTCCTCAATAGACCAACGGGGGCAGTCCTGGGACTTGCCGCCGTTGTCGTCGCCGCCGCCGCTGGGATGGAAGCGGCAACGGGGAGGTAAAGCGCAGGATGGAGTTCAATGGAACAGTAGAGTTCAGGTCCCTTTGCGATGCGGAAGGGCTCGGTGGGTCTTTTTGTGTTCACCGTCCCCCTGTTCTTGGGGGAGAGGGCTCATCAGGCATTTCCATGCGTTCGGGGAGAAGGTCCTCCCCCAACCACAGGGAAATTGATCCGCCGCCCCTGGATACTTGAAGAGACAGCATTTGAGAAGGAGAACAGCAAAATGCTGAGCTTTCATTGTCGGGCGAGGCGTCCCCGTCCTCCTCCGACACAGGATCCTCTCAACACAGGGGCTCGGACCCCTGACTAGGTTCGAGTCACCCGGGTCGGCGGTTCACCCCAGACCGACTCCTGACGGCCCCCGGGCGTCTGATGAGTCCTTCTCCCTTGTTTCAAAAGCCCCCCCACCCCACCCACCTGCTCGGATCGCGTTTCGGGCCTCCTCCTCCTCCTCATCCTCATCCTCATCCTCATCCTCATCCTCATCATCCTCCTCCTCCAAATCCTCTCCTCCTCCTCCTCCTCCTCCTCCTCCTCCTCCTCCTCCTCCTCCTCCTCCTCCTCCTCCTCCGGTCGTTGCCCCTCCGCCGTGGTTCTCCCCTGGCCATCGCGCCGCTCGTCTCCTCGGACCCTCGCCGCGTCCAGCGGCAGCGGTCCCGAGAGGCCGCGGCCCCTCGCGCCACCTCGGGGGGGTAAACGGCAGGGTGGGATACAGCGAAGACCCATGCCAAGAAACACCCCGCTTGCCTCCAGGGCTTCCTGCCCTAGTTCTGCCCTAGTTCTGCGGCTTTCTCCCTCCTCTCCCTCCTTCTCCTGCTTTTCTCGTCCCTTCCCCTTCTCTCCTTCCCGGCGTTTGCGCGAATGCGCCGCCAGCGCGCACAATTTTTGAAGTCCTCGCGATAGCACCGGTGCAATCCGGCCGAGGCCCCGGGCTACAGCCAGGCTGTCCCAGCGTTCGTTGTGGTTTGGCTCGTTGCCCCGTGCATCCGCCTCCAGGGTGGCCTGGGCTTCTTGGATTTCGATGGTCTTGCCGTGGAAGGCGAGACGCTACCACACCAGAAATGCATGGACGTCCTGGCGTCTCGGGGTTGGGTTTCTTGTGGACCAGCCTCCACCGTATAGCAAAGGGCGGGGCAGAGAATCGACTCACGCAGCTGGTTTCCCCGGCGCCCCCCCTGGTGTCGGAAGGCGCCCAGGTGTGGAGGATTGGGTCCCGGCGGCGAGGCGGAAACCAGCTGCATGCAGCAGATGCCCCCTGAGATCCAGCTTTGCCAAAGATTTGCAACATCGCAAAAATTCACGACTGGACCCCCGGTCCCCAACTTTCTGCGTCATTTTTCGGGCCGGATCGATTTGGAAGGGTCCCGGGGCCCGATATGGAACGAAAACGCCCGGCTCGAAAAAAATGAGTCGCCAGGATCTCAGGGTCGTACCCCCCCCTTTCCCCCTTCCTGCCCCTTCGTCTGGCCCGAACCACCCAGCCCAAAGATATCGCCGGGAGGGCCGCCTCTGCGCGGGCGGCCGTCTCAGCACCCCCGGCCGCCGCGGGGGCATCCCCCCCCCTCCCCCCCCGACCTCTCGGGGAGTGCCACAGGGGGGGGGGGTCGCCAAGAGTTCCTCCTGAGGCTCGAGGCTCCAGGATGAAAGCTCGAGGAGGCTCTGGAGGGCGTCGGGGGTCGTCGCAGTGGGCTCTCTGGAGCGTTCTGGGGGGGGGGGCCACTTCCGCCGGGAAGCGGCGCTTCCCCGGGGAAGCGGCGAACCCCCCCCTCCCAGTGGAGGCCCTCCTTGGCGTTGCCTGGCGCCCCTCGGGGATGCGAGGCGGGCCCCCTCCCCCTC